>JAGFMF010011958.1:132496-174986 GCA_019455555.1 Galemys pyrenaicus
ATTTGTAGTCCTTGGATCTTGTAGGTCTGGAATGGGGGTCGAAGTCCATAACCTATTTGTATAATCCATTCAGGAGGGTCTTTCCCCCTAACAGTTACACTTCCAGTAAGTTTTTTTTAAAAAAAAAATCACAAACCAGGTGAGGACACAGCGCTGCCCAGGGTCACTGTGGACACAGGAAGCCCCTGTGGTCACTGAGGGCATTGGCTGAGTCCCCAGAGACCCACCGAGAGGCTCCTGGCTTTCTGTGACCTTGCCTAGAAGGCACGAGGCCAGGCGTGAGGCAGGGTGTCCGCAGCCCACCCAGCTTCAAGGGGAGGACGCAGATCCCAGGGCAGCGGGAGCGTGGCAGAGAAGTCGGGGCCTGCTGTAAACTGCTAGCGCCCTCATCCAGCCGGTGGCACCCAGGTGTTCTGGCAGTGGCAGTGACAGGAAGCAGCCCCGTGCACCTCCACCTTCCAGATCCTGCCAAAAAGCATCCACTCTGTGGCCCCTGATGTCTCTGGGAAGCACGGCTTCTGGCCTTCTGGCCTCCAAAGTACAGAAAGGCGGGAGAAACAGAAGGGAACAGGACCTGGGTTTTGTGCATCCTGCTCAGCACAGACCAGGGCTACAAGACCAGGCAGGAGCTCACTGGGCCAGACCCTGCTCTCAGAGGGGAGAATTCTCTGTTCTGGCACCATCAGAAAGGCTGGGCCTTCTCTCCAGCAGGTCATCTAGCTGATTTCCCCCCCTTTGACCCCTCCCTGCCCTCTGCCCTCTGCCCTCCCCCCACCCCTTTCCTCCCCCCCACCTAGGGCACTCTGGTGGAAAGTGGAAGTAGATGGGGTGATCCCATCTCCCTTTACCACCACATCCCTTAATCTCCCCCCAAAGCACATTTACTTCATATGCAAATATGTGCTCTGAAGTGTTTGCATAAAAGGGAATTACCTCTTCTGAGAAGAACCAGTCAAAACTCCAACTGACTTGGGCTTTCCCTGGCTGTTCACTAGGAATGTACCTAAAGACTTGGGCCTTTCCAAGAAAAGGGAGCGGCCCCCAGAGCCCTCACACTTGCTCTGGGCCTCCCACCACCCGGCAGCTCCTTCCCTAGGAACGACCCCCACTTCACCTTGCCGCTAACACTACACATCCTAGCCAGCAGCCCTACCTGGCACCCCAGGCTCGGGGGAGGGGGCAGCTCTGGCCTCCATCGCTTACTAGGGGGAGGGGCTTCCGGAAGCGGGGTGGGGATGGTCCCACAGTGACAGGGACCGGAATCTTCCTGGCTCATGTCCTTTTCAGGATTCCCACTAGACGGAGCTAGAGATCCACCAATTCCTCTCAGGAGGCTCCAGCCGCGATGAATCAAGCAATTCTGGGACAAGAAAGAAGCTGAAATGAGTGAGACGATGCGGGGAGCTTCCCACACTTGCAAGGTGCCTGTTCTGCCCAAAAGGCACCAGGTTCCCCACTATCCCATCCAAAACCCTTTACTCGTCCTGGCTCCCCACCCACTGGCATGGGGAATCAAGAGCCCCCTCCTGTAGCCCTCACTGATGAGACCCTCCCGCTGAAGAAACAAGAACCCTCAACTGCCCGCACACCTCAGGGGCCTGGGGAGCATCCGGGAGGGAGTTTGAGGCATCCGCCCTCTCTCACTCCCACCACTGCTAAGGAGGGGAGGGGACCCAAGGAAAGTGTTCCAGCTGGGCAAGAGGCCCTGAGGCTGCAGAGGACTGGCTAAACTCAGGAGAGGAGCGGGAGGTGGAGGCTGGAGCTCAGAGGGGATGGGGGGGCTCTTCTTCGACTCCCTAGTAGCATGGACAGAGGTGGCCCCTCCCTGAGGCTGGGGGGTAGAAAGGATGGGAGGCGCGGTTGCCTTCTAAGTGACGTCAGAGGAGAGAGACTGAGGCACTCGATGCCTCCCGTTCTCTCTCGATGCAAACCGCTCTCTCTCTCGGTGATACATCTGATTTTATACCTCCCCACGCCACCCCCGGATCGCTCACGCCTCCTTGGATGGGTGCTTGGGCGGGCTTGCAAGACCATGATCACGCCCTGCCAGTTATGGGGTCACGATGGGGACACAGCCATTCTGGGTCAAGGAGCATTTTCTGTGGGGTCCTTGGAAAGTTGCTTCATCACCCTCCTACAAGAGCTCCCAGCCTCTAACCCTCTCCCCACTCTGTCTCTCCAGGAATTGGACTGGGACGCTGCAGCTTAGGGAACGGCTGTGCCCCTTTTGACCACAAGAGGGCCACATCAGTAAAGGAACCGAAGACTTTTTTTTTTTTTTTAAAGATTTATTTATTTATGCATACAAGCACTGAGGTGGAGGGTGAGAGGGGGGAGGATCCACCAGAGACAGAGAGGGAAACAGAGCAGGCAGATAGACTGAAATACACTGCCGAGGGGAGCAAGCAGGAGAGGTCTGCTGTGCCATGTGGGTCACCTTCCCAGCCAGGGGCAGGGTTTGAACTTGCGAACTTGTGCTGCAGTGGCTGCGGTCTGCCTCATAGTGCGTTGCTTAACCCACTGCACCACCAGGGACGCCCCCGGGACCGAAGACTTTTCCTTGACCAGCTGAGCTGGAGTCAAATGAGCCCTGAGGTCCATCCTTCCTCTGCAGTGGTCAGTTGCTTGAGCTGATCGACCCCCTCTACTGCTTAAGACAAAGGGAGTGAGCTGTAGCCTTGCAAATGAAAGCCTCCTGCTAACTCTGGGTGCTTCTCCCGGTTGTATTCCCCAGCCTCTCCCAACTCCCACCCCTGAGACCGCCACTGGGCTAGTCCTGGGGCAGCAGGTGCCCCACTGAGCGCTCAGCGCCCCGTCATGATGTGCGCAGGCACCTGCAGAGCTGCAAGAACCGTGTGTGCAGTAGGGGGCAGAGCTACCAAGCTCCTGGGCTATGCAGGTGGTGCTTGGGTGGAGGCAGGAGAGGTAGATAAAGGTTGGCGGGAGCTGCAGGAAGCTGGGGTGGCTGGAACAGGGGTACATGTGGGACCAGACAGAAGATGAAGCTGGACAGGTGGAGAGGAAACCAGGATAAGGGGGATGGACTTTATCCAGAGGGAAATGGACAGTCAGGGAGGTGTTGGGCAGCAGCGTGATCACAGAGCAGCACCACCCAATAGAACTTTCTGCAGTGATAGAAATACCTGCTCAGGGGCCTCCCTGGTGGTGCAGTGGGTTGAGCAACGCACTATGAAGCAAACCACAGTCACTGCAGCATGAGTTCGATCCCTGCCGCCGCTGGCCAGGGGAATGGCCCACATGGCGCAGCAGACCTCTCCTGCCTCACCCGCTGCTCCCCTCAGCAGTGTGTTTTAGTCACTCTGCCTGTTCTGCTCCCTGCTGTCTCTGGTGAACCCTCTAACCCCTGCCCCCGCACCTCTGGCCTGTACCCCAGTTCCTGTATGCATAAATAAATAAATCTAAAAAACAAAAGCCATTGTCATCCTCCCCATATGTCTCTCACCCACATCTGTTCCAAGCAGTCTAGAATCAAAAGGCAAGCACAATTTCTTTATATGTCTCTCTGCTCCTCGTGCCTCCTCCAAGTCTCCTTCCTGCTCTCCATCCTGCTTCCTTCCTTCTCCAATCTCCTCTCCCACTTTTTCTCCCTCTGCCAAATGGTTTTGAAACATTCATCATTTCTCTCAAATGACACAGGAGGAAATATTGTTCGTATCTTTAATTCTTTTCTCCTATAATTCTTGTAACATTGGGTATCTTATAAAGACATTTTAAACAAAAGGATATATTTAAAAAGGCGGAATCAGGGCCTCCCTGGTGGCTCAAGGGGTTAAGGCGCAGCACTATCAAACTGTCCACAGCCACTACAGCACGAGTTCGATCCCCAGCCAGGGAGGGGACCCGCATGGCACAGCAGACCTCTCCTGTCTCACCTGCTACTCCCCTCAGCAGTGTGTTTCAGTCCATCTGCCTGTTCTGCTCCCTGCTATCTCTGGTGAATGCTCTCACCCCTTAAATCTCTGGCCTGTACCCCAGTTCTTCCACGCAAAAAGAAAATCTTTTTTTGAAAAGAATCTTAAAATTGGGGGCCAACAGGCAGACTGTCTCAGCCACCTGAACATTTGGGGTGGCTGGTTCTGCCCCCACTGTTTCCCAGAAACGCTCCCCCCTCCCCCCAGGAACCAGAGCTCACTCTTCAAATCTTCAAGCAACCACACAGCCCTGGCCCTCTCCACACGGTTTGCACCCTGAAAAACACATGCTGGTGTTTTGTTTTGTTTTTTCTTGCAAACCTTTGAAGAGGGGTGTGGAAAGAACTGACGGCGTTGAAAGCATTTTGGAGTGATTGGGTCTTCTGACAAAACCTCACCGTTACCCCCCCTCCCCCCACCCCCCCTCCCCCCCGCCCGGGACGTGCACGGCTGTCCCTTCAAGCCTGCAGCGCCCCCTAGGGAGCCCTCTAGGCTGCGCCTGGGGCCTACAGCTCAGCACGTGCCCCACCTGCGCCTCTGTCAGGTGCTCGCACATTTCTGGGCGTTAAGACATTTTCTGCTTGAGAAAATGAAGGGGCTGTGATGCGTTTATAGTCTCTCCCTCCTCCCCATCCGTGATCAAAAAGCCATCTCCGGGGCGATGCCATGCATTCAAAAACACACCTCCTAGCGGCTGCCTATGTGCTGGGAACCACGCAGCAAAAATTCCTCTTCTAACAGCTGACATTTGACAGAGAGCTCAAGGAGAGGGATGTTCGGCTAACATGGTGGCTCTCATGGTGGACACCAGTCCAGGAGGCGGTGAGCCTGCCTTCAGCCAGGCTGTGGCTTTGCAAGTAAGCGTTCAAAGTCAGAAGTGGAAGGTTCCAGAGACTGTCAAGTGCAAGTGTCGCTGGGATGAAGGAGTCTTGTGCTCAGGAGGCTCCAGCAAAGAAGGGCAGACACGCCCCCATGCGCCCCTGTGGGAAGAGCAGAGGCCCTGGCTCAAGGGCCCCTCCCTGGGCGGCCGCCTGCTGGTTGGGCAGCAAGTCTGCCAGGGCCAGTGACCCTGAGCGACGGCAGGGTCCGGCACGGAAATACCTCTTGGGCCTCTGGAGAAGTTCAGGGTGTCCTGGCCAGAGGAGCAGGCAGGGCGCGCCAAGAGAGGACAGTGACAGGAAGGAGCTACCCTTCTAGCTGGTCGCCTGCAAATTCTTGGAAGGGGCCAGCCAGCCAGCGGACACTCGGGCCGAGAGCTCCTGGGTGCCTGCCCGGCCTCCGCTGTCCCTGGCCTGGAGGCCCCTGCACCACGCTCCCCTCCCGTGACACCGTCCTTCCGGGGTACTCTCTGGTTGGGCGGAGCACCTCCTTCAGGGGCTCCCCAAGAAAACAAAGGAGGGGCCCCAGCTCGCACTCATTCGCTCCACAGGGCCAGGAGGCGTCTACCTTCTGGGAACCCCCTGACCGCCTGGTCTCCCCGAGGTGCCTCATTCCCTGGGCCTTCTTGGTTTGGGGGTTTTGGGTTTGTTTTACTTTCCCCACACCTCCTTCTCACTGTCTGTGTCTCGGCTGCACGCACGAGCTTGGCTCTCAGCAGATGCAGCCCGCTGCCCAGAGCCGCCCCCGTGCGGCCCAGGGGTCACCTTCTCCGTGACACCTCCTGGCCGACCCCACTGTCAAGATCCCCTTCCCCGCACTCTCTGCACACCCCTCCCTGTCCGCTTCTCTCCATAGCACTCACTACCCCCGTGACGACTCGAACTGTGTCCTCCCCTCCGAAAGAGCTATGGCAAGTCCGGTGCCTGCCAGCGAGGTCGCACTGGAAGAGTGGCCGGAGCCCTCGATGACGGGTGTCTTCATAAGAAGAACAGAATCTGGAGCCCAGACACGCAGGAGCGGCCTCGTGATGCAAGCGACGGAGAGGGGGGCTGTGCATGTGAGCGGGCAGACCCCAGAAGCCAGGGAGGGCCAGGAAGGGCTCCCCGACACGGTGCAGAGGGAGTGTGGTCCCACTGACACCCCCGTTGACTTCTGGCTTCCAGAACTGGGAGAGAATAACCTTGCCCTTTGGTGCAGTCGTCACAGCCGCGCTAGGAAACCAACACAGCGGGGGGCGCTGTCCCCAAGGCCTGTGCAGTTGTCTCCCGTCTGGGCGCCCAGGACGCTGGCGGCACGGGGCTCTCGCCTGCACGTGGTTCCCTGCACGTGGTGCAAGCACATGTAAGTGCTTTCGGAGGCGGCAGGATGATGACTTAAACCTCTGGTGCCTCCAAGCCTCTGAAGAGCGGCCACCTGCTGCTGACCCACCTCCAGCTCCGTAGTGCCTTGTGGGAAGGGTGGATGACCCCTCCGAATACGACCCCTTAATTGCACTCCAGCCACCTGCTCGCCACCCTGCCTGAGTCACCTGCATCCCACACTTGAACAACAGGGCTCCTTAGAACCGCCCCGTCTGACTATCTTGGTTTAAGCTGGAAGCTACTGTAACTCAAGCAAAACCGCAAGGTGGTCCTAGAAAGTCAGCAAGGCCTGTGGCAAGGGAGCAGCAGGGCCCACCGCAGGCCCGGGAGCAGAACAGGAGCTGGTGGAGGAGAGCAGGAGGGGAATGGGGGTTGGAGGGGAGGCGGGGCCAGCAGCTCGGGTCAGAGGCTGCACAGCCGCCCAGCAGCCCAGGGGAGAATGATGAGTGGGTGGGTGGGAACCAGCTTCAAGGAGCCAGAGACTGCCTCCCCGCCCGCCCGTCCGCCCGCCCGCCCCGGCCCCTCTGTAGAATGCCACCCTCCATCCAGCCAACCCGCACTCACTGGACACTTGCTCTGCATGGGCACCACCCCGTCACTGGAGGGACACCGGTGAGCGGTCACAGCTCTGCCCCACGGAGCCGAGAACAGGCCGGTGCTGCGTGACTGCAGGGGGCCTGCACAGGCCGCAGCAGCGCACACAGGGCTGGTTGGCATGGGGTGTCAGGAAAGACCCACAGTCTTAGCCCCTGCTCTCCACGGTACCAAGCTTCTGGGGAGCGCTCCTCACAGGGCCTCTGACAGCGGACTGAGCAAGCGTACAGTTGGGGGGCTCAGGGCAGGGGTGAGGGTGCAGCTGAGAACAAAAAGTAGGTGCTTCCGAGTTGGCGAACGGGCAGGGAGTCCGGCACACCTCGAAGCTCACACCGTCCCCACCCGGGCCCTGTGCATCCTTCTAGCTGGCTGACTTAGCTCCTTCGTGATAAACCGCTGATTAGAGAAAAGAAGGAAGGACTGGAAGCAGCTTCAAGCAACCGTGTGAGGGCTGGAGATCTTGACCCAGCGACTAAGTCAGACGCTGGGCAGAGGGAGGGAGGAGAGGACCGAGGTGTGAGCAGGAGGCGCCCACGTGGACATCAGGCATGGCGTGTCTGGGGAGAAGCTGGCTGCAAAGACAGAGTGAGATTTAGGGCGGTAACTGGAGGAACACTGGGTGCAGAGGAGGGCTATTTTGAGGTGGAAGAAACCTGAGTGTCTTTCAAAGCTGGAGCCAGCAGAGAAGGAGTGAGAAAAGGAACTGGAGCGAGCGCGCACCATCATCACCCCGGAGCGGGAGGGTGGAGGGGAGCACGCATCCTCTCCTGGGGCCCGGACACCTTCACTCCAGCAGGGTAGACTGGGGGCCCTGCCTCCGGCTGTAGGAGGGGTGGGCATGTGAGCAGAGAGTGGCCTGGGGGAGGCAGGGCAGTTCAGCGCAGGAGAGAGAGCTGGCTGGCGCCCTGGAAAGGCCTGGCCAGAGCCCAGTGGGGCTGGGCACCATTCTCGTGGCCCTCGGCCTGCCCATGGCTGTGCGGTTCCTCAGAGGCACTCAGCAGCCCAAGTGCAAGTTCAGGGAACTGACACCGCGGCCTGAGGGTTGAGTCCTGTCAGGAGGGCTGGGGAAGAGTGCAGTGAGGACTCGGGAGAGTAGGCTGAGATAACAGCATGGAGTCTGGAGCAGGAGGGCCCGAGGGAGCGGGGAAGAGGTGGAAAGTCAAAAGACCACCGTGAAAACATCTGAATGTACAGGCTAGAAGAGCAGAAGGTGAGCGTGCAGCCCGGGTCTGAAGTAGGAGTCCAGAGACAGCGGCTGAGTGATGAGCACAGACAGGCATCAGGGCGGGCGCGTGCCTGAGGCCAGCCCCCCGCAGGACGGGGACTCGCAGAAGTCCACCGCGGCCGCAAGGATGAGGCTTCTTGGGATGCTTGTTTTGCTCTTTATGGTCTTGCTTTCCGAGGTGAGAGGCGCGTGGTGAAGCACTCAGAGCACAAAGGAGTGCGCTCTGAACACAAACCACCCTCTCCCAACATGGTCTCGTAAGCCATGGTCACATAGGCCGGAGGGAACCATGGCCCCCTTTCTTCTGCCTGGGGGGGCTCCCCTCTGTACAGGCTGAGGGCAGTAGTAGAGGAAATTCAGCAAGAAGCCTTCACTTCCCCCAAAGCTTCAGACTGCAGGCCCTTCCCAGCACCGGCACTGCTGGGTCACCCCCTCATTTCGGAGATCCCCAGGTCCCAAAATAGCCACTCCCCAGCTCCCCTCTCACTTCTCTGGGTGCTCCTCCCCTACCTCCAGTCCTGTCCCCTCTTAAGCCCCATGCTCAGCGTCCTCACCCCCCCACCCTGATGGCCCATCCCACAGCTTCATTCTCCATGCATAGCAGCACCATGGCCCAGAACTGCTCTGCTGAGTCTCAGCCCCACACGCACTGTCCCCGGGCAGCTCCTTTGGGCTCGCTCTCTGCCTGTGCCCCCCTCTGAAGCAGTTGAGTTTATCTATGGCTCGCCAGCCACGTTCACCCCAGCACTGAGAGGTTCAGTGGAAGATGACCCCTTCCTCTGGCTGGCCCCCGCCCTGCACTCGGCCATGGGACTGGGGCCTAGAGCAGTCCACACTTGCAGCAAGGTACCACTGCAGTCACGCAGGCCCAGGTACGGCTGTCCCCGAGTCTGGCCTGGGAGATAACTTTTTCTCTCCTGACAGAGCTGAACCTGAGAAGCCATAACCACCGTCCTGCCACACGAGGGGAGAGGCTGAAACAACTTGCACAGTTACTGTCACCTGCCCTGTGCCAGGCGCCTATGTGTGAGACTCTCGCCTTGTGCTAGCAGAAAGTGCACCAGCTGGGCTCTGCTTTTTCCCACTGGGAATGGAGCCCCAGAGGGGTTAGCACCTTGCTCAGGTCTCACCGCTGGAGAACGGACGGCAGCGCTCCAGTCCTGTCCATCTGACTCCGAGTCTTTGTCCCAGTCCCTGGCCCACCTGCCAGAGGCCACAGGAGAGCAGAGCAGGCCACAGAAGAGAGGCCTCAGAGGCCAGAGACAATGGCAGGCTTGAGGCCCAAGCCACCCTGGGCTTCTCAGCTACATAGGCCAATAAAAGTCCCTGGTGCTCAGGCCAAATATCCGTTGAGCCTCCTTTACATTCAGACCAAAAAAAGGCCCTAACTGCTGACACATCACCTCAGGGGGTGGCATCACCCCTCAGTCATCAGGCGAGAAGCCAGGCCATCGTTCTTGCCTCCTCCCTCCTCCCTCACATCCACCTGCTGGCCAAGTCTGAGCCCCAAATTTCACTCGGCTCTGCACCCTTTCTTCCCTCCCTAGTCCAGACCCCATCATTTTTGCCAGGTTCTGACCACAGCCCGCTGGCTGTCTCTCCCCACAGCCTGTTGCCACCCACACTACACCCGCCCCCCCCCACCCAGTTCCCTAAGATCCAGAGCTTGCCGTGTCACTCCCTCAAACCCCCAGTCACGCCGCTGTCCCTGGGGTGAGTTTCACGCTTCTCCGGGCCGGTCCCTGGCAGTCACTGGGTCATCTCCCTTCAGCTCTCCCTCTACCTACTACAGCACCCCCAGGCCCCTGCACCCCTACAGCATGTTCTTCCTCACCCGGGGACTGGTCACTCTCCACCCTCGGCTCTGCCCACACCGGGCATGTCTTACGTCTGTCTTACCTGCGAGCCCCTTATGATCTGTGAGCCCCTGCGGTCGGGCTCTGTCTCACCCCTCAACCCGGCCCCCAGCGCATCTGGCAGAGAGCAGTCAGTCGGTAAATGCTGTGCAGGAGACGGAGGAGCGAAGTGTCGCAGGAGCAGTTGGCGACTGCGCACCTCTTCTCTGGGATGGTCAGGTACAGGCACGGTAACAGCAATGTCCCGTGATTAATGACAGTGCAGAAAGCCCTTTATCTACAAACAAGAACTTTGCCTACTTGATTCACACAGTGACATCACTGCCTCTGTTTTATGGACGAAGAGCCTGAGGTCCAGCAGGGTTTACAGTCTAGAATTCAGAGCACACGTCCCCAGACGGCGCTCATTTCCAAGAGCCCCGCTGGTGCAGCTCAGGCCAGAGACTGCTCAGAGCGCAGCAAAAGGATTGAAAGGGTGGTGCTGCCCATGCTGGCCGCAGGGGGGCAGCCGAGCGCTGGTGTGGATCTGACCACGGAAGGGGAACGGCCACCAAGGAGGAGGGCCAGAGCGAGGGCGGTGGCTGGGGCTGCTGTGTCAGCATCTGCCAGGAACCGTTCAAACTGAGGCCAAGACTCAGGAGCTGGCATCAGTCTGCAGACCCCAAACTGGGACTTCCAGCATGCATAACAAGCCGCAGGAAGTGACGAGGTATCTTCCCGGAGCACCCAAGACCTCCAAATGCGTGTCACCGACCACAGTCTTCAGCAGGGACATAGGCGCTGGCCTGTGAGTCCACGGTCGTCTTGTACAGAGACGGCCAAGCTCAGGTCCTCAGAGGCCCTGTGGGCAGGAGCACGGGCAGCATCTGTCCCCGAGCATCAGGGGTGTGTCCGCTTCAGTGCCCAGGACATATGGCAGACATCACGGAGCGGCACACACCTGGAACGCTGGCCTTTGAGGCCTGCACACGAGCACTTCTGGAGGATGAGGTGTCAGAGGCAGCAGCTGGATGCAAGGGTGCTGGGGCAGGTGGCACCACGACCAGGTGTCTCCCAGTCCATCATCTGCATTCCTGGTGAAGGGAAGCAAGAGCTCCTGGGGGACTCTGGGAGACAAACACTCAAGGCTCAGGGGTCTGTAAAAGACAGCCACCTCCATCTGCACTGGGAAGGGAGCTCCTGCTTGGAAACCAGGGGATGGACTGGCTTAACCCCTGGCAGCCCTTTCCAGCTCGGGGTGAAACTCAAGGGCTGGAGGGAGGTTAAGGCCAGATCTCCAGACACCGTCATCCAGCTTTCCTCCAGGGACAGCACTGGCTAGTGGGGCTTGCTGGGGTCCAGGGGCCTGGCCTCATCCGCAGCACTCAGACTGACATCATCCCCACCCCCCACTCCCAGCTGGAGCCCCAGAAAGGGAGTTGCACCAGAACCCAGTTCCCAATTTTCTAAATTCTTTTCTTCCTCCTCAGTCAGACAGCCTTGACCAAGGTCAGAGTTCCATAGCAAACATCTCAGTATCTTCCCCTAAGAACATGGCAATTCCCCAGAACACACCACACTCCAGCTCCCCAAGCATGGAGCTGAAGACACGGTGACAGCAGGAAGCTGTAAGAAGCCCTTTGCCTCCCCCTCTCCTCCCCCTACCAGCCAGCCTTGCCTGTGGGGAGCAGGCCTGGAGCTGGGGCATAGGCCTTCCTTCCACACAATCTCTTTATGCCCCTGACACCACCCAGGCCCCAAAAGACATCACTCTACCTCTGGTCTCTCTGCTCTGTCCTCTTGGATTTTGTTCCTCCATAGATGGATCCAGACAACCCCCAAGCCCAGCTGCGGCCTTAGGTGCAGGCCAGGAGAGCTGAGCGTCCTGCCCGGGGAGCTCCACCAGCATCTGCAGCTTGGTTGCTGGGGGACAGGAGCCAGGCGGTAATGTGCTGGTTTGGGGTTCCAGCCCCAGGAACTTTATGCCAAGTGTGTGTGTGAAGGTTCTTGGTGAAGGGGCCAGATTTTGCTTCCTTTTGAGATGCTAATGCAAGGCATGGGAAGGAAGGCAGCAGCAGAGCTAGAGAGGCAATCCCAGGGTGCCTTCTCCCTGGGAGATAAGACACCCACCCTGAGCTCAGTCGGGAGCCCCAGGGTCCAGTTCCAGCTCTGACATTCACTGGAGCTTGTCGTTATCTTCCGAGCTTCCCCCGTGTCTATGAAGTGTTCACACGGGACGGGGACACCCTCTGTCCCAGCTGGGGGAGAAGGAAGCACAGGGTGAAGATAGAGGGAGGGTAGAAAAGCAGCAGAATGGACTGGGCCAGGGAGTGGAGGAAACTGGAGACACAGAGGGAGCGCCCACCCCTCCCCAGGATTCAGCAGAGAGGTGGGAACACTCCAGGGCACAGCCCTGCCAGCAGGCAGTCCGCAGAGGCACACACCTCACTGCCCGGCCAGCCTGCTCTCAGGGGTGGCAGCGATGGCAGCAGCATCCTTGAGGTGAGAAGTCCAGGGCTCAGCGAGGCCAGCGTGGCATGGCTCCAGGGATTAGCACCAAACACTGGCTGCTCTGTGCAGGGATCCTAAGGCAGACCGTTGGACTGATGGACTCACCGCCGTGCAGCCACGCCTGCTCAGCCAGCCCCCTCCCCAGCTCCTCCCCAGTGCCCGGACTCCCTCTGCTATCGCTGGGACCCTGCCTCTGCCCACTGTCAGGGGAGGGGAGCTAGAGTGGAAGGGGCAAGAAAGGAAGGAAGCACCCCCAAGGAACAGCCCCGCTCCCATAAACTTCCCAGGAAGCCCTAGGTTCTATACTGAACCTCAGAGCAGGCCGTGAACGCTTTCTCTGCCCAGCCCCTGTGGCTCTGCCTGAGGTAGCTTTGGCCTGGAAATACCTTGTCTTTAGGCCACCCAGGCCCTTAGCTCCAGATGGTTCCTCTCCTTGTAGGTAGGAGAGCCAGATGGAGCCCCACAGCTGGGAATTCTCAGCCCCAGCTTCCTGGAGCAACAAGCTTCTGAGGCCCCCCAGCTGTTATGAGTCTGGCCACAATCCTCCCCACTCCACTCCCCTTACCCCCCACAAAGCGCCTGGATCTGGAGCACATTCCTCTCCCTAACCTGAACAAAGTGTGGGATAGGGGCCCCTGGCACAGCATCCCTCTCCCCAGGTCATCTGGGCCCCTGGTTCTGCCCTAAACAAGACTCACCCTCCCATCCCTGCCTCAGAAGGGAGGTGGGTGAGAGCTTGCACTCAAAGCCTCTTCCTGGGAGGGCTGCCGGAAGGACAGGAGGGAGGGAGCAGGAGCCTCTGCCTGGCCTGCTGAGCTTCTGGAGCCAGTGTCTCCCCAGCCTCCCACTTGAATGGGGAGTGCCAAAGCACCCACGAGAGCAGCCTGAGTACCAGATGGGGCTGGAGCAGAGGGGGCAGGAGGGAAGGACGAGGGAGCCAGGGAAGGATTCCCCAGCACACTGCGGCTCCTCCAGGCTCCTCTCCGATGACCAGGAGAGCCTCTGATCTAGAGAAAAGGCACGGGGCGGGGCGCAGGCACACTTCCTCCAGACACCCGGGGTAGCTGGATCCCCAGCCCTGCGGACTTGCAGCGGGGAAGGAGAGTCCTCACCTCCCCAGGAAGCTGGTTCTGTGCAGTGCTGTGCCCAGAGGGCCCTCAAAGCACAGGTAAGCACCCCCACTCAGAGCCCAGCCCTTGAGGCCAGCTCTCACCTGTGCAGGGGCGCAGAGGGGGAGGAGAGTCTCCTTAGCAACAGGCTCCTGGCGGCAGGTCCTCACAGTTGCAGGCTGAGGGCTGCAGAGGGTCCCCAAAGCCTCGACCCTGGGTCTCAGCGGGTTTCTAAGGTGTCTTCCTCACCGTCGTCGTCTCCACTGGCACCGCCCAGGTCAGCCTCTCCGGACGCAAGCCTCTCCTGGGCCAGCAGCGCGGCCAGGCCCTCTGCGCGGAGCAGGAGGCCACCACCCAGGAACAAGACCCCGCAGAGCACCAGCAGCGACAGCACACCCAGCACCACTGCCTGCACCGCGGCGCGAGATCCCTCTGGGGGCTCCGGGGGCACCCCGGGCTGGGACTGGTTGCAGCAGGAGCTCAGCCAGGTGGCTCGAGCCGCAGCGCCAGCCTGTGAACCGTTCATGCTATGGCGTCCACTGCCCAGATGTGCGCGCACCGCCAGATGTGTGGGAGCCGGGCAGCTGATGGGCGGGCTGGGGCTGAGCTGGGGAAAGATGAGGGGCGGATCCCAGGCGCCCTCCACCCCCACCCTTCAGGCAGAGGCTCAGGCCCTTCCTACACAAAGGGCTCCTCCAGAGTGGGCCGTGAACACTCTCAGCGCTGGAGAAATTCTTATCCCAAAGACCCACACACCCATGTGTGCAAACCTGGCCTGTGCCTGCAGCCAGTCAAACCCGGGAGTCTTGTCCCCACGCCCTCCCTTGCCCTTGGCAGAAGTGAAGACATGGGGTCCTGCAGCGGCGAGCGCAGTGCGAAGGTGGCACTCCCTTGCTCTAGAAGCCCACGGTGCTGGGGCTCCAACCGCCTCAGCTGAGCCAGGACCTGCCACTGCTTTTGAGTATGCTTGTGTAAAAATGAGCGCAAGTGGCCAGAGCTGCAGCCTAATAACCAGCCCTGAAAAGATCGCTCATCCCCCATCCCAAGTGCTGGCAGGAGTAGCTGTCCCAGCTGACCAGGGACACAGAAGCAAGGGCATCCCCATTCCTGGACTGTCTCTGGCCCAAGTGGCCACAGGAACAGGAGACAGACAGGCAGCCCCCAGGACCGGAGCGATGGGTACTCATGCTTATCCATCACCTCTCAAAAGTCTCCACGGCTGGACATGCAGGCCAGTGCCTCCCTGACTGCAGCAGAGATGGAGGGCAGAAATGGCAGGGGGGTTTCAAGGCCTATCTCATTCCTTCCTTCCGGCCCCAGAGGTCGAGTCATATTTACAAAGCAACAGGAAAGCATGGATCTGAGTCACCAGTCTTAACCCAGAGCACTCAGTTCCCCACCACAAGGGATCACAATGCCAAGGCAGGTAGAGACGGTGGCGCCTGTTCAGGGGAGCTGGCGGCCAGCAGGGTGTCCCACGATTGAGCCAGGGTGGGGGAGTAGAGCAGAGCCTGGTTGCAGAAAAGGAGATGACTGGGGAAGCCACAAAGTAGGCAAAACCCTCCTGTCCAAGTCTCCAGCGAACACTCCAGCTACCTGGTATTGTCTTTTCAAGTCACTGCTGACAGACACCTGTCCTCCATCCATCAACCCCTCAAAGCGGATGAGCTGAGGACCAGGGGAACGGGCGCTCGGAGCACAGCAGGTAAGGGTCACGCACCATTAAGGACTTGCTGGGAATGGGTTTCCCCACCTCCAACTCCCTAAGAACCCCCCCAAGTTCTCCAGTTCTCTGATGCCCAGGAGACCACGGTAGGACATCACAAAACCTGTGATCAAACACGGCCAGAGGGACTTGGAATGCGGAAAATGTGCAAACACTTGCTGGCCATCCTAGCTAGCTGCCCTGCCCAGGACCACAGGCCAAGCCACCCTCCCCACGCCGTCAGAACTCCCCAAGATGTACCAGAAAGCATTGTAAACATGGAATAAATCAATTAAAAGCACAGAATGGAATTTACTAATCTGGAGTAGACTTGTGTAGAAATGAGCGCAAGTTACCAAAATACAATGTTGGGCCTCCCTGGTGGCACAAGAGGTTAAGCGCTGCACTGCGAAGCATCTGCAGCCACTGTAGCATGAGTTCGATCCCTGGCCAGGGAGGTGACCCACATGGCACAGCAGACCTCTCCTGCTTTGCCCACTGCTCCCCTCAGCAGTATATTTGAGTAGATCTGCCTGTTCTGTTCTCCACTGTGTATCTGGTGAATCCTCTCAACACACCCTCTGGCCTCTACCCCAGCTCTTATACGCATAAATCAATCCTGTTCAAGAAAAAACTCCACACCATAACAACCAGCTAAGTCCAGCTCAACCTAGAAGTGTCACCAGATGCCAGTCTCAAGCTATCTAATTTCTCTCCCAAGACACCCGGTGAAATGACCTTTCTGGTACACACAGGTGCACACAGGGGTCTGTGTGTACTTTACGAAGATGAAGAAGGCATTCTTTTGGGCTGTCATGAAGACAAGGTCATCTAAAGGCCAGGGCGCCTTGGAAGAAAGGCAGGAGAAATAGCATGAGTCTGACCGTGGCCACACCTGGATGGTAACACACACACACACTTGTGTGACTGTCCCACAAAGGAGAAGAGCAGTCAGTTTTACTCTTCTCCGCCACTCCCCTCAGGCTGGAATAATGCCAATACACACCTGTGTCCTCCCAGGTGTCCTCTCGGGTCACAGGAGAGCATAAGCCAGGGGGAGATGGTCATATTGTCAACTTTATTCACCATCTGAGCCATGGCTCTTTCTCACAGTGGAGAAGGAAGGGGAACCACCACTACGGGTGGGGAGGAACAGTACAGGCCAGACCTGACCATCAGCAAAGGTTAAGCGGATGACCCGAGACTGGTCATCCAGGGGTGGCTCCTCCTTCCAAGTCTCATCAAGGACGCAGAGCAAGTCCCAGCGCCCCAAGAGCGTAACGGTGCTAGCCCCGGAGGCTGGGGTCTAGGAGCCAACAAGGAGCACAAAAAGGCCCCAGCCAGGCCTAGAGGGCGAGAGTGTCTTTGATGAGCCTGCGCATGGTGGTGGTGACGGAGGTGCCCAGGGCATCGGTGACCTGGAAGGAGATCTTGTAGAGGTAGGGCTGCACATCCCGCAGGCCCGTGTCAAACACATTGTCCACCTCCGACTGCGTGGGCATCTTGGGCAGGTATTCGTGCCGGTTCATCACCTCCACGATGTTGATGATCTTCTCACAGAGCTTCTCGCCCACCTTCTCCCGGCAGATCTGCCGCTCCTGCTCCGTGGCCAGGGAGACCACGTGCACCTTGACTGTCCACACTTCCCAAGGGATGCACTCATCTGAGAAAGGCCAGCGAGACTTCTTCTTCTGGTAGAATTCTAAGGACATCTGCCCCAGCCCATCGCCACCAGAGTTTCGTAGTGCATCCTGGGGATGAAGGGTAACAAAAGTGAAGCCCAGACTCCAAGTTCCCACCCAGGGAATACCTGCTTCTTGCACCCCTGGGGATTGATGCTCTCCTGGCTCATCAGCTCCACTCCTCTGGCGCTGTACAGAGCCAATGGAGCGCGAGCCAAGCATTTCACAAACAGAATCCCACTGGCTTCTCTCAACACCTCTGTGAGGCAGGCATGCTACCGCCACTTGAGATAAAACGAGGCTCAGAAAAATAAGGTAACTTGCAAAAGTCCCAGGCTAGTGAGCAGCCGTGCCAAGGTTTGAACCAGACTCATATTTCAAAATCCTTGCTTTTGCCTTCACATGAAAGCCTTTCTCTTTCTAGAATCCCACCCTTTAGGCCCCCCACCTTCAATGCAGTCTCCAAAATTACTCTCCAAGGTCTCCACCTCAGGTAAATCCTCTTTGCCTTCCCCATTGCCAATTAAACACAACCCTTCTACATCATTCATTTGATGACAGCCTAAACTCACAGACTCCAGAACAGAGGGGATGGCAAAGCCCAGTGATTCTTTCTACAAAGGAAGCCGAGGACCAGGAGGGGAAGGGACATGGGAACACAGACCAGACCACGTCCCCGGGGCTCCTTCTTATCTTCTGATAAGCAAATGGGACCAAATCCTGCCTATCCTGCAGTGAGGAGACATTCGTAGGGGTCCCCTCATTCCCCCTCCTAGGACAGCTGGGACCCTGAAGCACCTTTCCATCTGAGTGAGGGCCAACCAGAGTGTAAGGATACTCCCCTCAAATCCTGAACTTCCCTCCCAGGGAGTAAGTCTCCACAGATAAACCCCAGTCTCCTGACTTACTGACAGTAATAATGGCCGACACTTCTACAGAGCTTACTCTGTGCCAGGCTGTTTCAAGCACTTGACCTACCTGACTAACCCCCACCATCCGTACAACCTAGGAGGTGAGTCCAATGATCATTCCCACATCACGCACAGGGAAGCGGAGGCCCAGAGGCGTGCAGTCAGTCGCCCACGGTCACACACTGATGTGGACATTCTTCACCACTCCGCAGTGCCTGTCTCGTGGGCTCCTGAAGTCGGGGGCTGACCAGCACAGCCTCCCTCAAAGGGACACCTGGGAACTTCTTGTGAACTTGCTCCTTCTGGGCTTGGAGGGGCTGGGGGGCGGGTGAGTGCTGCGGAGAGGGTCCACCCACACTAGCAAGCTCCTGCAATAAGCACAGGTCCTGACAGCGTAGGGGAGCTCCTGACAGACGACCCTCCTTCTCTGGCCCCAGAGGGTAGTAACTTAAAAAAGTTGCCTTTGTTATTTTAAAATTTAAAAATACCCACTTGTTGAAAGAGAGAAGCACTGCAACCTGAATGAAGCCAGGATTAAAAACCACACTCCCAGGGGCCTCCCTGGTAGTGCAAGGAGTTAAGCACCACACTATGAAACATCTGCAGCCACTGCAGCACAAGTTCGATCCTCGGCCGGGGAACTGACCCACATGGCACAGCAGACCTCTCCTGCCTGCCCGCTGCTCCCCTCAGCAGTGTGTTTCAGTCAGTCTGCCTGTTCTGCTCCCCACTCTGTCTCTGGTGAATTTTCTCTCTCTCTCTCTCTCTCTCTCTCTCTCTCTCTCTCTCTCTCTCTCTCTCTCTCTCTCACACACACACACACACCCTCTGGCCTGTTCCCTAGTTCTTCTAAGCATACATAAATCTTTTTTTTTTTTTAAAGATTTATTTATTTATGCAGACAAGAGCTGGGGTACAGGCCAGAGGTGTGGGGGGTGAGAGGACTCACCAGAGACAGAGTGGGGAGCAGAACAGGCAAACTGACTGAAATGCACTACTGAGGGCAGCAGTGGGCGAGGCAGGAGAGGTCTGCTGCGCCATGTGGGTCCCCTCCCTGGCCGGGGATCGAACTCACACTGCTGTGCAGGAGGTGCTTCACAGTGTGGCACTCAACCTGCTGTGCCACCAGGGAGACCCCAGCATACATCAATCTTTTTTTAAAAAAAAAAAGAAAAACACACTCCCGTTCTGATCTAAGCGCAGCGTGGCAGGTCCCTTCCAGACCTATCTGCGTGTCCACACAGGCATGAACAAACACAGATGTCTGGGCCCAGCAGCCCTCCCTTTCAGGGAGTTTTGCACAGGGAAGGCTCAGAAGGTGAAGGTGCAAGTGGAAGCACAAGCAGACAGAAGGTCAAGACCACAGGGACATGACTGACTACCTGTCAAGACTGAAAGGGCTTCCTACTCCCCCAGGTTTTTTCTACAAGGTCCCCACATTCCCACCCCACCCTGCCCCCAAAAGACACACACACACACACACACACACACACAGGCCATCCTCCCCCAGAACAGCTCTGAACACACCTGTTTATTAGAACCTAAAAGAACCCAATATACACACCCAGAAAAAATGAGCTGTTTGGCATCTGGGGCCCATTTGTCCCCCACTGTGCCATCCCCCTACCTTGAATTCCCCGACAACCTTGCGCAGGGCACGGTCCAGCTCCTCAGAGGAGACGCGAACGTAAGTGAAGTCAATGAAGTCACAGTCAACATCCTGGGTGCCCACGGTGCCGATGGAGTAGGTGCCCTCCTTTTTGTAGTGGAACTTGCCCGTGCTGCGGTGCAGAAGCACTGTGTGCAGCACAGCCAGCATGGCCTCCTCCACCTGCCGCCCCTCCACCGACACCTCCAGCACCTCGGAGCGACAGTTCATCCTGTAGCCAGCGGCCCACACCAGCGCGAGGCCAAGAATGAAGTGTTCACCCCAACAGGGGTTTCCCCTGCAAGAGAAGCCCAGGTCAGAATGCTGACTCCATCTGGACCCTTCAAACCTTCCACACCCATCCAGCCCCTGTTCCCACAGTCCTCTTCTATCTCAGCAGCACATACTCTCAGAAAGATCATTAGGATGAGAGAGGAGAGACCTTCGAGTCACCAATCCAAACAATGGGCCGAAGCTGGAATTCCTTTGTGGCATGCAGAGCAGTTTACAGCAAATGCCCACTGTGCAACAGCTGTCAGGCACTGGCCATTTAAAGGAAAGCACAGCCCCGCCCTGAAGAAACCACCACGGGAAGAAGAGACCGGCAGTAAATGTTACCCCATAGAGGGGAGAGTACAAGGTGGAAGGAGAAAAGGAAGAACGGAATCTGACTTCCTGAGACCTCAAATGACTAAGTTATGGTATTTAGACTCTGTCTTGAGGACACTGAAGAGTTGATGCGTCACTCTGGCAAGATCAAGTCTGTGCCTGCAAAAATTAACTCTGGCTAAAGGGTAAAGAATGGCTCTTAAATTCTTTGGGGTCACAAACTGCTATGAAAAAGGCAGTGAGGGGCCTCCCTGGTGGCACAATGGGTTGAACACTGCACTGTGAAGCGTCCGCAGCACAACAGCACGAGTTCGATCCTGGCCAGGGAGTGACCCACATGGTGCAGAAGACCTCTCCTGCCTCCCCTCAGCAGTACATCTGCCTGTTCTGCTCCCCACTCTGTCTCTGGTGAATCCTCTTACTCCCCTCTGGCCGGTATCCCAGCTCTTGTGTGCATAAATAATCTTTAAAAAACAAAAGGCAGTGAAAGTTATGAAGACTTTTTAAAATCAGGGCTTTAAAAGCTGACTGACACCTGCACATACACACCAAATCTTGCCTATGTCCGGGGTCATCCAAAACTCTAGGGTCAAGACTTGCAGCTGTGCATCCCATCGTTAGAGGGCGCTACAGTAAAGGCGCGACAAAGGCAGCACTAAGGGGCTGAGGAAGTGAAGTGCAGTGTGGGAGTTTTCATGTCCACCTGTCCTGGGTTTGAATCCCAGCTGTCCTACCTCTTGCTCTATGACTCAACCTTTCTGAGTCTCATTTCTTATCTGTAAACGAGCATCTGTAAAATACTGTAGCAAAGCCCTTAAGAACAAAGACTAAAGTCAGACAACCGGGGACACAGCCCAGCCCTGCCACTTGCTTACTGTGCTCTGGAACAAGCTGCTTAACTCCCAGGCGCTTCAGTTGACCCGCCTACTGAAAGTGGCAGCAGTTAATAGCCACCTTGAAAGGATTCAATGAGTGAGCATCTGTAAAGGACTTAAAGCAGTATCTGGCAAGTAGTAAACACTTGATAAATATTAGCTGCTGTCATTTGTTACTATGTTGTTATTGCTGAGATGACAGAGGTTACACTCCAGCACTGGAGGAGGCAGGGGAAGGAAAGAACAGACTTGAGCACCAGAACTTGGTGAGTGAACGTGAGCCCAGGAGGAGGGGAAGAGCTGAATGTGTCCAGCTCACAAACCTTCATGACAGGGGATTCATGACTGTCACAGCAGACTACGTCATCTTTATACTGCTCTGTTTAGTTATTCCTTCTACCAAAATCTTAGTGCTTCAATCCACGAGTCTCAGCTTCAGTATCAGGATACGCACAGAGGGAATCTCAAGCCTTTTCCACAAATGAGAGTCCAAGATATTCAGAGGTAACTTTTCTATCACCCCTCACCCTACTACAAGTTAAAGGTCTCCAGTGCCCATAAACTGGTCAGTTCCACATCATGTCTCATCTTCCCGGGATCCTGGAAGCGCAAATGTATTTCCATTTGTCTCCAGCCCCCTTGAACAGCAGCTCAACACAACACAGGGCAGTAGTTTGCAGACGGCTCAGAGAGGGTGCTGGCCCTTCCTCTCCTGCGGCAACCAGACGGGTCCATCTGGCCCACCTGCGCTGCCAGTCTACCTTTTCACAGACCTGTCCTGTACCGCCCACTAAGCAGTTCCTTGAAAGCAGAGATTAAATCCAACTCATCACTGTAAACTCAGTTCCAGGAAGCTGCTACAATTTAATTTGCTAATTCCTACACAGTTCTATAAGGCTCCTGCTCAGGGCCTCTGGATTGCTTTCTCCTACACCCTTAGACGGAAAAAGAGCAGGGATGGCTTGCTCATTTTCCACCTCTAGATTAATTCCATGCAGCAACTCTGTACAGCTCCTCACTCTTCCACAACTGCCCCCTTTTATGTCCCCCACAAACTTCACACAGGCCACACCTCTGATTACGTCTGTCCCAAGCCCAGGCTCTTCCCCTCATCTGCAGAGCTGCTCTGGGATCCAGTCCTCCAGGACTGTCAGTACTGACCAACCCCAGCCTCCTTCCCACAGCAGCCACCTTTGCTCTGGGATGGGCTGGCCTGTCCCTTCATCCTCATCCCTACCTGTGGTGAGCAGGCCGGGAAGTCCCACAGCCCGCAGCCCAAGCCTGCCAAGCACAGCAGCAGAGACTGGCAGAGACCTTCTCAGAGACAAGCAAGCACCCAGGGCACCCGGCCCACCTTACGCGTAGAGGATGGAGCGCGGGTCGCTCAGGCTCGGATCATGCCCTTCCTCCTCCTCGCGCCCAGTCACGGCCTCCGCTGCTGCTTCCCGACCTCGGCGGCCACAGCCGCACTAAAAGCAAGAAGAGAAAGCGACTTGGCTCGGCATCAAGAGTCTCAGGCGGGACGCAAAGAAGCCTACCCGCCCGGGCCCCGTTTCTCCCACCGCCACTTTCCGCGAACCTCCCCAGCCCAGGGACCAGGGTAGGAGCCCGGCCCGCGGACGCCTCGGGAGCGGCGGCCCGCGCCGAGCCAGGTCGGCCTCGGGTTCGAGGCGCGCCCTCCCGCCCGCCGGCCGCGGAGCACCGGTTAGAACGGCCCCTTACCTTCCTGAGCCCCGTCGGGCCCCGCAGGCCGCGTAGCGCCCTCAGCCAGGACGCCCGAGCACCACGCAGGAGGCGGCGCCGGGGCCGGAAGCCCGCACCCCGCCCCTGCGAGCCGGGCGGCCGCCCCACCGTGCGCGCCTCCGGCGGGGGAGCAAGCGCGGGGAGCCGAGTCCCAGCACCGGCCCGGCTGCCCGGGCCGCTCTCCACCCGCACGGGAGGAAACGCCGAGGCCGCGCTGCCCCGTGGCTCGTGGGACACCTCCTTCTCCTCGCTATATTTCGGGTTTGCAGATTTGGGGTGAGTGAGACGTCCCCCTGACTTGGGCGAGTCCATCCCCTCCCACCACCGAGAGTGTTGTTGTATTTCGGCTGCAACGCCTCCCTTCCGCCATAGAGACGTGCGGGAAGGAGCGGCCGCGTGGCTCTGCGCTGCCTCACTAGGCCGGGAGGAGTCATCGGCGAGCCCGCCCCCGGGAGCAGACGTGGCCAGCCGCCCTGGCTGGAAGGGGCACGATGTCCCGCGATGAGGGCCATGGCACTCGGGAGTGGCCCTGAAGAGGAGCCCAGGTCAGGGTGCTGCATGACGCCGAGCGGATGGCAAAACTGTAGTTCTCCCTATATGCTAAGAGACAGGATCCCTACCCCACAAGATGCTGGAGAAAGGGGGTGAGCCTTAACGCCGTTATCTTCATACAGGGACACTACCTGGTGCTCTGCCGTGACCGATCTTGGTAGTTCTTGTGAGGCTTGCAATTCTGCCCTTGCTTCCTGGGTGACTCTTGACGTCATCCATCTTTTCTGATGTCCTTCTCTATAAACGGGGAGCCGTTGTAATGACCACAGGAGATATGTCCTATGACAAGCTTTTGTGAAATGTAAGGTGTTGCATGAATGTGAGTGCCTTTTAGTGCTGTGTCATCCCTGCTGTGTATTCCGTTCTCCTTGTCGATTGTAAGCTCTGGGTAGACAGGTTTGTCCTGTATTCTGTTAATGTCCACTGAACCTGACAAGCGCCCAGCGTCAACAGGAGGCACTCTTGAGTTGTTTACATGGGCATTAAGAGGCTCATTTTCCTAACACACCCTTTCTCTCCCAAAATAATAATAGATAACATTTATTGAGTGGAACAGAAAGGGCATGATCATAAGTGATATCTGTATGTATCTGTCTTATCTTCTACCTATCTATTGATCAAGAAATTTCAGCCTGATGCCAATAACTACTGTGAAGTAGGTGAAGAAATGAACACTGGAAGAGATTAAGTAACCTGTCCAGTGCTCCTCAGTAAGTGGCAGAGTCTGAAGTTCAAATGCAGCCATCCTTACCACTAAAGAAACTCTTTCTGTTTCTCTACCCCAGCCCTGCACTATGTCTGTGCAACACACCCCACCCAACATCTGTTCTCTGGTAGAAAAATACCTTGATTTGTAGTGTGTGCCAATTTTTACCATGGCCAATTTCAGTTGAAGGCCTGAATAGAATAAAAAGACTCATCTTCCCACAAGTAAGGGAACTGCTCCTTTCTGACTGCCTTTAATCTAGAGCATGGGTTTTTTATGTATTCACATTTTAATTGAAATATCTGCTTTTCCTGGGTCTTCCTATGCTTCCTGAATATGGAACTACAGCATTTGGAACTACTTACCTGGTTCTTCAGCACTTGGAGTTTGAATAGAACTACATCAGCTCACTGTTCTCCAGCTTACTGACTAAGAATCTAGAGACTTGCCAGCCTCCATAACCATGTAAGCCAATTCCTCATAACATTTTCTCACTCTCTTTCAATGTATATTTCAGTGTACATGTACAATGTATATGTCTATATACGTATATGCATACATGTTGGAACCTAATATATTTGCCAAGACCAAAACCATACAGCACTCTTTCCTCCTTCCACTAGTCTCTGTACCCACTCTTTTCCCTACTCCAAAACTCACCTCTCCGAGGAGGCTTTCCTGCCTAGAGGGAGGCTGGGCTCTCTCACCTCTTTATATCAGGCCCAGTTACTGGCCGGTCCTTACTTTTTTTTTTTTTTTAATTATGCATATAAGAGCTGGGGTACAGGCCAGAGTCCAGGGAGGTGAGAGGATCCACCAGAGAGAGACAGAGCCGGGAACAGAATAGGCAGACTGACTGAAACACACTGCCGAGGGCAGCAGCGGGCGAGGTCTGCTGCATTATGTGTGTCAGTCCCCTAGCTGGGGACAGGGATGACACTCGTGCTTCAGTGACTGCGGTTTGCTTCACAGTGCGTTGCTTAACCCACTGCGCCACCAGGGAGGCCCTGGCCGGTCCTTACTTATCACATCTCCCTGATTCCTCACAGAGCCCTTCTCATTGCATCACAGACCCTGGGTCCTATGCCCCTCTAGTTCTATCAGGAAGGGAAGATCTAGGTCAAAAAGAGTGAGACCATGTGTAATAAATTCCCCATCCTGTCACCATGGTAATCAGATATGATGCTTCAATCATGCAGCATATATGTAACGGTCCACATCTCGGCCCACGATATTCCAAGGTGGACAAGTCACAGTCCTGGCCCTGTGGGAGCTCAGAGTCTTATAGAGGAGATGGACGAGAGGTGTGCTTGGGCATGAGAACATGACAAGCAGCATGAAAAAATAGCTGGTTTTTCAGTGACCAGAGAGATGGAGGCCCCTGCTATCATCCCAGAGAGATCCCCATGGTCTAGAATAGAAAGTGAGAGAAGAGAAGAGAAACCTAAGTGCTGCCTCATCAAGTTGGGAAGTGACTGGACACCAGAAACTACCAGGATAGCTGCAGAGATCACAGGATGGCAACCTGAGGAGACGGGCAGGAAGGGGGAGGGCGTGGTTCCAGGAAGAAGTGGGACTACAGGGAGGCTTCACGGAAAAGGAACTAGCAGAGAGGCCTCACTGAAAGCGGAGGGTGGAAACTGAGAGGAGGGTCTAAACAGAGCAGACTTCCCAGAGACCAGAGGCTCAGTCAGCCAGGCAACCAGGCGACTGGCAGAGGCCTCGGAGTCATGCCTTCAGCAGAGAACTCGAAGGCCAACCCAAGACCTTGGGAAGAGGCAGCTGGCTCTGCATGGAGAGCGTGGCCTCGGATGCTCCACCCATCCCAGTGAGCTCAAGGGAAGAGCTGAGCCCTGAAGGTGGCCCTGCAGTTCACCCCCAGCCGCTCCAGAGCTGACCCCAGTGGCGTCACAGGGATTGACTCAAGTCCCAGCAACAACAATGAGTGGGACTGACGTCAGGCGGGGGGGGCTCGTGACGGTGGCCACCCTGGCTGGGTAGCCAGCACTCTGCCTGCTGACCTCTAGCCCAGGCCAGGCCACAGGAGTGAGAAGGACCAGCTGCCCCCATCTCACATCTTGTCCTGGGATCCCAGGCAGGAGCTCCTCCACCACCCGCCCTTCCTGAGATGTCACTCCCGGCCCCCCTCCTTGTGGCAGAGGAAACTACAGGGCAGATGAGCCAGTGGCAGAGAGCGTGAGAAAGAGGCACCTCCCAGCGCTCACCTCAGCAGCAGCCTCCAGCCCTGGACGGGGCTGGGAGCTGGCGTCTCTGCTGTCTGTTCTCCTGGAGCAGGTGGGGGTCTGTCTGCTGTGCTGGGTGGGTGTGTCCCTTTCTCTGGGAAGGTCTGTGTGTTTGTCTCTCTGACCGAGCTGGGATGGGAATGGGGCTTTATTTCTGTCTGTCCCTGGGGGTAAGAGGTGGTCCCTCCTTCCTGCAAAGTCTGCACATCTGTTCCTTTAGGAGGTGTGTATCTGTTGTTCTTTGCCAAAGAGAATTGTATGCAACTGTCCTTGCAAAAGAAGAGGGTTGTTTATCCAGCCTGAGTTAAGCATATCATTCTCCCACCCCAGAAGTCTGCTTTCCTGACCCTGGTTTCTTGTATCCTCATGTCTCCTAGAATGGGGTTCAGTTTTCCTGCTTGGCCCTCCCCACACTGGACTCCCTGCGTGGGGGCCCTTTGCCTCTCCTGTGCCCAGACTAGCAGGGCAGCGACAGTCAGCACCCTGCTGGCCTGGCTTGCAGCTGGGCACTGCTCCCTGCTAACGCAGCATGTACCAGGAAAGGCGCCCCGCTCCCCCGCCTTGCCCCCGCACTCCCCTCCCGGCCCAGCTGCCAGCCCTAGCCCCCGAGGTTACGCCAAGCCTGATTTACGGTCCTGAGTAGGAGCTGGACAGTGCCAGCGCCTGGGTTAGGCCTTGAGAAACCTCAAATACCCCCACCACTCCCACCGCCTGGCAGGGTTAGGGCCCAGTAGGAGGGGAAGGGGAGTCAGGGTGTTGGGGGCAGGACTATGGCCAGAACATTGACTGGGGGTGCGGTTCTGGGTGGGAGGCAGAAGCCAAAGCAAAAGTCTCCAGGGCCCCAGAGCCCTCAGGCCAGCTCCGAGTCCAGCTGTGGACCCTGGAATGTGCCTCCTGCCCTCTGAATGTCCCCAGCTGACATTCAGGAAGGAGATATTGAGGGGTGGAGGGGGCCCTCGTTCAACACTGCACTAACTCCTTCTTGTCCTCACCACGGGAGGAAAGAGATTCTGCAGTCCCACTAGCCAGTCAGCTTAGGACTTACCCAAACCGTACCCAGTCTGGGGTCAAGGCAGGGCTTAGCAGAGACCGAAACTGGAGAAGGACTGGAGATAGGTTTGGGGCTGGCTCTGGATGCCCCAGGCCAGAGTGGCTGTGGCTGAGCCGTGGCCTGAAGACAGACGTGAGCAGGGCAGGAAGGCGCATGAACAGAGCTCAGCCCTTCAGCCTTTGAGAGGCTCAGCGGCTGAGGTTCTGTGCCACAGTTGGGGATTTGGAGGGGCTGGGACTCACCCAGATGTAAGCCAGAACCACTGGGAATCCTAGGCCCAGCTCTCACATAGGGTCCTCAGCACTGAGCTCAACCAGCCATGTCCAGCACAACTGCCGCATGACCACAAACAGACGCGCCAGCCACGTGGAGCACACAGAGCTGACCATGAGGCCCAGTACGGCTGAAGACAGCGTAGTTCTCTGCTCCCTGAAGCCAACTCTCACCATCTCCCTCCACGACCGAGTCCAGGGGACCAGAAGTCCAGGCGTGCAGCAGTTTCTTCCAACCCCGCCCCAGGGAAGCACCTCTAGGGACCGACCCTTGGGGTGCAGAGCCCCCGTTCAGACCCTGGAACTGAGTCACCCCTTCTTAGCCACAGTGACACCCCAAGGCTGGGGAGGGGGCCGGAGCCACTGGGCACCGGGCCCAGCATTCGTGGGTGGAGTGGGGGGAGACAAGGGGGCAGGCTTCCTGGGTCTCCGTGTAAGGACAAACAGCAGGCTTTGAGGCCTTGGAAAATCCCGCTCGGGATTCCAGGCCCGCCAGCGTCACTGCCTTTTGACTATTGTCCCTGTCGGAAACAGGCCCAGCCCCCGGCCAACAGGGACAGAGTGGCCATTGTGAGGCCCCACCAGACTCAATGCCCCCTTGTTCGCCCTCCTGGCCCCTAGCAAGACTTGGAGGCCAGTTCTTCCAGTTGTTTAGTGGGAAGAAAGGGTCTTCCTCCAGGCTCCAGCCCTTGGGTGGGGCAGGGCGGGGCTGAAGAAATCAGTCCCCCAAACCAGCACCCCCACTGCTGGAATCCTGGAAAAGAGCCATCACCATCCCTGGAGCTTCTTTTATTTACAAAACCCTGGGCAAGGAGACCTGGTAAGTAATGAGACACACCCAGCTCAACCACTTACAGGCCAAGTGACCTTGGGAAAGTCATTTCCTTTCTCTGAAATGAATTCTGTTGTAAAAACAATTAGCTCTTGTTGGGTGCTTGCTACGTGAGGTTCTGTTTGAAACACTGCATGTATTCGACTCATCGTTATGGCAACTTTATGAACTTAGTACCATTGTTTGCCCCATTTACAGATGAAGACATTGAGGCACAAAAGGTTAAGTCATTCTCATGTAATTCCACAGCTAGGAAGAGCTGGAACCACAATGGAAACCTAACCCCAGGCAGCCTGGTTCCAGCACACTTATCCTTTCTGCTCTGCTCTTGCCCTCTGGAAGTTGCAAATAAACACATGGGAAGGGGGTAGAACATAACACCTGGTAGCTGTCGTCTCACTATGGGCTCTGACATCTATGAGGACTGAATTCCCCATTGCTTCAGCCAGTTCCCAGTGCCTGGCCCCTCCTCCAGCTCCTAAGCAATCCCTGTGCTGTCCCTAGGGGCCTGCCCATTCCACATCCATCTGAGATTGGTCAGAGACATGGAGGAGAGTGGCTCATCCAGCCTCGGCTGCTGGAGATTTCCTAGCAAGTTCTGCTGCTAGCCAGAGCACTGCCCGGTGAACTCACGATCCACTCACGGAAACTGAGGCCCTGTGAGCAAGAGAGACTTCTCAGAGAGCAGAATGGAGCAGGCTGAGAACTGAAGATCTGACACCACCACTCCCCCTCCCCCATTATGAGGTGCTGGTGCTGCAACAAAGGCTCGCGAGAGGGTCCAGTGGCAGTCAGGGACGCATGCCAGGAAGTCCACATACTGCTGAGGGTGGTCACCAGGTCCAGGGCTTCCTACCCCCCCTCCCCCATACATAGCCGCTTTAGGCCTGAGACCAGACCACCGGCCCAGAAACAAGACTGCAGGCATAGAGGTGTGGACGCGTTGGGGGACCTGCAAGCTGTGGCTGAGTAGCACTTGGCTGTCTGCAGCAGAGCCCTCCTCCAGCCAGGTCCGGGGCTGTGACTCAAAGCTCGGGGGGACTGGGCCAAGGGTTGAAGGAACATTGCCTTCAGGGCTTTCAGCCCTTGAGGAGGCCGCAACTGCACAGGCCTGAGCGCAGTGAAGGAGCCCAGCCTCTGCATGTACCAGCTGCCTTGGGCCCCGGGTTGGAGCTGATCTATGCGCAGATGTCTCCAGAGGTTCCCGGACCACTTGCATCAGAGGCTGCTGGGTGTTTGATCAGAGCAGATTCATAACTCCACCCTTCCCCAAAAAGCCTGGTCTCTGGGCTAGAACCTAAGAATCTCCTGTTTAAGTAAACTAAACAGCTGATGAGCTGGGAGGCTGGAGAGCCTACGCGGGGGCTCCTGCGCACAGGGAGAGACCTCAGAACCATCTGATTGCCAAGAAGGCTGGGGCCGTCGGCAAGGTGGGTCCTGCCGCTGGGGTGCTGGGCGTGTGGGAGAAATGCTGGGAATGGGTATGAAAAAACTGGTAACAGCTGTGACCACTGTTTTTTGGCTTCTACCCAGCCCCCACCCCACCCTGGACGAAGCACCATGCACCCTCCTGCAGTCCCAGCAGCGACGTGGGTGGGTCTGGCCTGTTCCTGTTTCACAGGTGGAGCAGCGGAGGATCAGTGGGCACCGCCCGGGGCAGGAAGTGTGCCAGCTAGAGCAGGGGGTTTCGCTCTGGGGACGGTCGGTCGGTCTCCACTGCAGCCCTGGCCAGGAGTCGGGGGAGTTTGCAAGAGGCTTTGCATAACCACCCCATAGAGCAGATGCCATCGTGATACACTGCTCACAAGAGGGGAAACAGGCCTGCTGTTAGCTCAGGTTGGTAACAGCCAAGATTTATCAGGACCCCCTCGCTTAGGTAATTAGGGGGGGTGTGGTATGGGGAAAGGTGTCAGAGGCAGGACCCCAGTTTCAGCTACATGACTATTTTTTATTCAATATATTAAATATATTAATCAGAAAAGTCACATACTATAAATCCAAGAAAATACACAAATATAAATGTCAGAATCTGTCATTTGTCTTCTTCTTAGAGTGAGTTTATGTACATGTGGAAGGAGGGCGGGAAGAGAGAGCAAGGAGGAGGCTGGGGAAGGCCTGCCCAGGCTTGGGGGGCATTGTCCCTCCCCTGAAACCCCCACCCTCAACTCAACCTCTTCCTTCCTGTATTTACAGCAGCATTTGGCGTATTTACAGCACGGTGGTGTGTGTTAAAAATGGTTTATCTTACAAAAACATGAACGCCAGGACCAGGCTGGGGCTAAGACAAATAGTAGGGGTCACCCTCCCCGCCCCCCATGAAGCGTCCCTCTCCCCCAGGTCCAGAGCTCCAAGCTGACCTTCCATAACAAGTGAGGAGGTCGGTCAATGTGCAGCTCAAGCCCAGACTGGGGGCGTGCCCTGAGGCCTCGGGGTCACAGGCTAAAGGCACACGTGGTGGCGTCGGCACACACAGTGCACGCATGTCCCGGGCTGGGTCAGAAGGGCAGCGTGTCCATGAAGATCTTGTCGACGATGGGCGGAGGGGGCACCAAGTCCTCCAGCTTGAGGTAGAAGATACGCTGCAGGCCCTGGGTGCACAGGGTCCGCAGCTCAGGCAGCTTGCCCAGGAGGCGGGACAGGCAGCTGGCCGGCTGAGGCTCACCGACCATGGCCGAGACGTGCTCCTTCAGACAGCTGGCGATGCAGTTCTGCAGCTCCTCCACCCGCCGGGGCTCCTGCAACCCGTGTCGGTCTGCCAGGAGGACAAGGGTTAGCCACATGCCTGAGGACTGGAGCCCCAGGCTCAGCCAGCCTCCCCCAGATCTCTAAAACCAAGGCCACAGACTGGCCCGCAAACTTCCCTGGTACTTTGCCAGAGCCTAGGACACAGCACACATCAGCCTATTTTTGAGTCCCAGCAGAAGTATAGAAGGCAGTCATGCTCATCCCTCATCTTCCAATGGGGAAAACAAGACCCAGAGAAGTTCAGTGACTTGCCTAGGTCACAAAAAATGAAATGCCAGGGCCCCCCTGGTGGTGCAAGGGTTAAATCTCAGCACTATCAAGCTATCCAAGCTATCACAGCCACTGCAGCAAAAGTTCGATCCCAGCCAGGGAAGGGACCCACATGGCGCAGCAGACCTCTCCTGCCTTGCCCGCTGCTCCCCACAGCAGCAGTGTACTTCAATCCATCTGCTCCCCGCTCTGTCTCTAGTGACTCCTCTCACCCCCACACCTCCGACCTGTACCCTAGTTCTTATATGCATATATAAATAAATCTTTAAAGAAAGAAAAATAAATCTCCAACTCGAGTTTTTTACCAGGCCGGTGGGCTCTCTCCCAGACCGTTCCCTAAGAACAGCTGGAAGCGAACAGCAGTTTTAGAGACTATCTCTAGAAACACAGGCCCCAAAACCCGCCACACTGCCGTGTCAGCCCCGAGCATCTCAGACTTTACCCTGATAGCTAGATCCCTGTGCAATTTCCAAAATGCAAGCGATCTGAAAATCTGCACACCACACCAGAGCATCTGTCCTGAGTGACGACATTTACACGAGTGCACGGCAGCTAGTCTGTTCTGCCGGAGTCAGGTGGGCTCCGAGGTGCTGGCCACGCCTGTCTCCTGACCCAGGCGCTGCTGACACGAGTGGCTTAGTCTACACAAGCTGCTCTTTGTGCACCTTTCTGTCCGTATACAACAGAATTAAGATTCCAAAATGAACCAAGGGACTCCCGCCAGGCTGGACCAGGCCTAACGTGGGATAATTCTCAGGCTGGTTTGGGCCTTTCTGTCACATTCAGCTGGACCTGAACCCCGGCTCTGCCGTCTGCCTGAGCAAGCGCTTGCCCCTCACGTCACAAAGCGCAACCCACAGTGCCAGGCCCCAGGCCTCCCCAACAAACGGGGACCGTGTCCTCCAACCAAGGACCCAGCGGTGCCCATCCCCGTGGACCCAGCATCGTGGGCTGGCTGCTCACCCGTGATAAGGACCAGCGCGGAGAGACAGGCGAAGGCAGGGACGTCAAGGACCAAGCTGTGCAGGGAGCGGGAGAAAGCCAGAATGCTATCGATCCAGTCACCGAAGCCTCGGGCGCACTGCAGCCGGTGCAGCACCAGGCCCGAGCAGAAGATGAGCTTGCCCTCGGCGGGCTTGGACCTGGTCGGGTGGACACAGACAGGGTCAGGGGACTCCAGGGCGGGGCGGCCAGGAAGAGGACCGAGAGGACGGCGGGTGGCTCACCGGTAGGCCAGGCGGAGAATGAAGAGCTCCAGGAAGGCCGACTCCAGCAACAGGTCCTGGTCACCCGGAGACAACTCAGCGAAGCCCGGGATCTTCTCAGCCCACTTGCGGATAACCTCCAGGGAACTCGAGAGCAGGTCATAGAATTGCTGCACGTCCCCAGCATCTTCCTTCCCAAAGTGGGGCAGCACCAGTTCCTGGAACTAGAAGGGTGGTCCAGGTGAGGGGTCGGAGAAGGGCCTGGTCCCAGCGCCCCATATCTACCGTCATGCCCTCAAAAGTCAGATCTAGGGATGAGAGTGGAACTGACATCCACCCACACTATTGCTGCTCATGCGCAAACATAACCTGGACTGCAGGTGCTGGCAGAAGCACCATTTCCAGAACGGCCCCATCACCCAAGAGGGTCCATTTTTCTGTCTGGTCTACCCAAAGGGGGCTCCTCTTTTTTTCCAGCTTGTCGTACTAAAGGGACGGCCTTCACACTGTCCACACAGGTGCCAAGCGTGCTGGCAGGAGCTGGCTGGCGTGGGGAGGGCCTCACCTTGGAGTAATCCAGTTTGGCAGTGCTGGGCCCTGAGTCCAGGTGTGCCCGGACCAGGGAGGTGAGGAGATTAGCAGGGGAAGCATCGGGGGGCTGCTTGGGCTTCGAAGGGAGCCGACCTCGCCGCCCCTTCAGGCTGTCTGTCCGGACAACTGCAGAGACATGGACAGGAGTGAGAAAAGCCAGAAGGGACCCAGGGAAAGAAGTTTTGGGCTAGATTTTGTATACCAATATGGGGAAGCGCCCCCAAGTCCAAAGGCCTAGAGCCCCTAAGACCCAGGGAATCCTCCAGGACCTCCCCCATAAGCCAGGCAGGTGGACCAAAAGTAGATCAGCAATGAGGTCCAGGCACACCCCCCTACGCCCGCCCGGTGCAACCCACCGGGACAGATGCCGGGGATGCTGCCTGTCCCCTCGCTCAGGTCTCTGCCTCTGGCCCCAGCCCTGGCCCAGACACCCACCTTCCTTCACCATGCCCACAGCCAGGCACTTCTGGAAGCGGCAGAACTGGCAGCGGTTTCGCCGCCTCTTGTCCACAGGGCAGTCCTTGTTGGCCAGGCAGATGTACTTGGCGTTTTTCTGCACTGTGCGCTGGGGTGGGGGGGCGAGACGGAACAGGCTGTCAGAGTGTGCAGTGGGGAGGGGGAGCCCAGGGGAGGGGACTGTCCAGATCCTGCTGCCATCGCAGACAAAAGCGCTCTCTGTTCACAGCTATTTTTCTAACATTTGGGTGGCAGGGGAGGGAGATGGAGGGGGTGGGGAGGAAAAGAAAGTCTTGGGGACACTGGGGGAGGTCTCTGCCTCAGGAAGAAGACCCCCAGCATGTGGATAAGGGGCTAGGGGCTCGCTGGCAGCTGGGGTACCAGTACTTGTCCATGTGCCTGTTTCTGCCTGTCCCTCCCAGGGGCAGACAAGGGGGGGCTGGGGGTGGGGACGGAAGCTAAGCAGGCACCCAGCACTGGGACAAACACACAGCCTGTTCCCGAGTCCACCCCCGGCCCTCAAGCACCAAGTCCTCCCCAGAGCGTTTCATCTCACGCCAGGAACACAAGTGCCTGGGGCCCCCCTTCCCACCAGGACCTTGAGCGAGCAGAGGACCGGCAGAGGGAGACCAGAGGCTGGCCATTAAGCCTCCCCTCCTGGGTACCCCTGAACTCCGCACCCCCGTCCATCTCTCGCCCCTTTCTTCATTCTCTGCTGTCCTATAGGCCCTGCGCGTCCCAGTGAATGCAAGGTCTCAACTCCGCCATTCCCGGGTCCCCAGGAGGGTGGCCCACCTGGCAGGTGCCCCCCCACCTGAGGGCAGGAGGTGACCACACACCCCAGCGGGCGGCCAGGCCAGCCTCTCCCCACCTTCCCTCGGCGGCACCCCGGGCCACCCAGTACCTTGAAGAAGCCCTTGCAGCCCTCGCAGGTGCGGACGCCGTAGTGCTGGCACGAAGCGTTGTCCCCGCACACGGCGCAGCGGCCCTCGCTCCCACCTGGAGCCCCACTGCGGGCCTTGGCTGAGGTCACGGGTACATCTAGCATCCTTGACCCATCAAGGTGTGGAGAAGTGGGCACCAGGCCTGGGAAAGCTGTGGGCATGGGATAGCTCTCACCTTCCCCCAGCTGGTGGGGGGCCTGTGAGGGGAACAGCTTCAGGGGGCTGTGGGCCAGGCCTGGGCTGGGCCCAGCAGGGGGGCTGAAGGAAAAGAATGTTGGCGGCTGGGGCAGCCCAGAGGCCTTGGGCAGCTGCTCTGTCCATGCCCGCAGGCCTTCGTAAGTCTGGCTGGGTGAGAAGGGGCCGAACGAGCCGTCCCAGGGGGAGAGCTGGGGCGGCTGGAAGCTGGGCGTGGACGGTGATGGCACTGAGCAGGGGCTGCCGTAGTAGTCAGAGCCGCTGGAGGACAGGGTCTCGTCCAGGGGGCCGCTCAGGGGGCCAGGGTAGCAACCGTACACCTGGAAGTCCTCGAATTTGAAGGAAGCAGAGGCGGGGGAGGTGGCGGAGGAGGAGGATGTGGAGGAGGCCGAGGAGGAGGCCGAGGAGCATGGCTGTCCTGTCCCGGGCAGCTGGTAGAGGAAGGTGTCGAACTCCCCGGTGTAGCTGTCCATGAAGGTGCTGAAGCTGGGCAGGGCAGTGGGCGCGGCGGGGGCCGCCTCGGGGCTGGCAAGGTCCATGGTGGTCTTGCTGAGTTCAGGGGTCAGAGGGTCATTTGCCAAGTGGTCACGGGGTCCTGGGCTGGGTGCTGGTGTCCCATATTGAGCTTGGATACAGGGCATCTCTGTCGAGAAAGGAGATGAAGGAGGGATGGGGAGAGTCAGTGAGTGGTCTGAATCTTGCTCTCGAAGCACACGCCCCAGAGCAGCCAGGTGGCAGGAACCCCAGCCACACAAGGGCAGAGGCATCAGCGCCACGGCGCGCCACAGAACCCAGGAGTCCCCGGTGGCCAGAGCACCATCTCCACCTTCATGTCACAAAGGCCCTAGGCAGTGGCCCAGGGAGAGTGGGCTCAGCAGGAAGGCCAGCCACACCCCAGCCAGCCTGGGAACCCTGGGGAAGGCAGCTGGCCAGCATTTCTCTGCTGGAACAGGGGGAAGCTGTGTTCCTCCAGCCCCCTGGCCCTCCTGCACTGGGTAAGGCATGGGTGGGGGCTGGGAGAAGGGTGGGTAGAAAAGGCGGCAGGCAAAGCCTGAGCCCAGGCCTCAGGAGCAGATACGCTGCTTCTCCAAGCAGGCATTTCTGGGAATATTCCCAGGCATAGCCCAGCCTCTGCAAACTCCCTCTCTTCCTCCCTCCACAGTTCCTGGGAAGAAAGGAAGGGCCTCCTGAAAAGGAAGAGGAGCTGGGGTTTAAGGCCCAGCTGTCTAAGAAAGAGGCCCAAGTGCCTGTCCCCCAGCCTCCCCCCACCCAACATACTGAGCAAAGGCTGCAAAGCCCACGCACACCCTAGTCCTGCCATCTGGGGCTGGGCACCCACTGCACTGCCTGGGATGCTCCTAGATGCAAAGAGGAAGGAACTCAAACCTCCTCGCCCAGTCCCCAGCTCCCAGGAGACTGGGTAACCTGGTTCCAGACCTTTAAAGGCCATGTGCTGGAGGGAGGCTGGGGGTGCGGGGGCGGGGAGAATCCAGCCCCCGGGACTTCCAGGAGAATACACAGTCCCTGAGAGGAATTCATCTGCTACCCCAAAGCATTTGTTATTTTTTAAGAGTGCACTCGGAGCCCAGCAAGAGTCTTGAGGCAACCTATGCAGGAAAGGAGCCCGCTGCTGTGTCCCTCCACTGAAAGGTGTCTGTACCCCAAAGAACCAGGAGCTCAGGCGAAGGGGTGACAATTCCCCCAATCCTGAGCAACCCAAAGGAGCAGAGATATCTTTCCCTAGGGGGACATTAAATTCTCAGACTGCTCATAAACTAAGAGAGAAGGTTCCAGGACTTTCCCTGCCCCACCTCCAAGTTCAGAGGAGACAGAGTGAGAGGCAATGTCCAGTAAAGATCAATCAAGGAGAACAACAGGAGGGCACAAAGGCTGGCACCAACTCCTGGCCAGGAATCCAGGGAGCCCTGGGTCCCCTCCGAGATCTCCCCACCTCCATGGGCCCTCCCAAGGCAGCTGTACCCCTGAGCTGACACTCTCGCAACCAACACAGACAACAGAGCCCCTCAAAGCCCTGGCCCCACGGCCAGTGGCGCCCATCCACAGGCACACAGTGGCACCCATCCACAGTAAGGGGATGGGGAGATAAGGGGAGACACATGTGCCCGCACTAGGAGCACTAGGACAGCCGGCGGGGATGAGTCTGGGGGGAGGAGGAGAGGTGGCAGCTTTGCAGCGCTGGGCGGTCCAGTCTTATTCAAATCCTGTTTCTCCACTTGGATGTCCCACATCCGGATCAACCCCCACCAACCTGTCCTCCCCCATTAGTGCAGGTACTTAAGGACACAAGATATGGACCTACATCTAGCCTCAAAGTTGGGGGGGGGAGCAGTCCCACAGGGAGAAGGAAGAGGCGGGGTTGAAGGAGGGAGCAGGGAGAATCCGGCTTCAGGCAGGTCCTGGCAACAATGTGGTTTGCACCTGTTATGCCCAACTAGCCCTCAGGCTGCACCCTACCTGTGTGATCCAACAGCGACTGGGGGGAGGGGAGGGAGGGCACAGAAGTGATCAGCATGTGGTGCTGGAGCAGTGTGTGTTAGGGGAGGGAGGGTAGGAAATCTCCCAGGTAATATCACACCAGAGACGCCAACATTAGCAACCCCCATCCAGGATCCCCAAGGGCATCACCGGCTTTCCACATCACACACAGACCATAGGGGATCCTAGCGACAGCTACAACAATCTTCCTTGTGCGTCCAGGCGCCCTGCCCCTGCCCCAAAGACAGGTACATTTGGCAGCGCCCCCTCCACAGTTCAGCCACCAGTGCTGGCAATGCCTTCAAGCAATTCAGGGTTCCCCATGTAGTTCTAGCCGGGATCCCTGCAAACTAAACCACAGCCTCTAGTGTTAAGAAAACAGCTAGAGGTCTGGGGATGGGGCCAACAAGCTGGAGGGAGATCCTTTTAGAAATCCAATGGTGGCAGGAATCAGATGGATCCCAGCAGCTCAAGCTCTGTATCTTTGCCCCCACTTTTCTGAGACACCCCCTCCCCCCATCAGCTTCGGTTCCGTGTGCTCACTTTGGCACTCTGGGAGTCTGAAACTAGTCATCCTTCTGCAGGACAAATCATCACACCTGGCCCAACCCTGCCCCCTGAAGATTTCCATCTTGCACGGACACTCCCACCCCAACCAGCCCCCGGGTCCAGCGGACTCCAGTTTGATCCCGGTCATCTACCGGTTCCAACCACTACAGCACTATGCGAGCTGTAGCCTACATCCGCTCGCCTGCACGCCGACCCTACAACACCACTCCCGCGGCACATACTTCCAGCTCCTTCCCGCACTACCCCTAACCGAAACAGAGAGCCCTGCTTACACGCACACTCCCGGCACGGACACCTACCTACTGGGCAGACTCCGGCTCCCCCAGCCTGGGACCAGAGCCCCAGAGTCAGTCTGGTCTCTCTTGCGCTCTCTGGGTCCTGCACACTCCCCAACTTTCGCAGTCTCTGCCACTGGGGCTCCCCAGCCGAGCCGGACCCTCCTCTTAAGCGCTCCGTGACGCACGGGGAGGGGCGGGGGCGCCACTGACGCACACGGCCGGGCGAGCTTTGGCCATACAAGGGCGAGGGGGGCGGCGCGGTTCCGGCGAGAGGAGGCGCGGGACGGGGTGCCCGAGGAGGCGGGGCGAAGAGGGGGGGCCTGGAATGTCTGCGCGCGTGACGCACGCGGGGTTCCATTGACGCAGGGAGCGCGGATTGTTTGATCTATAAATAGTCCCCTAGCGCCTGCCATGCTGGCTAAAAATAGTAGCTCACAGACTGGAGAAGCTCCCCCCACCCTAAACCAGGACCCAGCTTCTGGCCCCCAGGTCCGAAATAACCCTGCCGGAGGGCCAGGGCCAGAGAAGAGGGCGCTGTAGAGCCACAGTCTCGGGCTTCCCCTCCGAGGATCTCCTCACCCTCCGGCTGCTCCCAGGAACTATGACCGCACCCGGCCCCTCCGGCTCTCTCTGTGCCTGACTCCGCCTCTGCACCCTCCCAAAGCTTTTCTGGAGGCCTGGGGTGGGGGTGGGGCGGCTAGGGCTGGGACAGGCACTCAGGGACACCCCCTGGGGAGCCAGCACCGCACCCCCCACACACACACACACCTCAGCCCGTGGCGCAACATGTGCACTTGACCAGTCATCAGCAGGGTGTCGCCCTAAGAGGCTGCCCCAGGGACCATACTTTTATTACCTCCCTCAGTGTCCCATGCAAAGTACCTTCGAGAGCAGGGGTTTGCCTATCCATGGCCATCGAGCTCTGCCGCTCTGAACTTGATTTCTCACCAACCTTTACCCAGCCCCTTATAGAATGAGTGCACCCTAGTTGGGAAATTACCAGATTTCAGAACCGGGTGGAGCCTGAGAAGTCTTCAAATGTGTGTGAACTCTTCCTTATTTTATAAATAGGCTCAGAGAAATAATGTCACTTGCTCAAGGTCACAAGAGAGGTGGTGGCACACAGAGGTGGGAACCTGGGCCATCTGGATCTCTAGGGAATCATTCGTGCCCTCCTACCAACATCTGCGTCCCCTTCTTGAACAGTGTCCACACTCCCCCCACCGCTAGCACCTGTGGAGAGAGCAGGAGAGCCTCTGGAGTAGGGGCAGCCACCTGGAGCCTTCCCTGGTCTGTGGTCACCCCTCCACCCACTTTCTGCCCAGTCTGGAGCACCTTCACCTGCTAGGTAAGAGAAGAAAGGGCTAATCTTTATGAGGAAGCAACCTTGCCACCACCATACTGTGGGCCCATGGGTCCTCCTCGCTTATAAACTCAGTCAGGGTTCCTGCTGCCACTGAGCCTGTGCCCACCCACCCCACTCTCGCCTCATCTGGTCACCCTGGCGCAGTACCCCAGAGGCACTTCCTGCTCCACACCTCTACTCTCACCTCCAGTCACAGGTTTTCCTCACTGTCTCCAGCCCCCACATCTGCCCAGTCAAACCCCCACCACCAGAGCTTGTCATCTCTGTCTGCTCCTGATACCCGACAGACAACTGTTCTCTTTTGTCCTGAAGTTCTTACATCAGAGCCCCTTTTGGAGTCCCCGTTCCTGTGGCCAGCCCCTGCCCAGGTCGCACTGGCATATGAAGGCAGCAGACCCTCTGAGTGAGGGCAGCGACCGCCCCTTCTCCTTGCCCACGCCTACTAAGAAAACTGCACCTTGACCCATTCGTCTCCTCTTTCATTCAGACTGCCCATGGGGGTGGGGAGCAGTGTTCCCTGCACAGGGGACCTCTGTGGCATCTGTCACAGCACAACCTCAAGGTGGACCATCTTCAGCATCGCTGCAGTCCCATTCCTGGGTCCCAGTTGGGAAACCCACCCCACTTCAGGTAAGGTTTGCCGGTCTTTAACTTAGGGTTTTGCCTAAGATTTTGTTTGGGGGGTGGGGAGGGAGAAAGGATTCCACTGCTTGAAAAAAGGTTTGAAACTACCAATGTAACTCAAGTCTCCCATTCTGTAGAGAAGCCACACCTTGCTCAGAAGTGCACCTGAAATCTGGGCCAGTAAAATTTCACAGGCTGGCTACCCCGCCCTAGGACTTTCCTTAGAAAATAAAAACAATTTGAACATGTCAACAAGAGATGACTTAGCCAGGTCAATATTCCTCCCTCCATCCTTCACTAGTGGAAACAGGTTGCTCAAGCCCAGATTCAATTCAGTTTTTTGAACACTGGGCCAGCCTTGAGTCTCAAGCTACTTTCTGTTTGTTCAAAGTAACACTGACTGGGCATCCCTGGTGGCACAGGGGTTTAAGCCTCAGTGCTGTTAAGCCATTGGGCATGAGTTAGACCCCCCCAGTCAGGGGCCAGGGAGCTGACCCACAAGGCACAGCAGACCTCTCCTGCCTCGCCTGCTGCTCCCCTCCACAGTGTATTTCAGTGGATCTGCCTGTTCTGCTCCCCACTCTGTCTCTGGTGAATCCTCTCACTCCCCTCTGGCCTGTACCCCAGTTCTTGTATGCATAAATAAATAAATCTTTTTTAAAAAATAGCACTGACCATTCCCGCCCTCTGGTGGGTTGACCTACCATGGTAACCTGTGTGGTGAGGAGCTGCCATGCCCCTAACCTAGATCTCCACATCCCAGCATGAGCCTGCAGGGTGGGCCTGCACCCAGCCCCAGCTCCCAGGCCGCTGTAAGGGGCTGCCATGTCACTGCCCCAAAGTCAGAGGGAGGATGAGGAAACGCAGCTGTCACCAGGCCATGCTTGTGAACATGGAGATGGGAGGGGGGGGGAGAGGGGTTGGGAGAGCTAGTGAAAATAAGGAGAAAAGGGCAGTCTCTTTGTGGGAGCACAGCAGGGGCCACACATTCAGACACCCATGTGAGTACCTAAGGCCAGAGTGGGGGAATCCCCAGATTCATTCCAGCCGGCCAGAGGCTCTCAAGGGAAGGTGGGCTGAGTCTCTGAAGGGGGCAGTTAGCTAAAGGAGAATTCTGGGGCAAGGCATAACTAACGCAGACTTGGGCTGGTCCCAGGGGGTGCATGGACTCTCAAGGGGGAGGGAGGCAGGTAATGATGGCAGAGGTGTCCCCAGCACGACAGGTGAGGACTGGAAGTTGGTACTGAAGACAAGACATCCATACACACAGAGCAGCCAACACCTGGGCTTCCACAGCCCGGGCTGGCCCAGCACCCTCCCATAGGGGCCCTGGGCTCTACGTCCCAGGCCAGCACACTGCTCCTCCTCCTCCCACTCTTGTCCTGCCGACCCTCCCAAGACCACCCCATATATCCCCTTCCTCCACCAGCCTTAATAAGCACCTTCTTGAGGGCCCTCCCTGGTGGCGCAGTGGGTTAAGCAACGCACTATGAAGCAAACCGCAGCCACTGCAGCATGAGTTCGATCCCTGCTGCCGGCTGGGGAGGTGACCCACATGGCACAGCAGACCTCTCCTGCCTTGCCCGCTGCTCCCCTCAGCAGTGTATTTCGGTTGATCTGCCTGTTCTGTTCCCCGCTCTGTCTGGTGGATTCTCTCACCCCTGTACCTCTGGTCTGTACCCCCGTGCTTGTATGCATAAATAAATAAATCTTAAAAAAAAAATAAGCACCTTCTTGAAAACATGGGGTTACAAATCAAAGGTCAGGGCTCATCACGTAAATCCTTCCACTTCACCTCTCCCCAACCTTCCAGGTTTAGAATTATAATCCACATGTCATAAACAAGGAGACAGAGGCTCAGGGAAGGACTTACACTCAGTCCCCAACTCCCATTTGTGCTGGACCCAGTGCCCGACACAGAACTCCAGACATGTGGCTTCTGGTCCCGTGGGCCGTGATTCTTATATGGGCACCACAAAACCGTGTGCGTGCGCGTGCGTGCACACACACACACACTGACACAGTGATGCCTACAAGGGAGGTCTCCAATGAGACTAAAGCGTCCACTTCTCGATCTGGACGCTGGTCACCCAGGTGTTCACACTGCAAAAGTCCTCAAACCTATGATTTGTGCACTTTTCTATGTATGTTTCAAAAATAAAAGTTTACTTAAATAACAGTCACATCTAGCTAAATGGGAGGGACTATTTATTCAGATGGTACTAAGTACGATTCATTCACGTGCCTATTTCTGAAATCACAGAGAAACAGTGGCTGGCCCTCATTATGTGTTTGTTCTGCTGACATCACTGAGAGGGCAACTCCGACTAGGAGAGGCTGCAGTAGCCGGCATTAGAAAGCGTTCCGGGCCTCCCCGGTGGCACAGTGGGTTAAGCAACGCACTATGAAGCAAACTGCAACCACTGCAGCACGAGTTCGATCCCTGCTGCCGGCCAGGGAGGGGACCCACATGGT
>JAGFMF010011958.1:175222-193267 GCA_019455555.1 Galemys pyrenaicus
GTTCTGTCTGTGGTGAATCCTCTCACCCCCCACACCTCTGGCCTGTACCCCAGTGCTTGTATGCATAAATAAATAAATCTTTAAAAAAAAAAAAAGAAAGCGTTCCTCTCCCACACAGCACGCTTTCCGTCAATACGGTATGCTTTCCAAACCAACCACCAGGCCCTTGCCTCTCCTAGTATTATAGCCGGGGGTCTGCTGGCCCATCCCTCCCTCGCCAATGGCAGGGGAAAAAAGAGGGCGAGGCCCTGCCTCCCCCACCGTGGCAGAGGAAGCCTTTACCCTCAACAGTAAGCCAAGCCCCAAATAGGCAACTGATACCCACCACTGACCCCGGCCAGAGGTGGGGTAAAAGATGGAGGAAGCAGAATTGCACTGCCCCTTTCCCACGCTGCCCCCAATCCCCACCTAGGCAGGAACTTGCCCTACTTTCCCCAGCTCATCCCCAGCCATGGCCTCCACACCCTACCCTCGGGGTGGGCACCCTTCCCTCCTGAGACGTGGCCCTGGGAGCTTCCCCTCCTCAGTCCCAAGACCTATGCCAGCCCTGACCCAGCCACTTCCTCTTCCTGCCCTGGCAGCAGGCAGGGGGATTTGTGCTGTGGGTAGGGACGTACTGCCTACTGCCCAGGGGCTTCCCATGGCCCTCTGGGACTGGGACTCTAAGGTCAGGTCCAGTCCTGGCTCTGACCTCCCGGCCTATGCCCGGGCCATGCCATGACCTCACATATTGTTACCGCCCTGAAAACAGCTCCCAGGATGCATGTAGGTCAGTCATTGGCCCCCACCCCTCACCCCAGCTCCCACAGGGGTAAAAGATGGAGATGATCAGGAGCCAGCACACCTGCCATGTGACCTGGAGTGGACCCCTGCCCATCCTGAGACCATCTCTTCATCAGCCCAGTGCAGACATCGAAAGTTCCAGAGCTATGAGAATTCTATCCATTAATGGAAGGGGGTCTCCACAGTGAAATGGAGCACTATCTGGGGACCAGACTCAAGGACCTGCAGCAGGACTATGGGGTGAGAGGCGGGGCATGGCAGGGTAAGGAGACACCAGGGTCCCCAGCTCAAATGGGGAATTGGCAGTCCCTCTTCAAGAACTAAAGTGGACAGTCACCATATCCCTACCTCTCTCCTTCCAGGGCTGGGTGAAAGGAAATGAAAGGATGTCCCGAGATGTGGCTCCACCCAGCACCAGGGAAATTCCAGACTGACTGTATCAAGCGCTGAATTAATACTGTGAAAAAGCTGGTTAATTAATGAGGACAGGGGGGTCTCTGGAAAGACTATCTATCTCCAAGAAGCCTTTGAGTCACTGAAATCAATTCAGTAATTTCTTTACCCTCAGCCCCTCTCTGAGGCCAGAAGGAACCAACACACAGCACAGAGGCCTAAAATTGGACTTCAGAAAGAACCACCAGTCAGAGTTGGAAAACACAGATCATGGGGTTCCCTTGGGAAAGGATGGCCCATACCTCATTTGCACCCTCCTCAAATCTTCTTCCTTGCCCCTCAGTCCCTCAGCTCCTGGCTGGCTTCTCGCCCCTGCCCCCAGGGAAGGTCCCCCCTACACCTTGCAGAATGTCAACACCCACCCAATTCTCCTACCCAAGATCTCCACCCAGACTTCTTGGGCAAAATTTCAAATTCCGAAATAAAAACCCTCTGATAACTAGCCCCAGCCGGAAAGACTGATGCATTTTCCTATTGTTAAAGTATTTTTAGCCACAGGCTCTGGATTTGTTTAAAGACTCACGTTCAGAAAGGGAAAAAACGTTTTTTTGAGAACTGAGGAGCACACAGAGCCTCCCACGTAAGGAGCTGCCACTTATTTCATGTCGGGCCGAAGCCCCTGGCCCGGGGCCCGGAGAGCGTGTTTGTGGCAAGCTGGTTGGCAGACTTGCCAGACCTCGCACCAAAACCAGCTGGGAAGCAGGGCAAGGAGAGCAGGGCAGGAGCTGAGGCTCAGGGAAGCCAAGCCCTGGTTCAGCTAGTTAGGCCCAACCTGCTGGGGTGGGGATCAGGCACCCCACCCAGAGACCAGTGCTGAGGTGCCGTGGGGGACACCTCGCTCCCAGCTCACTCCCGTGTCCCTCAGCAGCCTGAGAAGAACAGTGCCTCCAACAGGCCCGGTATGCAGGAGAGAAGGGCCAGCCCCTGCTGGGAACCTCCGTGGAAGGAGAATGAGCATCACCCTGTCTGTTTCCACGTCTCCTCTTCCTCAGTCACGAAGTGTTCCCGGGTTCAACTCCCATCACTCAACTGTGATCAGGCCTTTACTTTCCTTCCTCCGGGTGGACAGTCACCCTCGCTTCCGCCTCCTCTTCCTTTCAAGGCCACGGAGACCACAACACAGACATTCACATGGAAAAAGATGCAGGCGGGCCATCTCCCATGCCTCGGCTCTCCCCGAGACTCACCGGCTTCCTGTTGACCTGTTCTGATCCCAAGACGTCCTGGTGGAGAGCACCAAGGGAGACTCCCGGGGTGGGTCGGGGTCTCTTGCTGGCAGCCTCAGGGGGCCTGTGGGAGGAAGAGACGTGACTGCCCGGCCAGCCCGTCCTGCCCGGCTGAGGCGACGCACCAGCTGAGCGGGCTCGGGCTGGGAGCTGTCTCCAAGCCAGCATATCCTCCTCTGTTTATATAGCAGAAACCAGAGCCGGCCTCTGGGGACAGGGGGAGCTGCCTCAGGGCCCTTTTGGCTGAGGCCTGACTTTGGCCCAGGTCAGCAAGAGCCCAAAATAGTCAGCTGACAGGAGCCCCGGCAGGAGCGTGACCCTGGGCTCCTGCCCGGGCCTGGCGGACAGGTGCCCACGTCACAAGACCAGCAGCTCTAGCACTCATGGGGCCCAGTTGGCAGCCCCTCGGGGTGGCCTTGGCAGTGCGTCTGGCATAGGAGTTCCAACCAAAAACCAACATCACCCAAGGGGTGAACACAAGGGATCCTGCGCACCGAGGCCACCTTGTGCCCGGCAGGAAGACTGGGTGCCCACAGGCCGCCTGAGCCGAGGGCAGAGCTGGGGCCCTGTGGCGGGAGACACCTGGTCCGCTGCTGTCATCTCCACTCACGTGCTTCCCAAGGCCAGATCTCCGGCCCCGCGGGGACACCTGCCTCTCCCACTTACAGTAATTCCCAGCTCAAGGTTGGTGGCACAGAGCCTGCTGCCGAGAGTCCCTGGACAGGACGCCCCGCCAGCCACCACTGGGGACACCAGTACTGGGGGGCTTGGGGTTGTGGAGATAATAAGCCAGTTCCTGCTTCATCCAGGCATTTCTCAAGCCCCGAGGTGGCTGCTATTCAGAGAGGGCCTGTGTTCTGGGAGGGAAGAACAGGTCAGGGCTGCTGCCTTAGGGGCCAGGCTGAACTCCAGCTCCCTCAGGGAAGCATGGTAATCAAGGCTATTGTGCTGTGGGCTCCATCCCAGCATCTTGGGGCCCCAGGACAAGGCCTGAAAGAAATCCCATCCCCAAGGTCTACAGGGTCTCCTTGATGGCGCAAGGGTTAAAGCCTCAGCACAGTCAAGCTATGGACAGCCACTGCTGCATGAGTCTGATCCCTGGCCAGGGAGGGGACCCACAATGCAGCAGACCTCTCCTGTCTCACCCCCTCTACTGTCTCGCCAGCAGGGTTTCAGTAGATCTGCCTGTTCTGCTCCCCACTTTGCCTTTGGTGAATCCCCTCACCCCCACCACCCCACCTCTGGCCTGTACCTCGGTTCTTACATGCATGCATAAATAAAAATAAACCTTTAAAAAAAAGAGAAATCCCATGCCCAAATTTCACCCCTCATCCACAGATCAGCTCATGCCTTCCCTGGAAGCATCCTCAGACAGGCAGGCATGTCCTCCGGCAGACCAGGGCCCGGATTTTCCCAGAATCCAGGAGTCCTGGCTCTACGTATCCTCACTGCAGGACCTTGAAAAACCACGTCCCTGTTCTGCAACTCTGAATCTTCATCTGTAAGAAGAGGAGGTGAGCTACCAGCACCCCCGTGATGGCACAGGCCTGAGACTCTTGCTCCCAGGGATGTCTGAGGGTCTGTCCCAGCCCTTTTCCGGCAGGAGGCCCCCATTCATAAAGACACCTCCCCAGGCAAGACCCCAAGGACTTTGAGGCCTGCCCTGGTGCGAAAAGAATGCTGATCACCCTTTCAGGAAAAACAGAGTAGCCCTGTCCCGGTACAGTATCTACAGCCTAGAAAAAGGTCAGCTTCCCACTCCCCCACGGCTGACCCCCAAACTCCCAGCCCAACCTTGAGCTGCCCCACCCCACCAGATCAGCTTCCTGGAACCAAGCAAAAGCTACCTTAGGAGCAGCTGTTTTGCCCACCCCACCCTCACCTCTCCCTCAGCCCAGGTCATCTGGGTCAAGAAACCCCCAGCTTATCCCGCTAAGAAAATCAGGCTTCCCCTTCCCCACCCCCACCCCGCCCCCACCACTGAAGAAATCAGATCTCCCCATGTGGAGCAGCGAGAAGCCTGCTGCCTCTACAGGGCTTCCCCCTCCACCCCCCCAAACCACATCCGCTTTGGGACAGCTCCACACCCATTTCTGCCCCCCAATCCCACCTGCTCAGGGGCCCAGGGGTGTACAAAGGACAACAACAGAGCACTTACCAATCCTGAAATGATACTCAAATTATCCCCTGGGCCTTCAGGGCCTGGCAGAAGCCAGAACACCAGGGAGGGGCAGGGGTTGGCCTCTGTCCATGGTGGAGGCCTAGAGAGGAAGAGTTCGTGTGAGGAGAACCAGCCAGCAGGGACAGCGCAGAAATAAGGAGTGGGAACTCGGGCAGGACCCCGGGAGTGGGTGGGGGGAGGGCAGTGTGGATGGGGGTGAGGGTAGGGAGCCCAAGGACTTCGTGAGCTAGACCTCAGAGTCCCGAGGCCCATGTCCCAGACACACAGTTCCCAGTGATATAAGGTGTGGCCAGGAGCTGCTCCTGGGGCACCTTAGGGCCAAGGAGACACATGCCGGCACCCAGTCCCTCGTCCATGCCCACTCTTCTAGGTGACAGTTCTCTCAACCAGCTCACAGCCCCTGGTGGGCACAAAGGGCATTCTGTATGCAGAGAACAGGGAGCTATGTGGGACAGAGCGAGAGAGCCCCCTCTCCTGAAGGGGCTCCGATCAGCCCCCAAAGCCTCGGAGGCCTCCAGAGGACAGGGAGCCCAGGTCCCCATCTCCAAGCAGCCTGGCCTTTTGACCCGAGCACTGGGGCAGCTTAAGAAGTCTCCTGTGAAGGGATTCCAGTGGCAAAACGGGAAGCACAGCTGAGAGTAGAGGAGCTACAAGGTGCTGGTTGTCAGACTGCCTGGGTTCAAATCCAGGCTTCATCACTTGTAACCCTGGGGAAGTTACATAACCTCTCTGCATGTCACATTCCCTATCTGCAAAAATGACAGTCTAATTGACATGACTAAAGTTAACAACCGCGAGGTTACCATCAGGTTGAAAATGACTTCACATGTGTAAAGGACCACGGAAGTGCTGGATACATCTACAGGCTATCATTGTGAGACCTTAAATAGGACGTGCAAAAGCTACCCCCAGACCCTGGTTCCTATGGTAAGTCTGAGCCTCTAGCTTCTCCTTCTGGAGCCAGCTGTGTGTGCCGGAGTTGCAAACACATTTAAACCTTCCCCATGGTCTACACCTGCTTCCCAGAATGCTGCTGGCATCTTCCCATACTCCAGCAGCCCACCGTCCTCTTTCCCCGACTACAGCCCACAGCTGAGAAGGAAGGGTAGGAAAAGTCAAACACTTCCTGCCAGTCAGACCCAACCTGAGTGCCAGGTCTTCCCTGCTGTCTGAGGACAGGGGCCAGCGTCGGGAACCCAGTCGGTGCCTAGAAAGTGATTCATAACATCTGAGAGCAGCTATCTCAAGCCATCTCTTATCCCAGATCAAAATTCCCTCCTCAGCGGTCACGCCACAAGCAGTTGCTAGAGGCTTACTGTGAGGCAGGCAGTGAGCCACAAGCAGTGGAAGATCCTAGAAGGAGCAAACCCAGATCCCTGGACCTTGGAAGGTTGTGATGGGGAATGAATCAAGGTCAATTACAAAGGGCACTGTGCCCAGGTTAAACCAGGGGACTGGGTGGACTTGGAGGAAGATAAAAACAATGTCCCCCTCAAAGGCCAGACCTTAGTACCCAGTTCCAGCTCCACCCCAGCCCCGAGTCTCCTATGAACTCTCTGCCCAATCAGGGCCTTTGCACTGGCCATTCCCTCTGCAGGCAGTCATTGCTTGGGCCTCCATAGGATGGCCCTAATCAATCATTTCCATTTCACCTCTTCAAAGAGCCCTCCCCCCTACACACATACACACATACACACACACACACAAGATAATTTGTGCACGCCATCTGTCTTAATCACTGCAGAGTCTGAGTTCAACATTCTGCAGGTCTCTGTGGGGTCCGAGAGGAGGATTCATACAGCCTGCACTGGGTCAGGGCTGGAAGGGAGGTCAGTGAGTGGCAGGGAAGGAGATGGGGAGCACATTCCAGTCAAGGAGTCATTCTCTTCACTTGGGGGCAAATCCAAAGTCTGAGGGTTCCTCCCTATGTGGAGTCACATCCCAGCCTCAAAGAGGCCCCAACCCTGGGTCCCAGCTCTGCATGGGCCCACCCCAACCTCCCTCTTATCAAGAATTTGAGGCTTTTCTTAACTCCTCCTGCAACAGGATATGGCTGATTGACAACTGGTGGTCTTCTGGGTGCAACCTGCATTAACCAATGTCCCCACCCAGAAAGGGGTTATCACCGTTATTAACAATAGCAGCAGCAGCTAATATCTGTTGAATGCCATGTGCTAGATATATAACTAATGTATGTCAGATACATAACATGGATACATAACACGTGACAAGCATTTTCTCACTTCAGCCTCACTTCTGATGAAGATAAGATTATGATGAACATTTTACCAGTGAGGAAACCAAGGTGCAGGAATGTTAAGCATCTTACTCAAGGTCACACAGCTAGCAATTGGCAAGGCTGGTATCAGAAGCCAGTAAGCCCAACCAGGGAGAACAGGGCCTAACAGTCCCTGTCACCCCTACGGGCTTAGTAGGCAAAGGCCTTAGATTGCACAGAGCAGTTTGACAACACCAGAGAGCAGGTGAGACTGCTCCAGGGCCTGGGTTGCTGGGCCTGAGTCAGGAACTAGGCTTGAACTCCTCAGCTGATTTTCTTAATTCCAGCCTAGGCCTCAACATTTATTATCAGTCACATTTCTCTTATCAGTCTAGGCTCGTCCTTGGCCCATTGCCGTCTTTTGGAATCCTGATCTGATTCTACTGTCAGCTGGTCACTGCTGCAGGCTCTAGGCCACTACAAAGAGTCAGCTGGCTTCCCTCCCCACTCTTCATCCAAGTCATCCCCTAAACATTCACAGGGCCTAGGACCAAGCCTGTGACCACTGCCAGGGCGCCCTTGGTCTAACTGTTGTGAATCTAACCGCATGCCCAGTCTTCGTTTTCCCAACATGCCAGCATGCAAGCCCCAAGCCCAAATCAATCCTTCACACTGAGCGCACCAGGGCAGCGGCAGGCATTTCCCATCCTAAGTCGGCTGTGACTCCCAGACCCTCGCCCGGCTGGGCTTCTCCACTCAGTCCCCGGGAGGGAATGTATCAGGCAATTTTTCTGATGCCTCCTTACTAGGCATCCTGGCAGCTGAGTTCCCCAACTGCTGGAACCCATTCCCCGAAGCCGGCAGGAACATGGAAGGAATTTCTCCGGCCTGGCCACCTCCAGCGCCCCTCCTGGGCCAAACCCCACCCTTGGCCGGCTGGGGGGAGAAAGCGTTGGCCGCCGCACTCAGGCCCAGACTCTGAACTGGCAGGTTCCGCTATGCTCCCCCAACCCCAGTGTTTCCCAGCAAGGCTCCCAGCGCGGCCCCAGCCCACCGGGGCGCATCCGCAAAGACCCCATTCTTCCCAGGCCTCTCCCGGGGACCACCTCACCCGCTCCCTACACTGCCCCCCTCACCTGGCCCGACGAGCTCGGCTCGCCTCTCCACCCCCGCCTTCCGGGGTCGCGCACCAGCCGGTGGGGAGCTGCTCCGCACCACAGGGGCGCCCATGCCTGGAGCCGGGGTTGCAGGCGCCGCGCGGGGCCCCCACCAGTTCCGCCGCCGCCGCCGCCGCCGCCACCTCGCGCTCCTGCAACCGCGCCGCCGCAGCTTCGCGCCCCCCACCCCCGGGAAGCCCCCGCCCCGCAGTTCCGGCCGCGGCCGCGCCCCCCGCCCCCGCAGCCCGCGGCCGCCCGCGCCGCCGTCCCAGCCCCGGGCGCGCCTCCCCCGGCGGGCGGGCGGGGACCGTGACGCGCGCCCATTGACGTCTCCGGAATCCCGGCGGCGGCTGCCGACGCAGGCTCATCAATGGGGCTAAAAATAGCGGCGCCCGGAATAGCCGCGAGCGCCCCGCCCCGCGGGCCCCCCCTCCCCATCACGCTCGCCGAACACCCAGTTACATAATCCGCCTCGCTCGGGCTCGGGGGTACTGTTTTTCAGGTGAGGGTTCTGTGGCGGTGCTAACACCTCCCTAGGCGGCAAACCTGGGGCTAGGTTATAAATAACCTTGACCCGGGGCTTCTCCTGAGGAAGAGGTGGAAAAAGTAAGGCCCAGAGAGGCTCTGCAGCCACCCAAAGCGACACAGCAATTAGTCTGTCTTGAGAGGATGCGGCCCTGGCCCTCTGAGCCCTGGGCACCCCTACCAGCAAGGCTTGGGCTGCGAGCCACCTCACAGCAGGGAGCCCTGCAAGCATGGTGCCCACCATCCACAGGAGGGGCAGCTTAGGGAAAGAGGGTTTCTTGGGAGGGTGAGATTTCTCCTGAAAAGGAGCGTTCTCCACGTGGAAAGTGCAGTCAGGGGCACGGTCCCAGGGCAGCTTCTCACTGATCTGGTTGCTCTCACTGCTGTGTTACCTCGGGCAAGTCACATCACCTCTCTGAGCCTTTCCTCCCTTACCTAGAGAATGAGGCCGATAACATTACCCGCGTTTTCTGGTTATCCTGAGGACTGAACAGCTGTGTACAGCTGCGTATACAGCAGGCACTCAGAGTCACCCTCTCCTCCTTGCAGGTCTCTAGGAGTCTGACTCCCCCAGTCTACCAGTGTTCAGTGCAGGGGACTGTGGTGATGGATTACATGTGCCATGGTGGTGGGAGAACTTCAGGGACTACGCCTGCGAGGAGAGATCAAATACTGTCCAAAACTTCACAACACTGCAAGAACATAAATAAGTTTAATAACAATCGAAAAAACGTGCTTAGAGACACACCACAGTGACCAGGAAGGGCTGGATGCTGCCCAAAGTCTCCAAGAACAGACCTTCCCAATAAGAACCTTCCTGAAGGGTGGGAGTGCTTGGAAGGTTTCTGCAGCACTCATTGAACAAGGGAGGACCATCTTGTCCTGAGCAAATCCTTTTCCCCCAAGAGCTACCTGCCTTGGAGCGGGGGCTTCAGAAAGGTCAGGCCAAGACTAGAGCAGTGGGGCTGGGGTTCAGCTGGGTTAGGTTGGGGTTACAGCATCTGCTCCTTTACTGCCAGGCAGGCAAGGCCCCTGGGGAATACAGGGCAGGCAGGATCCAGCCATGTGCTCTGCTGCATCAGCTGCCCACCCTGCTCATTTTTGGAGCCATCTTAAAAGAGTGAGCCTGCTAGCCAATCCCTGGCACCCAGGCCAGGCCCCACGCAGGGAAGAATCTTCTGCATTCAAAGTTCTCCAAAAGAGGCCCCATACCCCCACACAGCCCTCATTCCAAGGGTCACATTCCTCTTCCCGCCCCCTGCCCACCCCCAGAAATCCTTCTGTGGACCTATCCCAAACTTCTGCTCAGATCAGAGGCCCCTTTCTCTCCTTCATAATGATGCCAGGAACCTCTGGTTTGTCTCAAAATCACCTCAGGACTTTTACATTGCTCTTCCAGATTTCACTATTAGGCCAAAATAAAATAAAGAAACTAAGAGTTCAAAAACGGCAAGTCAGGGATGTCATGGACCTGGCCCCCCACTTCCTATCCAGGAGTTTCTTCCAAATGGGTTTTTTAAAGAAGCTACTACCCCCCTCACTTTCTTTTTTCAGAAATCCAACTTTTGAAATACATTTTAAAAATATTTGCTTGTGTAGGAGAAATACATTTATTTGGACAGGAAGAATTAAAAAAAAAAAGGCTCAGTTACCAGTTTTTCCATGAAGCCTTCCAGCCCACAGAGGTCTCTCCGTTCTATAAATACTTAAGCACAACTTGTCTTTATTATATACTGTCCTGTCTCATAATCAAATAAAACATGTTAAAATATGTAATGCTAAAGCACACACACCTCTGTGGCTTGGGAAAGCCGTGTCAGATGACAGAAGGAACACAAATAGACCAAGAGGCCTGGGATTGACACTAGCTGCAACTATTACTGTGTGACGTAAGGTAGTTAATCAACTTCTCTGGACTTCAGTTTCTTTCTCTGAAACACAAGGGAGATGGGGATGATCACAAACCCATCTTGCAGGGTTGTTCTGAAGAGTGCATCTTTCACAGCAGGTATAAAGAATGCAGTGTGGAGCCAGGCACCAAGTAGCAGAACTGCCATGTCCTCACGGGAGGACTTGGGGGCAGGCAGGGTTGAAGACCTTGGAGCTGCACAGGCAGATCGCCCTTGTTCTGTCCAGTTTGTGAGTTTATTCAGGAGCTTGAGGAGGGGGGTGGCAGCCATGTTATAACAGGGTGGTCCCCAGGGGAAGGGGAGGGTCCAGGTTCCCTGCCTCACCCAAGGAAAGGTATGGTTAAACAGGGAGGAGAAGCTGGAGAGGAGACTGAGAAGAAAGGAAAAGGATGGAGAGCAAGAAGGAGACTTGGGGGAGGCGCATGAAGCAGAGACATGTGAAGAAGACATTGTGCTTGCTTCTTGGCCTCGAACTTGTACCAGGGACTCAGGGGACATGGAGAAGACACTTGAAACAGATGCGGGTAAGAGACCCATGGGGAGGTTAACAATGGCAGTGTTTATCTTGACTTGGATTTTAATTTTGCTCTTTTCCTTTCAGACTAGTCTGGGCCCTGTTGCCCCTTTCCTATGGGTCCCCACCAGAAGGTGCCTTAGATGTGTGGCAGCTTTCCAGCCTCAGCAGTCCTGCTTTGGGCCAACCCTGGTTTACTAGGCGATTAGCTATAAGGGGATGGGTGACTTTGGGTGTTTTGTGTGGAAACTATTTTATCTATTCTTTCCCTTTATTGCACACTGATTGTATTGAAGCTCCTTTCTATTAAAGGTCTTACGCACTAGAGTATGTTTTGTCTTAATGCGGCTATGGCAGAACCTATTTAGAGCAGACAGGTTTGGGGTTCTGGGGTGCCCCTCACCCTGCCCAGTAACAATGTCACCTTAGTGTCATTACAGATAACAGCACATTTCAGCCTTTTGTTGTCTCCTTGACACAGGTCCCTCAGCCAGTCAGTGGCCAATACAGGACCACAGCCCAGGGCTTGTGACTCTCAGACCAGTGCTCTAATTTCTACCCTCCTGATTGTTCTTGATACCTCAACCCCTCCTCTTCCTATACAGTTTCCAGAAACTCTGCTGCCATTGCCGAAACTGAAGAGAAAGTCAGCTCCTTGCAGAGCCCAGGAACTAGGGCTAGAACAGAAAGCAGATCCCTGGCCAGTGTTGTCACACCTTCTGGGATATTTCTAGGGGAGAAGGGCAAGATCTCGCCACAGAAAGCTGTTTCCTGGCCTGAAAGGGAGGCAGGACACAATAGTTCTGAAAACCTTGCCAAAGGATCCAAGAGGCAACCTCTAAGAAGCCTCCAGCTGACATTGGAGTGGAATCTGGAGTGATTTTTTAAAAAAAATTTATTTATGCATACAAAAACTGGAATACAGGTCAGAGGGGGGGGGGGGTAAGAGGATTCACCAGAGACAGAATGGGGAGCAGAACAGGCAGAGCTACTGAAACACACTACTGAGGGGAACAGTGGTTGAGACAGAGAGGTCTGCTGCACCATGTGGGTCCCCTCCCTGGCAAGGGATCAAACTCCTACCTCAGTGGCTGCGGATGCTTCATAGTGCAGTGCTTAAGCCCTTGCACCACCAGGGAGGCCCCCAGAGTGTTAATTTGAGAGGCCTCCATGGAAATAGAGAACAGGGGACACAGTGTAAAAGGGGAGACGACCAGGCAGGATAGCAGGAAGGGAGGGCAGCTCAAGGAGGAAAAGGCTGACCTTTTTTCTCCTTCATCATGGGATGGGGACAGGGCCCAGATCCTGGGGGTGGGAAGCAGTGAATCCCCGGATCCAGGACACTCAACAAGGCCCTTGGAAATCTTTCCCTTTGTTCCCTTCCACCACCTCACAGTAGAAACCCTTGATCCATGATAAAGAGATATATAGCATAGTTCCATTGACCTGTAGAATAGAAATAACAACAGCAGAAAATACACTGGCAAAGCACAGCAAAATATACTGGTTACCAGAGGCAGCAGGGGTAGGTAGGAGGGGAAAGGGGAAGAAAGGCACCAGGGCATTGGCTGGGGAGGTTGTGGGGATGGTGAGTGAAGTGTGCACATATGGAGGAGTAAAAATGTAACCCCAAGTTACACAGATATGTAAATTACTGAGAAATTGATTTAAAAGGAAACTGTTGATTCTACTACACCCAGTCAGGAAGACACATCCCACTTCACCTCTACTGTGGCCCTGCCCCGGCGCTGGGTAAAGGATGTCTAGGGGGTTCCCCAGACTCTCCGGACTCCAGAAGGAGGTCCCCTGCCCAGGCCCCCACCCTGAACGAAGAGAGGGGTTCTGCAGGGGATTCCCTCCAAGGTTCTGCCCTCATCTTGAGGTGAGAGAAGTACCTGACTGGGGTCCCCCCAACGCTCCCCGTTTACGAGCAATCAAAGGGGTATGAAAATGGGGGCCACAAAGTCAGGGCCTTCCTGGGGCCTTCCGGGGACACGCCACCCAGCCGCGATTCTGGTACGGACTCTGAATTACACGAGGCCTGGAGGCCTGGCCCTTCTCAGGTTGCCGTGGACTGGACCGCTGTCAGGGCCAGCACCAAAAGTGGCTAGGTCACCAGGCTGGAAGCAACGCCAGGCTTTCCCCTCAATCCAAGCCAGATTCTTTATTAAAAACAAGCAGAAATCCTCCAGCTTTATTTTTTAAATTACAACATCAAAAACGCTCGTTGTAAACAAATGCAAAAAACGTTACGGAATTGCGTGATTTACGAAGTGAGAGACTGGTAATCCTCTCCCGGGGGAGTCGGATTTGGTAATCTTGTCTGCTTCCAGATTTCGTTCGACTTCGCCGCGCCGGCCGGAAGGACCCGGGCCAGGCCACGCGCCCCGCCGAGAGCCCCACGCCGCGCTCCGGGGGCGGCCGGCTGCCCCGCGCCAGGCCTGGCGGGCCGGGTGGGGCCGGGGAAGCCGCTACGTCACGAGAGGACGGGAGGGAGCCCACCGCTGGTCCAGCCAGGATTCCATTACCTCACCCGCCGCGAGGAGCCGCCGCCGGGTAAACACCGCTGCAAACCATTGGCTACGGTGCCGCCCTTCCAGCCAATAGCACGAAAGTATGCAAATCAGCCACGAAGCGTTGGCTTCCTCTGGGTCTGGCATAGAAAAACAGGCTGCGAGGATGGGGGCCCCGCGCCGGAGGCGGACGGAGGAAGAGGTGCCCCCCTTCCCCGAACTTAACAGGGGGCGCTTCGGAACTTGCCTCGAGTCTGGTTAGTCAGTCCAGAGAGCTATGGAGGTGTCATTGTCAGCGCCTTTAATTCTTAAGCTGTCTGCATGGAAATCGAATGACCCTAAGAAACAGTGCACAAATTATTTACCTGCATCAGGGAGGAAGAAATAAGAAATAAGAGACGCAGAAAGCAGGATGATGTCTAGAGACTACCTAGCCAGCCTTCTTCCGGAGCACAGCAAAGAACGGAACGGACAGAGCGCCCTGCCGCCCTGTCCCAGTCCTGCCCACCCATTTCTCCACCCCAGCAGGGTCTTGCAAAAAAAGCACTGAGTGTTGTGAGAAGACAAAATGCAAGCGGCCAGTGGGACAACCGGGCTGTGCTTAGAAGGGGTGCGGTGGATGAGGGGGTGCTTTCCAGGGAAGTCTCGTTTAAATGGAGGCTCGTCAGGTGGAGAGTGGGTAAGGGGCGGGTGTTCCAGGGGCAGGAATCTGATGGGGGGAAGCACAGAGGTGGCAGAGAGCAAGGTTCACCCAGCAGCAGAAGGGCCCAAGCCCAGTCGTGGTGACTGCAGCCCGGAGAGTGTTGTGGCTGGAGGCTGGAGAGGCCACACCCAGGTGTGTGCAGGCACCCACTGGGCACTTTCCTGGCCTGGCCACTTGTTCCTCCTTTGAACAGCCCTCTGAGGCAGGCACCACGTGGTGTTGAGGGGACTAGGTCTCCAGTGGCTGGGAACATGCCCCACGTCGTACAGTTGCGGAATAATAGCATGGATTTGTCTTCAAGCCTATGAGGCCGCTGAGTTTGTGTGTTGAGCTGCTAGTTATCGCCTCCCAGAGTCACAGAGATGTGGCTCACCCCTGATGTCATGGTTTGCAGCAGAGCTGGATTCCTGGAGTCTGGAGTTTTCACTGAGCTGTGAAAAGAGACAGGGCTCAAGACAAAGGAGAGGGTCAGGGAGGTAGGGCAGAACGGGCCTTTCCTCCAGACCTTGGTTTTGCTAGAACTTGCCTAGAATTTGGGGTGTGCTGCAGTGGAAAGAGGTAGAAACTTGTCACTACCAATGTCTGGGGGTGCTGGCAGCAGGCAGGGGCCGGCAGGCTGTGCAGGGCCAGGCTCGCCAGGGTAGACCAGATTAGCTAGATCTTGTGTGCTGACCTGGTTGCCCAGCGACAGCCTCTGCTCCTGCTCTCACAGGGTAGCCAGCTCCGGTTACTGGTGACAGCTCCCCAGAGTGCCACAGACCTGGAGGCAGGCAGGCAGGAGGGCTGGGAGGCCAAGCCCTCCTCCCTGCGGTTAGCCCCAACCCGCGGGGATTTCCTTAGCTGTCTGTCATGTCCTGCCTCCCCTGTCTTCCAACAGTGGGCTTAGGGGTCGAGGACCAGGGGCACACGGGGAGGCTGGCATGGGCAGGGCCTTCCAGGGAGTCCATCAGAGAGGAAGAAATAAAAAATAAGAGACACAGAAAGCAGGATGATGTCTAGAGACTACCTAGCCAGCCTTCTTCTGGGGACAGAACGGACAGAGCGCCCTGCCGCCCTGTCCCTGTCCTGCCCACCCATTCTGAGCACCAAGGAAGCAGCGCTCTGCGGCAGTTCCCCCTTCCATTCCGCCTTCGTAAGATGTCCCCTGATTCTCCATGTGGGGGAGTTCCCACCTGTCAGAGGGTCCTGGAATAAACATGGCCTAGCTTCCTAGGAGTGCCCCTGCCACTGAAGGCTTTGCCGGAGAATAATTAGTGATTTCACTAGTGATTAAAGCATCAACTTTATGTTTTGTTTTTAAAGATTTATTTATTTATGCATACAAGAGCTGGGGTACAGGCCAGAGGCGCAGAGGTGAGAGGATTCACCAGACAGAGCGGTGAGCAGAACAGGCAGATCGACCTACTGAGGGAGCAGCGGGCCAGATAGGAGAGGTCTGCTGCGCCATGTGGGTCCCCTCCCTGGCCAGGGATTGAACTCGCGCTGCTGTGCCTGCTGCAGATGCTTCACAGTGCGGCACTCAACATGCTGTGCCACAGGGAGGCTTAACTTTATGTTTTTAGGAAGTTTATTTTGGAGGAGTAGTATCTTAAAGACATAAAATTGGAACGGCCATAACCATCCTCGTTCTCTGCCCATGATCACAGTACAGAGGGAGAACTCGGGTCTGCCATGCTAAGCACAAGTCTGCCCACGCGCTGAGGTGTGAGTGCCTGGTCCCTGGAAAGGGGGGTGGCTCTGCTCTCTCCGTGGGCATCAGAGCGGATCCTTGGATCCAGGGCCCATGAGTGAGTGCGGTGATAGGACAAGTTGTGATATGGGAAGCGTGGGGCCTCCACCCCTCCCGCACTTGCCAGGAAGCAACTTCCTCTCAGCCCCAGTTTCCCAGGCTCCCCTTGCTCTCTCCTTGAGGTTCTTAGGAGAGGGCCCCAGGGGAGCAGAGTTCCCAGCTCTCCCCAGTGTTGGCTGCAGAGATCCCAAACAACTTCTCTGGCCAACTCTGGCTCTCAGCATGCGGGAGGCCGCAGCGGGCCTGGTGTGGCTGTGAGTTGCCTCAGCCACTCAGCTTGTGAGTGGGACGATCCCTCCAACACACCATAAATGTCCAGACGCAGAGTCACTTTGTCACTGTCCTCTGAAGGCCAGGCAGGGCCTCCTCTCTGGAAGGGTTGGGTAACCTGAGCTGCTGGCAGGCCCTTGGGTCACTTTAGGAGCCAGTCAGCTGATGCTCCCAGGGACCATTCCTCATGGCCCCAGCCCAGCCTGGCCACAGTGATTTCCAGGCCGTGGGTATAGAACAGCTTATGTAACTGGAAGTCAGGGGCTGGGCTGGGAGCATTGTGGCAAAGGAGGCTGCTTCCACCTCCTGGGCTCAGGTCCAGAGCCCTGTTCTGCCTGAGAGGGAAAGTGAAGGGGAGCTCACAGACTTGGGTGAACAGCCTACTGACTTACCAGCACACTTTGCACCTCCTCCTGCCCAGCCTGGCCTAGAAGATGACCGGCCTCCTTCCTTCCATGAGCTAGAACTCACCGAGCAGCCTCTGCTCTACTCGCTCAGCCCTGCATGGCCTCTTGTCCGCTTGTCCTGCATGGCCATGGTTCTCTCGCCTCCCGTCACAGTCAGGGCAAGAGGCAGCTGTTTGCTGCTGGCTCCCCAGAAAGCCCAGCCCTGTCTCCTGAGCCCCGTAGTGCTGGGCCGAGTAGGGTTCACATGCACTTACTCAAACTGTGACTTTAGGCAGGTTGCGTTAAGCTTTCTAAGCTTCAGTTTCCCATCTGGTCAATGGGAAACTGAAGGTGTCTCCTTCAGGATGTGATTGTACAATGAGGGCTTCAGCACACATTCCAGGAGGCAGAACATCCAGGTCTGAACCCAGCCCCAAGTGTGCATGTGACCTCGGCAAGTTTGTTAAGCTGTGTCTCAGTGTCCTCGTGTATAGAATGGGACATTGATAGCACCAAGCAACCTGAGTTTCTCTGCATGAAGCACTTATGCAGAGGCTGGCATGAGGTCAGCACCATCTAAGTGTTGTCTATAATTAGACAATGTTTGGAGATTACTTTCCTTCGCCTTGTCTCCTAATAAGCTCTTGGTGAAAGGCGTTGTTATTTTTAACTCCTTTCTCCTTTACTATCTTAATCCCCTGCAGAAACCCACCTTCATTTAGTCTTATAATTCCTTTTAAGTGCCCTCTAATCTCTCCTCTTTTGTTGCTAATCTGCTGTCACTGCCAATGAATTATATTTCTCTGGTGTTTACACTCACAAAACGGTCCACACTCACTCCTGGCTGTGCCCAGTGAACCAATGAGCAGGCAGTGGGGCTCGTGTCGTTGCCCTAATTCTGCAGAGCTTGGGACAGGGTATGATCTGTCCCAAAGCATCAGCTGCTAAGGGGTGTGTCCCAGATGGCAGTCAGGGTATTCCGACCTCAGGCATTGGAGCACACTGCAGCCAGGGCGTGCCAGCTCCACACTGCCAGGCCAGATTAGCACAGGGTGGTGGGGGGGGGGGGGGGGGGGGGGGGGGGGGGGGAGNGGGAAGAGGAGGGGGAGAAGAGAGGAGTGGGGGAGCTCCTACTCCTGGTCCCGACCCAAATGAGTACCCACAGAGTGGGAGGAGAGAGACCTGCAGGCCTTATAAATATCTCTATCTTAGCACCAGCCTCAAGACCCCCAAAAGCTGTGTAGTGGTGCCCTCTACTGGACAGAAGTGGCCTCCACTGAACTGCTGTTTTTTTTGTTTTTGTTTTTTTTTTTTTTAATTTATTTATTTATGCATACAAGCACTGGGGTACAGGCCAGAGGTGTGGGGGGTGAGAGGATTCACCACAGAGAGCTGGGAGCAGAACAGGCAGATCAA
>JAGFMF010011958.1:193523-287706 GCA_019455555.1 Galemys pyrenaicus
CTCCCTGGCCGGCAGCAGGGATCGAACTCGTGCTGCAGTGGCTGCGGTTTGCTTCATAGTGCGTTGCTTAACCCACTGCGCCACCGGGGAGGCCCTGCTGTTTTTTTTGAAGGGAAGAAGGGGAGTGGTGAATTTAGTCAGAGTCACAAAAAAATTACCAAAATGATGCCAAGCTTGGGGACCGGTCACTGGGGGTTCTCATAGCGTGTACAATTGAAAGACCACTCAAGCTCAGCATGCAGTAGCAACAGAGGGTTATTTAACAAACAGGAGCTTAGGGCAAAGGAAAGCGTCTCCAAGGCCACAAGTGGTGGCTGTTTCATTCCAGAGAGTGTCTAGAAGTTCCAAACAAGGCCGCTGATTCAAGCAAACTCTGAGGCCCCAAACTTGAAGCCACAGGTTGTTGCCTCCACTGTTGGAGTCCTGGGGCTGGCCCGGGGGTTTGCTGCTGAATGGAATCCAGGGTCAACTTGCACAGAGCGGTCTGGGTGCGCCTGGGCAGAGGGCTGAGGCTGACTATGGAGCTCTGCTGCTAGAGCCCGTGTGTGTGTGTGTGTGTGTGTGAGAGAGAGAGAGCGAGAGAGAGAGCGAGAGAGAGAGAGAGAGAGAGAGAGAGAGAGAGAGAGAGAGAGAGAGAGAGAGACCGAGACCTACAGCTAATGCTGCTTTCAGAGCAGCCTGCACCAGCAAGCCCACAGGCTGACAAACTGGAGCCGGGGAAGGGACAGCTGGGCCTACACAGCTGGAAGCCCTGATTGCTCAGCCTGCGGGCCTGGGTGGGGTCCTGTGCAGTCCCTATAGTCTGTGGCAATGCATGGGGGCTGGAGAGGGAAGGGATACCAAATGCCATGTAAGGGGAAGTGCTATACAGACAAATAGAACAAGCAAGTGGCCACAGAAATGTGGAGACTACCAACTCTAGGGGAACAGTCAGACCATCTTCTCTGAGGGGGCGCCAATGTCACAGGGAACCCAGGGCAGAGAAGGAAAGAGTCTTCATGTGGAAACAACAGAGAGGTTGATGACAAGCTGGAGGGTGCTGAGAAGGGGAAATTCCAGAGGTGTTGGAGGGATAATGCCTGTGGCTGGTGGCAGCCCTGGGGAAGCACAAGCACAGGCGTAGAGTTGGCACCCTCTCTTACCATTATGGCACAGGCAGAGGGAGAGCCTGGGACCCTCCAAGACCATGTGGTTGTTCAGAGTACAAGCATATTAACACCAGCTACCATGTGCTGAGCTGGCTCCTCCCAGGGCTTTAACAGAGGTGAGGAAGCTGAGGCTGAGAAAGGTAGAGGTTGTGTGGTTTGCCCAAGGATGGAAAAATAAAGTCACAGAGCAAGTGCTTGACTGAATCTTTCTGACACTCGAATCTGGGCTTTAACCCTTGGAGGGGGAAAATAAAGGGCAGGACATAAAACAGCATATAAAGTATGTTCACATAAGTATTAAAATACATGTATGTATAGGGGCCTCCATGGTGGCACAAGGGGTTAAGCCGCAGCACTATGAGGCTTCCGCAGCCACTGCAGCACAAGTTCGATCCCCGACCAGGGAGCTGACCCACATGGTGCAGCAGACCTCTCCTGTCTCACCTACTCCTCCTCGCAGCAGTGTGTTTCAGTGAATCCACCTGTTCTGCTCCCCACTCTGTCTCTGTTGAATCCTCTCACACCCACCCACCCCTAGCCTGCCTCTGGCCTGTACCTCAGCTCTGTATACTTAAAGAAATAAATCTTTTTTAAAAGTAAAATACATGTATATGTTTACATATGGAGGGAAAGATGTAAAGGAATATAGCAAAACATAATGCCCTGGAGGGGTGAACTATGCCTCTCCTTCCTGGGTGGGCCAGCTACCAGGAAAGAGAGGCTTTTTTTCTCCCCCGGAATGTGGGAGAGAACACCCTCAGCATTAACAACCACCCCTCACACCCAGATGCTGCTTCTGTTTACAAAGTGTCTTCTTTCGCTGTTCTGCATTGATCTTCAGGACAGCTGTTTCACAGCGGAGGAAAGCAGTCTCTTGGAAGCCGCGACTCTTCCGCAGATAGCCTGTATGCCAACCGGGGTCAGGGCTGACACCCACAAACGCAAAGTCAGGGTCAAGGAAAGAAGAGAGAGACCAGAGAGGCCAAGGAATTCTGAAACCAGGCAGCCAAGAGGGAAGAAGAGAAGACGATGAAGTGACGCAGCTCCGAGTCTCCCCAGCAGAGGGCGCCACCACCACAAAGCTCCGCAAAAAGCCCGGCCCCGCCCGACCAGCCCACCCCTCTCGATACCCCGAGGGCGGGGTATCTCCCCAGATTCTGAAGAATTTGAGGATGTGGGGCTCGAGAGACCGCGGCTGGGGTGAGGCTGGGCGGGGAAGTTCCGCAGGGGAGTGTGGCCCAGGAAGCGGCGTGGGGTCCGCGGTGGGGTCAGTGTGCGGGTGCGCCGCCCGTCGCGGGCTGGAGAACGAGCGCAGGAGCAGCTGGGGGTGCGGAGCGGGGTGTGCAAGGAGGAGGTCCGCGCGTGGGCGGGGGGAGGGGGCGCAGAATGTCTGTGGGACTTCCTGAGGCGGCAAGATTTGCTGCTCCGGGGAGGCGGTTACTCACTCAGGCTTTGCCACCTGCTTCCCTCCCAGCTCCCAGCAAAACACAACCCAGAGTCTCCATCTCCACCCCCACCCCAGCTAATGGCGCTGCACCCCAGGCTGTAACCTGCCTCCGCAACTCAGCCCTCAGCCTCAGCCTCACGCTGGGCGGTGGGCGAGGGAGAAGCAGGGTGCCCAGCTGACTCCAGTTCTTGCCCTGGCATGGCACTCCCACTTCAACCAAACCCAGAACTTGGTCAGTCCCGCCTTCAGTCCTACCCCTCCCTCCACCAGCTCTTTGGGCTTCTCTCCACCCCCACCACAGGGGGTGCCAAACTGCGGCTCTACCCAAGTCCTAGCTGGCCTCCCCTCTGCCCCAGCCTCCTCTCCCCTCACTTCACCCCTGAGCTTTGGCCACACCCAGTCAACTGGCTGGCCCTGGGCCCCACAGGACCACCCCCCTAAACAAGGTGGGGACACAGGTGTGTGGAATGGGATCCCTTGGACTCCAGGAGCTCCCAGACTATGGGGAAGGGGCCACCACACATTCCAAAGTTTCCACACAGCTCCTCAGCTCCCCAGGACAGCAGACCTCAGGAGACAACTTGTCAGTGTTTGGAGTGCCAAGAGGGCTCGGAGGGGTCTAGAATCATCTTCAGTCAACACTATCTTGAAAAATCCTTACAGCAATTGGAGTGTTTTGAAAAGTACTGATGCTCCAGCTCCACCCCCAACTCTGTACAGAGTCTTAGTAGGGGTGGGCTCCTACCTGCTGTCAGTGTTCCTTGGGAGATTTGTTGCTATAGTTGGTAACCATTGGTCTTGTATTCACTTTAGCAGAGACTAATTGTCTTAGAGAAAGTGGGGTTTTATCCAGGTCTTGAGAATGAGATTTGGAGGGTGCTTTCCACACTGGGACCTGGGTGGCCTCTCCCGCTGGTGGGGAGAGGTTGCTGAGTGCACCTGGCCAGCCGTGAAGAGGCTGTTAAGTGACTGTCGGGAGCAGTGGGACAGCTGGGAAGGCCCCCCTTCCCCGAGAGTCGGTATTTGCTTATTTTACTTCTTGCATAAATGTGTGTTCCCTCCCAAAAGGCTGAACACCAAGAATGGAAATCTCACTGAGGTTTTCAAGGGCTCCCTACAGCAAAAATGCTTGTGTCTTGCAGTGCAGCAAGTGTGTTCCTCCCCCAGTGCCACTAACCCCACCAACCCCAATCCATGAACTTCCAGACCACCCCAGGGTTCCATGCTGAAAAGTTCTGTTAGTTGAAAGCCATTAAGTTTGAAACAAGTTCTGCACTCACTGTTCATCCGTTCAGTCATTCATATTTGCCTTCGGCCAGTGCTGTTGCTATGCCCAGTGAATGGGGTCACAGAGATGCATGGGCCAGGGTCCATACCCTTGGGAGCCCAGGGAGGGGATGGGGAGCACTAGCGACCAGAGCCCTTGTGAATGAGCTGAAGGGCTCCAGCGGGGGCTCCAGCGGGGGCGTGCGGTGCAGAAGAGGCTCCACATTGCAGGAGTGTGGGCAGGACTGAGGAAGGACTGCAGAAGTGGGTTAGCAGGAGGGAGAGTCACCTTCACAGCACCTGGGCTGATCCGAGAACCCTGCTGCTGCTTCTCTCCCGCTGGTAAGGGCAGGCTGAGGGAGGTGCAGTGTTCTGAGGTCACCACTAGGGGTCAGGCGTGCCTGCTTTACTTTGCAATGAGTTTTACCGCTTGGTTAATTATTCTTTTATTCTGTTAAGGATTATCTTCCTTGGTCTCACCCTCTCCAGAGCCACTTGTTCTTTTTCTCTCACTTCTCTGAAACGATCGCGTTCTCCATTGGGTCATTTCATCTAGCGGTCAATGAAGGAGCAGGCAAATTCTCAACCAGACAAGCTGACTTTCTCATGACCCCTGGAGGGGTCTCTCACTTCCTTAATTTCATGAGTGACTGACTGTTGACAGAAAGTGCTTTCTGTTTCACCTCTTGTGCTGCCATTCAGCTCAAGTTCTCTGGTTTTGTGTCCAGGACAGGGAACTGTTCATATTTCACTCCTCCTCGCAGGTTCCTTACACGTGCCAACAAAGCTCTTCACTAGAAAACTATAGCCACTCTATCTAACACAGGTATTAAGCAAAATAAATATTGAAATACAAAAGATAAAAACTCTTTCCCGAACCCAAGCCCCTCTTGTGAGTCCCAAAACCAAATCCCAAGAACGTCTCCCCCAACTTTGATGAGAAAATTCTCATCTCACTCCAGGACAGTACTCACATCCATGGAAACTTGATTCCTCTGGACCTGATCTCCTTTTGTTATCTGGCACATGTCAGTCCCACCTTTCATATGCCCTCCATACTCCCATGTCCCCTCGCCATGGTGAGTCCCAGAGCTTAAAAGGTTCAGCTCGTTTATTTATTTTTTTAAGATTTATTTATTTATGCATACAAGATTTGGGGTACAAGCCAGAGGGATGTAAGAGAATTCACCAGAGACAGAGTGGGGAGCAGAACAGGTGGATCGACTGAAACACACTGCTGAGAGCCGCAGCGGGTGAGAAAGGAGAGGTCTGCTTAGCCATGTGGGTCACCTCCCTGATCAGGGATCGAACTCATGCTGCAGTGACTGCAGGAAGCTTCATAGTGCTGCATCTTAACCCCCTGTGCCACCAGGGAGACCCAGTTCAGCTCCCTTAAATGCCTTCTTGCTCTCTTGACCCTGTCTTCATACCCCTTCCTCTAGGAAGCCTTCCCTTCCCCTGATCGAGACTCCAGAGACTAAGAGATCTAAGAGCCGCCAGGCACCAGCTTAATTCTCAGGTTTTATTATCTGTAAAGTGGGGACAGTGATACATGTTCTCAGATACGAACCTGTATGCAAGCCCCGCAGAGGTACTGGATGTGGATGCTTAGCTCAGGGCCGTGCCCGGGAGGTGCTTTGAGAGAAAAGGAGCCCAGCCCTTTCCCTCAGGTGCAGCTGCCACCCCCACTGCCCAGCTCCAGCCTGCTCACGCTCCCCTGCCGGCCTGGGCAGAGCTCTTGCTCAGCAAGGGGACCGAAAAATCTGCAAGGCTGTGTCGTCATCTGCCACGCCTGATGCGAGGGTGTCCCTCTAGGTGAGGGGTGCTGACATCACCTGGAGTGACAGTCACTCTCCTCCTCCCTGGAATTATTGGGGGTTCCTTCTGGCCTGAGGAGGAAGAGGTGCACCCACAGAGTCCACTGAGGCTTGGAGCGGACCAGAAGGCTGGTGGGAGGTGAGGGGGGGAGGCAGGGCGGAGGGAATACCGACCACACAGTATTCCGAGTCCCTGCTCCTTTCCCACCCACCCCCACCCCTCCACCAAACACGATCTCTGGGTTAATTTTTAGCATCGAAGCTTGCACATTAGTCACTCCCTGTCACCCACCTACACGGCAGGAGGCTGCTGTGCTGGTGCCGTCATCCCATCAGCTGAGAGGTGGGATCCAGCCCCGCCCTGGGCACCCCCTCACCCTCCTCTGGGTGCACAAGGCTGGGCCAGCCGGGAGCCCCTTGAGCCTGGGTGAGGGTACTGACACCACTTCCAAAACTAGCTGCCGAGGGGGGAGGGGAAGAACAGGCTGTAGGAGAAGAGCTGGGAATCTATTCCCGGAGAGCCAGGGAGGCCCTTGCTGCCCCCCCACCCACAGTGAGGTGCTAGGCTATGCCCAGGCAGCTGCTCCTGGCAGCCTTGGGTCCAGGAACAAAGGTGCCAGAGGGCCCCTCCCCCTACATGAGCCCCCCCCCCCTCCCCAGCTCCCCCCTGGGAGCTGCTGTTTGTCATCACTGCAGAGCAGCTGTTCAAATAGGGCGCTTGGGGAAGCTCCGTTTTCTTAATCAAACGTGCTTGCTCCCCAGTACCGGTTGGCCAGGGTGAACAGGAGCAGGAGCCCCGAGGGAAGGGACGTCATGAGGGGCCCAGGTGCCACCTACAGATGGCACAGGGGAGAGATCGCCTCATCTCATGCTGAGAGGTGAGGGTGGAGGTTACCCTTCTGCAGGGTTGGCCCCAAGGAGGGCATTTATTGAGCACTTGCTGTGTGCTAGGATGTTCGGTGCTGGAGATGCAACTATAAACAAGGCTGAGTTTCCTGTCTCAGAAAGGCAAAAGACAGATACAAAAGACCTCAGTGTAACTGCCACTTACAAGTAAGAAATAAAGAAAAAAAAAAAGAGTCCAGATAAGAATAATAGAAACACAGACTACTTCTGATTAGATCAGGAAACATCCCTTTGGAGGTGATTTTTATTAAGCTAGGGCCTAAGGATGGCAGTATCAATCTTGAGAAGAATTTCTGTCCAGAGAACAGCACCAGCAAAGGCCAGAGGCAGAAAAGACTGTGGCATGTTTGAGGAATAAGACTAGAAAGAATAAATGTGATTTTCATATGATAAGTGATATTGAAAGAGCAACAATTTGAGCTTAAAGAGACAGGCAGGAGCCAGATCCTAGAGGGACTGGTGCAGGGTATCCTGATGCAGTTGCAAGGGCTGTGCACTGCACAAAGGCTCCCAGGTCCCTGTTAGCTGACTTTTTGGAATTTGTCTGCCCAGAGGGAGAGCATGCAAATAGGCCATGGTAAAGAGTTTGGATTTTAGGGGCCTCCCTGGTGGCACAGCGGGTTGAGTGCCACACTATAAAGCATCCGCTGCTTAGCAGCACGAGTTCGATCCCTGGCCCCAGCCTGGGAGGAGACCCACATGGCGCAGCAGACCTCTCCTGTCTCGCCCGCTGCTCCCCTCAGCAGTGTGTTTCAGTCCATCTGCCTGTTCTGCTCCCCACTCTGGCTCTGGTGACTCCTCTCACCTCCCATGACTCTGGCCTGTACCCCAGCTCTTGTATGTGTAAATAAAAAATTTCTTGGGGGCCTCCCTGGTGGCGCAGTGGGTTAAGCAACACACTATGAAGCAAACCACAGCCATTGCAGCACGAGTTCGATTCCTGCCGCTGGCCAGGGAGGGGACCCACATGGCACAGCAGAATTCTCCTGCCTGGCCTGCTGCTCCCCTCAATAGTGTATTTCAGTTCATCTGCCTGTTCTGCTTCTCATTCTGTCTCACCTCCCAAGACTCTGGTCTGTACCCCGTGCTTGTATGCATAAATAAATCAATCTTTAAAAAATAAATAAATAAATAAATAAAATTTAAAAATTCTTAAAAAAAAAGTTTGGATTTTATTCTTTTGTTCTAGGGGAAGCCATAATGAGTTTACTTTTAATTTTTAAAAACATTCTAGTAAAATTTATCAATATTCTACACTGTATAAGCTACAGGGACAAAGAGTAGAAGCCAAAGGGCCAGCTTTTCCCACTGGGACCTCAGGTTCCTTCACAGAGAGATCCTGCTCCGCGCTGATCTGGACTTTAGGCTTGGGGTACGGGGAGGGTTCTGGAGTGAGTGATCTGGTCTCTTGCAAACCATCCCTCCCTGTTGGTGCACACAGACCCTGGTGCACATGACATCATCTGAGGTCATGGTCAGGATCGGCTCTTCATCCCTTGTCAGTTCCCTGGCCCAGGAGGTCATAGGATGCTCTTGCCTGAATAGCCTCTGTTCACAGGCCATTTCGTCCTCACTCTCCAGTTTCACCAGGCCGCTACAGGGCCTCCCTCCAGAGTCTGGTCCTCAAACTGTTCCCAAGCTTGAAGTTGATCTCTGTTGTGCACACAGTGGTAGAAGTCTTGATGAAGAAGGTGTCTCCCTTGTTTGAGCCCCACTGCTGTCTCGGACGCTGCAGCCGCAGCCACCTTCCCTGGCGTCAAGCTCACCCCCCGCACTTTGAGCAAATCCTTAAGGTTGTTGGGCTTGGTGACACTGTGACCTGTGGTTCCCTCCAGCTGGTCATTTGGCACACCAGAGCCAGGACACATCCCAAGACAACCCCAGAGCCTCCACAATGGGTTTTAAACAGAGGAGGGCTGAGCTCTGATTTCCATTTGGAATGATTGCCCTGACTGATGTGTGGAGAGGAAATGGTTGAGGGGTGAGTGAGGAAGCAGGGAACCCATTCAGGAGATAAGTGCAGTAGCCCGGGAGAGAGAGGGTAGGAGGTGGCCGGCTGGGAGGAGTGCCATCAGACCTCTCCAAAAGCTACCTTCTGTGCACTGACTCCTCCAGGGAGGAGCTCTGGAGCAAGAGTTTTCAGTCCCAGGCCCAGCTCTGCCTTTTATTTGCTGTGTGACCCTAGACTTGTTGCTTGCTTGGGTCACCTCAAAGAAGGTAGTAACCATCTCTTGGAGATGCTTTGAGCACACACCGTATTTACTGAGGTTTGATTATGTGCTAGTGTTGGGCAAAAATAAAATAAAATAAAAAGGAGAGAGAAAAGGTCCCTGGAGCAAATGAGGCAAAATACCCAAATGGGGCAAAAATAAAACTCGTAAGTCAAGACAATTTCCAATGGTGATAAGTAGTATCATGGAAACAGAACAGGCCTCTGTCACAGAGGAGGGGGCGACTGTAGTTTAGACTGGGTAGGAAGGCCTTGGGAGGTAGAGCTTAACACTGAAGGAGCCAGCGAAGGAAGAGGCCGCAGAGAGTCGGAGGGGAGGCGCCTGAAGTCACCAAGAACAGCAAGGTAGCCAGAGCAGAGAGCCAGGGGAGAGGCGAGGAAGTGAGACAGGTGGGTCAGATGTCCCAGCACAGGGGCTAACATCATTCCAGGGAACCCACTGAGGAGTTCTGGAAGAGTGGAGCCATCAGGGATTGGGCCTGTCGTGGGTCAGGTGCATAATGACAAGGTACTGTAGACCTGGCCTTTGCCCCACCAGCGAGGTATCAAACCCCAGAAGAGAGGATGCCCAGCAGAGTTTTCTACAGAGTTTGGAGGAGGCCGGGCCACCACCTGTTGTGGGTATTTAGGGAGGGCGGTTCAAGATGTGCTTACACAAGAGGCCCACTTCTGGAAAGGATGTGGGGCCTCAGGTTCAGGCCCATACATGTAAGTGAAAATCCCCCAGACGGTTTCTCTGGCTGCAGGCTCCAAGCAAATAAGATATAAAGCTGTGTGTCTGTGTGTTGCACAGGGTGGTGGTGGAGTCAGAGCTTGCCCTAGCTCAATCTTCCCCCTCAAGCAGTCACCACGCTGACACAGATGCAAAAAACCGTCAATTTTATACAGTTTGTGGTTCAGAAAGCAAAGATATGCAAACGGTGGAACAGTCTGGGCTGCCCCAACCCCACCTGGAAGCCACATTCCCGACCCCCAAGGGGGTCAGAACCCAGGACCCCTGCCCAGCAGTTACAGGCCCCCAGGAGGGGCCAAGCCCTTAGGGGTCAAGACCAGGAGGGAGAGGGACCAGCACCGTAGGCCCCCCAGAGGCCTGCTGGTTAGCTGGAACTGTGCTGTGTGTGCAGGGTGAGGGAGGAACCCACCACAGGCCAATTCTCCCCAAGGCCGAGGGTGGCAAACAAGTAAAGCTGAGGAGAGGGGATCGTGGGGTCCCTCCGAGGGGGAGTTTTCCTGGACACCCCACAAGGCACTACTGACCCCGATGTAGGAGGGCATGTCCCACTTTGGTCTCCAAACCTCTCCCAGCCCCTAGCTCTTCTGGTTCTACGTGCTCTGCTCCCACTGTGGCTTAGGGGAGGAGGCGTAAAGGGTCCTGGGATCTGGGTTCTCGGCTCAGCCAAGAACCCCGTGGCTGGTCCGGATTGGCAAGGACCCGCTCCCGCGGCTCCTGGGGTCCCCTCGGCCCGGCCCCCACCCACTTTTCCGCACTGGTGGAAAGAATAAATAAATAAATACCTTCCCCATCCCGCCCCCTGCCCCTACAGCTGGCTCTCCTCCTCCTCCAGGGAGCGGTTGAGTCCGGGGATGAACTTGAGCAGCCGCCGGCGGAAGCTGCGGTACTTGGTTTTGCGCAGGCCGGGGCCGCACAGGGCCTGCTCGCGGGCCTCAGTCCAGAGCGCGCCCGGCGCGCCCCCGCCGCCGCCACCCGGGCCCGCGCACCTCACGCTGGCGCTGCGGCTCAGCACCGCCCGGGGGAGCCCGGAGGCAGGGGCCTCCGCGGGGCGCGGGCCGGGCGCGCGGGCCGGGGGTGGCAGGGGCGGCAGCGCAGGCGGTTCTGCGCCCCGGAAGAAGCACGTGTGGTAGACCGAGTCGTCGGCGTCGCCCCCGCCCCGCCGCGCGCCCCCGCGGGGACCCCCGGGCGCAGCGAGCAGAGGCCCGAAGGGCAGCGAGCCTGGGAGCAGGCCTGCGCCGTACAGGCAGGAGCGCACCGACTCCAGCGTGTCGTAGATACTGGGGTCCTTCACCACGAGGCCTGCCGGGCAGAAGACACAGGGAGGGCCGTCAGGGGCGTGGGGAGAAGCCCGCGGCTCCTTCCGATGATCATCTGTGTGGCCCTGGACAAGTCACTACCCTGAGCCCCACTCTCATCTGTGAAACAGGAATTGGATACTCATATCCTCATGAGGCCATTAGACGCGAGAGCCATGGGAGAGGTTTGAAATGAGCTCTGCACCTCAGTGTCCATCCGTAAATGGAGAGGAGACTGCCTCCTCACACTAGTGCTTAGCCGTCAGGGCTGATGGACCCGACCAGAAGTGTGTGCCTCAACCCAGGACAGTGTGGTACCCAAACCTCAGTCTGAGGGGGGAGCAGGATGGGGTAACAGTAGGGGCACCTGGGACTCTGCACACCCCAATCTACTCACCGTGCACCAGCCGCTGCTCCTGCACCATTAGGGACCTATATTCTCCCCACTTCTCATACAGGGTTTGCTGCAAGAGACCCCCCCATACAGGTACACTGTCAGGAGCTAGCAGGAGATGGGTACCGGCTGAGTGAGGGACAAGAGAATGTAACCTGAAGGTTAACAGGAGGTTTGGACAGATAGATACTCCCTAACAGCCCAGCCCGCAGGGGCAGGGGCTTGGGAAGGAGGCTAGAGGCCGGACATCATCAGGGCAGCCTTACCTTCAGGTACTGTAGCCGCGCCTCCAGTTCTGCCTTCCGAATGGATGTCCCATACAGAGTTTCCAGCCTGTGAGGTTGGGGAACAAAAGGCTGAGTGAACCTGGAGGGCATGGAGACACCCAGAGAGGCTGAGCTGAGGGCTCTTCAGAGACCCCAGCACCTGCACATACCTGAGGACGTTGCCAGATGCCTTAATAATGTCAACAATCTCTCGGTGCCGAATGCCTTCCACGTTCAGGCCGTTGACACTGGCAATGGTGTCCCCTGCCAAGCAGAGAGGGGTCAGCACCTGCTCCAAGGGGCATAATGGAAGAATTCCAGCCCCCTGTCCTAGCCAGAAGGGACAAGGCCACCAATACCAGAGTACTCCTGACATCCCCTCCCCTACTCCACATGGTTCTGGGGACACCTCCTGTGACAGCTTTCCCCACCCCACCCAAAGTACATACTCACGACACCATAGCCGTCTGCCCTACCCGCACCAGGCTCAGCACCCCAACTAAGGGGCCCTCACACACCTACGCCCGCACTCCAGCCTCAGGAGGCTCTGTCCCCAAACGCAGAGCCCTCCTCGTAGCCTTGGGCTGCCTTGGGCCCCTGCAGCTGGCTATTTCTGTCCAGCCCGCAGGCTGTCCTGAGTTCCAGCCAACACAGGAAGGGGGCAGGGTAAGAAACACAGAGCAGGGAACACAGTGGGCCAGGCCTGAGACTTAAGCTTCTGATACCCGGTGCCACTGCAGTCTCTGACCCTCATACAGAGCAACCACCCCCACCAGGGCCCAACTTCCCGCTGGAAAAAGGGAATGTGGATGCCTGCTCTGGCTACCTTGGGGATCAGGAGGGAGAGTGCACGTGAAACTACTTCGCAAAGTTGCCCTAATACCACGTGGCTACCAGGGACTGCTAGTAAGTGGGCAGAGAGGTAAGAGCCTAAGGAAGAAAATGGTGACAGAATGGGGCGGGGGGGAGGGGTGCAATTCATGCAATTTCAGGCTACTCTTTTCTGGGACCTGGAGACTCTAGATGAACAATCCTAGGGCACTCCTAATGGATGAGCAAGTACCACAGTTACCCTAGATTGTGCAGGTTGGGGGAGGAATTGATTCTACCCCCAGAATCAAGCAGATCTGATGGTATGTGCTCCTTCTCCAGCGCCTGCACAGGCTGGATTGCCAGGTTGCCAGGAGAAGGTAGGACACCTGCTATTTCCCAGGCCCTGGTTCTGTGCCCTGTAGTCCCCAAACCACACTGGACACGTCACTAGCCCCATTTGATCCATGGGATGACTCAAGATCACATAGTAAATGGCAAATCTGCTTGAATTTGATTCATTCTTCTTTCTGGTCTACCCAAGATAGGCGAAGGAAGGATAACTGATTTAGAGATTCTTCACCTCCTCCACTTGGGAGGAGCCCCTTCCCAGAGCTGTGTCTGGGGTCAGGCCCCACCTGGTGTGAGCCCAGCCAGCTGGGCAGGGCTGGACTCATGAACTCGGCAGACAAAAGTCACCATCTCCACGCGCTGCTCCTCCCGGTGGTGCAGGCCATAGGTCTGTAACAGACAAGGATACCGTGAGCCTGGGGGTGGGGCAGGTCCATCACCCCTCAGTTTGGCCTCCCAACCTTTCTCTCCTTCCTTGACACCCAGCTTCTCCCACCTGGATCTCAAAGCCAAAGGTCTGGTTTTCCTCCTTCTCCAAAGTCAACACCTTCCTGCAGAAGACACAAAGGCCATCTCATCAAGGCTGTCAGGGTTCAAAGGAGCTCGGTGGTCCCATAGGGTGGCCCCGCTGATGCTGCAGTCTGCTCCCAAGCATCCAGGTAGAATGTAGTCCAGTGACAAGTCACTCCGTGCAGGTTGTCGGAATATTCATTCCCTTTCCTAGCCGAAATCCACCCCGCCAGCAGCAGAGTCCAGCCAGTCTCGGTGGGGGTAGGAATAGGGAACGGCTGGCCCCCACAAGAGATGAACTGGTAGAAGCCTTTGGTCACACCCCAGCTTTCCAGTGAGCCCTAGAATACAACTCACTGACTGAGGCCCCAAATTCGGCCCCAGCCTGGAGCTTCTCCGGCTCCAGAGCCTTGGGGAGAGGGCTGGCCCCACCCCCAGAGGCTAGTCACGAGGCTCAGTCCAGACCACAGCTGCTCCTCCCAGCTGCGGTGGGGCCAGCCCACCAGATGTGAGGACTGGGGGAGGGGAGCCTGAGGCCGCCCCTTCCCGCACTGAAGGCCTGCCCACTGGACACAATGGGCTGGAGCCACTCCAGATCCCGGCCTGCTGGGGAGCCCAGCGTTTCCTCTGCCCACCCCCACCCCCTTCCTTCCCGCCAGCCAGAGACACAGTTAAAGCAGCTTCCAAAGTCTCAATGTCTCAAAAGGCCCAGGAGACCAAGGCCCAGCTCCCTGCCAACCTGACCCCAATATCCCCCAAATGCAGAGCCCCAACTTAAGCTCCTCCCTATTTTGAGCCCAGGCTTTCCCCCTTCGGTGTATTTCCCCCCTGGTATGTTGGCTGGAGGGAGCAGGATGACTTCTGTGCTCTGCTCTCTGGTTTTAGAAGGGTAAATAAACGTTTTCTGCAAAGGGCTAGATAGTATATATTTTAGGATTTCTTTGCAGATCCCATTCAGCCTCTGTCATATATTGGTCTTTGTTTTTATTTTTATAACCCTATAGAAATATAAAAGCAACTCCGCCCCAGCACCAAACAGACTCATCTGGCCAGAAGGCTGCAGTCTGCTGATCTGTTTTAGAAGTCAGGCCCAAACCAGGACAGGACACCGGCAGAGTGGGGCCCGCGGTAGCACCTCTTTCTGCCCATACTTCCCAGCCTTCCAAAGAGGGGCCACCAGGGGATGAGGTCAGCACAGGACTGAGATGGAGGCAGGGGCAGCCAGATGCAAGCAGCTGGACACAGCTCAGCTATGGCCTGTGTCCATGGGGTTTGCTAGGGCTGGAGGGCCTGGGGAGCCCCAAAGACTTCTACTTGCTCCACCTCCCAGATCCAGATCTCCTCAGGAAGGGATAACTGTCAGGGACTGGGGGTGGGTTGAGGAGCACCTGATGACTCAAAAGTCCCTACCTCCTTTTTCTGCCACCCCCTTCACGCAGCCTACAGCCCCACGTGCCCCTCACTCAGCCATGGAGACATGCTAAGAAGCTGTGTCGTGCTATCCCCCACCCCACCCCAGCACCTCAACCTTTCAGAGGGGCAGGAGCTGGAGGGGGCGGCTACTCACCGCTGCTGTTCAGGGCTCTGGCTGAGATTCTTCCAGCGGAATCCTGAGCCCTGGGTGGGGAAGCAGTCAGGAAGTGGCAGGTGAGAGGGGCTGTCCTGGAATGGACGCTGAGAGCCTATGCTGGGAGGTCCCTCACCTGGGCTGCAGCCTGGACCCAGCACCTCATTTCCTGTTGCCTTTTGGTTGGTTCACCTGCTTTGGTGCCAGTGTAACTGTTGGCCAAGTGCTCCATCAGGATCTATCTGTAGCTTTCTCCCTGGTTTTCACCACCAAAACCAGATCTATGGAGCCACAAGCGTCCCCCTAGGCTCCAGATGCATGAACCTCAAAGGCCTGCGCTGGTTCTCAGGCTGGAGGAGTGTCCATTACTCTAGACAGTCTCCTCCCTCCAGGCTCATGTCTGGAGGGCTCAGGCCTTCCGGACCCAGAAAGCTGAGGCGGGGGCTCTTCTACTTGAAGAAGAACAAGGTCCCGAGCTTGCCTACCAAGATACTTCAGAGACCCTCTGCCAGTCTCCTTCCAGCTTCTCAGTCACATGGTTTAGCGGAGTGGGGGTCAGACCTCCAGGGATGGAGGATGGTAATCCCAGCCTGGACATGGGAAGGCACGGATACAAGGCTCAGGCCTCCTTCCCAAGTACCGGCTGTCGCGGGCCCAACTGTGGATCCCAGCCTAAGTGAGCCACTGTGCCCAGCCCCACCCGGGTCTCTTGACATTTTGTTGATGGCTGACAAAATATCTCAGGGGCCTCCCTGGTGGCGCAGGGGGTTGAGCGCAGCACTGTGGGGCTTTGGTAGCCACTGCAACAAGAGTTCAATCCCTGACCAGGGAGGGGACTCACGAGGCACAGCAGACCTCTCCTGCCTGGCCTGGCCCACTGCTCCCCTCAGCAGTGTGTTTCAGTTAATCTGTCTGTTCTGCTCCCCACTCTGTCTCTGGTGAAGACACCCTCCCACGCCTCTGGCCTGTACCCCAGCTTTGTATAAATTAAAAAAAAAAACAAATCTAAAAAAAAAAACAACAACCTTAGACATCAAACTTGTTCTTAAGTCTCACTGTACTTAAGGAGAGAGACTGGGGATTCTTTTGCTTTTTGTAGGGGGTGGGGAGGTGATAGATTGTAAGTTCTTGCCTCTTTAAGGCCCTGAGAAACTAAAGCTGGACTTCCTCCCTAAATTACTGGTCCTGCAAAGAAGCCTGTTCCAGACCCACCCAGTTCCAGACCTGAGCCAGTCCCTTGACACAGAACCTTCCTGGTCTGTGCCCTTGTGAACCCCTGCCCCAGGCTGCCCCAAGACTGAAGAGAAGGGGGCCCTCTTTCTCTGGAGCCAAAGACAAGCCTCAGGGGTGGGGACAGTTCCCAAATGGGCCACGGAGGAAGGACTGGGCAGCAGAGAGAGACCCCTTTGTCTTTCCACCCGATTTTCATAAAATGCAAATCCTCAACAAGCTGTTCATTGTTGGGGGGGTGGGGTGGGCAGGGGACGATGGGGGGGTGCTGAACCGGGAAAGGCCACCAGCCCCCTCTACTTAACCTGAGTCTTATGTCCCCCCCTTCTGAGCGGCCGGGTGCACCTCAGGCCAGAGGAAGAACCCCGCGGAGGGGGAGACTCAGAGGACGGGCGCGGCCGCGTCCTTCCTGCCTCGCGGGCGCCCTGCGACCCCTCCCGGCGCGTCCCGGCTGAAGTGCAGGGAGCCGTGACCTCGCACCCCACATCTCGGGCGCCGGGCCAGGAGGCAGGCCCCGAGCCCAGGAACCCCGGTGTCCCCTGGAAAGGGTGAGCTCTCTGGAGCCCGTGGCGCTGCACACACTTCCTCAGCGAGAGAACGCGCCGCGCTCTCCACGCCCCGCTCTCCGACCCTCAACTTGGCGGTGCGAGCGCAGAAATCGGCCCTAGGTTGCCCCGCTCCAACTGGAGAAGCCCAGGCAAGGAGTCCTGGGGCGCCCAGACACCTGGGCGGAGGAAGGTGGGGCTCGAGAGTGCTGAGGGCCATATGGGGCGGCAGGAGAAGGAGGTGCTGGGGAGGAGACGAGGGAGAGGAGCGAGACGGGGCGGCGGCGCCGGGAGCGGAGTGGAGAGCCGCGGCGACGGGGGCCGGCGTGGAGGCGGCGGCGGGCGGCGGGCGGCGGGCGGCGGGCGGGGGCGGCTCGCGCCTCCTAGAGGGCCCCGGGGACGCAGAGGTCCTGAAGGTGTCCGCGGCGGTCAGCGGGCAGGGAAAGGATGTACGCGACTGGGCGGAGCCCGAGGAGAATGTTGTGGGGTTCCGGGGCGCAGACGGGGGAGGCTGCGGAGTTGGGCAGGTCCCGAGGGAGACACCGCGGGGCCTGGGAGCCGGGGCGCGCAGGAGTTGCTGGGTGGGGGGACGCACCTTTCGGCGGGGCAGGGTGCCCCCGGACACGGCAAGCGCGCGGTACAGCTCCGCGGGGTGATAGTCCTCCAGAGCCGCGTACAGCTCGTCCCCGGGGGCGCCAGGGCTGGCGGCTGCAGCAGGGGGGCCCGACGCCGGGGTGGGGGCCGGAGCCGCGGGACCCACTTCCGAGCCGGGAGCCCGGGCGGCCGAGTCCGGCGTGGCCGCCGCCTCCTCCTTCTGCTGCAGCTTCCTGAGTCGGCGGAGGGTCATGGCTCCGGTGCCCCGCGCCCCTCGCAGGCGGCGCTGGCTGCGCGCGGCGGGGCTGGCAGCGGCTCGGGGATGCCAGCCCCGCGGGTCGCCGGTCGGCTCCCTTTATAGAATGCCAGAGGAGGGCGGGCTGGGCGGGGAGCAGGCTCGGGTGGCCTCGCCCCCGAGCGCCTGGCCCCGCCCCCCGAGGGGCCGCTGCCCGAGAGCCCTGCTTGCAGAGGCCGCTGCCAGGCCGGGCCCGGGAAAGTCCTGGGCATCTGACCGCTCAGAAGCGGACAAACCTCGCGGTGGAAGGGCAGGGGAGGACAAGCAGGCCAGGGGTCTCCGAGATAAAGGCGGCTTTTTTGGGGGGCGGGAGTGGGAGAGGGAAGGAGGAAGTCTATGAAGGACGTGTGAACAGGATTTGAACATTGGGGTGGATGACTTGGGAGATTCGTTGGGAGCCTGCTGATGGGAGGGCAGTAAAGGGTCATTGTGAGGCCCTTTGGAGATTCAGGGAACTATTCCAGGAAACCCAGGGGCTGCAGAAGATTTTTGGCAAATGGAGAGAGCCAGTAGCCCCATGTAGAGTGGGGTGAGGTGCCTGAGGGAGGGAAGAGATACCCCCGGACTGACCTTGCGGACGCCCAGGCAGTGAGAGGGCCCAGGATTGCCTGTGTGACACCAGTGCCCCCGGAGAGCCAAAGGAGGCTGCTGCTGCCCTCCCCAAGCTAAGGGCAAAGGGAAGAGGGCAAGAGGTGAAAACCCTGAAAGCTGCAGGCTGATTCTGACTCGTCCCCTTTGAAGGTCAGGAGTGGCCCTTCCTAGACAAACCTTTCCTCATCTCCTGGTGCTGGAGGTTAGACACCCCTTCCTCAGCCAACAGCCTTGGGTGGGATTGACTCATGAGGAGGTGGATGTACCTGGGCCATCCCCCCACCCTCACTCCCATGTGATGCTGCGGCTGCCAGGCTGTGGGAGAGGTGGGCCCTTCCAGCTGAAGTCTGTCGTCAGTGGTACCCAAATCAGAAGTGAGAGGAGGAAGTGGAAGACCAGGCTTGGCGTCTGAGCAGCGGTTAGCCACCACAGGGCGTCAGCACCACAAGCCGGGGTTCCCCGTCCCTACATGGGCCACCTGGACACGGGCCAGGGTGACTGTCTCTGTCTAGGCTCTCCCCGTCCCCCCCCAAAGCTGCCTGTGCCTCTATGGCTGACGTTTATTGAGCATTTACCACATGCCATGCACATTATTCTCTGTGTGCTTTTATAGACATGTGTGAATTCATTAGCTTCTCATAACAACCTTATGAAATAGGTGCCATCATCATCCCACACAGATGAAGAAACTCAGGTCCAGAGAGGTTAAGAAACTTGCTCGAGGCCACTCTGTGGCAGAGCTGAGACGTAACCTTGGCAGCCTGGTCCCAGAAGCTGCCATCTAGCCATGCTGACTTCTGTTCTTCTTTAAGCCCTACTCTGTGCCAGGCGCTGGCTGGGACCTGGGGTGACTGTTGGCCTGGTGGGGGAGTGTGCGTGTGCTTTTGCTGGGTGAGAGGTGAGTCTTGGGGAATAATAGAAAAGTGACCACATTTGCCTGGGGAGGCCTGGTCAGGCTTTCTGTCTCCTGGCCACCTCAGTTCACTGGCCTATCTCAGTCATCTTGCTTCCTTATCTGTTCTCTTTGCTTCTCCTTGTTTCTCCCCGTTTCCCCTCACCCCCACAGAAGGAGTGGGTGGAAGGGGGTGCTTCTCCACCCCTCAGTGATTACACAAGTCCAGATGGCAGACTGCTTATTGGGTTGGGGGCTGGGGGTGGATTGGGGACTTTTGGAGGAGCTGAGAGCTTGCTCCCTTGGTGCCTGCCTCTCCTACTCCCCTCTCCCTGCTTGGCATCACCAAGTGGCCATCAACTGAGGGGCCCAGGAGGTGTCGATGGGGAAACATGGGACTCTATTGTGAAGCATTAGCACAGATGGACCCCTGGACCGTCTGCTGTGAGCTCCGACAGACAGCATCTGTGGTGGGGGCGGGGGCGGGGAGGCGAGAAAAGGCAGGAGAGGCAATGGCTTCTATTCTCTGCACTCCCGTGCTTATGTCTGAAGGGACCACAAAAGAGTATTTTGTAAAACTTCCAGGAGGGACCAGCGCCCTACCCAACCTAAGGAACACTTCCTAGCCTGGCCCTAACCGGCTGTCACCGTGTGGCCGTAGCCGGGTCTGACCGCTCAGTTGAGACACGCCCCCTTCAGACTGAGCGGCTCCGCCTCGAATTCGGTCACTCTGGCTCCCTGCCCCCAGAGAGAAAACCACCAGAGAGCTGAAGTTCACACACGTATTTTCCTGTTGCCAGCAAAAACCCTAGAGAGCCGAGTAAGGGTGGGCCAGGAGATGCCATGTCTGTTAGAGTCTCCGCATGATTTCCTTGAATCCTGGAATTTCACCGCCGGAAAGAGCCTCGTGGTCCAGAAAGGATGTCATGTGGTCCACATCCTCATTTAGCTGAGTCAGACAGGCCAGGGAGGGGATGGGATCTAGAATCCACTAGATCCCAGGCCACTTGACTCAAAAGAGGATTTAATTCAGCTGCTGGGAGCTCCCCTTTCCCCCTCCAGAACTCAGTGATCCTTGCCTGCTTCTTTTTCTCAATCGCCCCAGTTTCTCCAGGGAGTCCGGGATCTCACCAGAGGGTAGTGGTGCCCTCTGGCGGCCAAGAGTCTCCTGGTGGAAAGTCTTTAGGGTAGACTGAAGGGCTGTCAGGCTATGCCAGACACCACCTGGAGTGCCAGTGGGTTTCTCCTGCCAGAGTCGGGATGGGGGGTGGGGTGTCTGTATGTCTGCGTTTACTGCGGAGAAACCAAGCTTCGCTGTGGTCCCAGGGTTCTGGGATTTCACACCTGTCACAGTTAGGAAGTTGCTTTTTAATCTAAATCTGGGGCCTCCCTGATGGCACATGGGGTTAAGTCTCAGCACATTGAAGCTATCTGCAGCCACTACAGCACAAGTTCGACCCCCAGCCAGAGAGGGGGCCCACATGGCATAGCAGACTTCTCCTGTCTCACCTGCTGCTCCCCTCAGCATTATTTCATGCAGTCTGCCTGTTCTGCTCCCCACTCTGTCTCTGGTGATTCCTCTCACCGCCCCCCCCCCACCTCTGGCCTACACCCCATCTGTTGTATGCATTAATAAATAAAACAAATCTTTAAAAGAAAAGAAAATAAATCTAAATCTGCTGCAGGTGAATTTCCTGAGGGAGAGACCAGGCAGCCAGTGGGCAACTCAGTGGCACACCAGACAGTGTCTGAGGCCCCTAAAGCTTGCTGCTTCCAGCCCTCCACGACTTCTTGCTGCCTGTAGCCCCATCCTCGGGCATCTCCCCACGTCTATACTCAGTTTTTACCTTGTTCCTGAGCACATCTCTCAGAATGACCCCTCAGCTTTCTTTAGTTCCCACTGCTGGCTGCTAACACTCAGGTTGGGCTGTGAAGGGGCACAGACAGTGGGAGTTCGGTCAGTGGCCAAGGTTGAGGTAAGATCTGTTCTCACTGGGACAAGCCCAGATACCAAACCATCAGCAGTCCCCGTGGAGCGTGTGGGAGAGCGAACCCTGCCCCACAGACCTGCTCTCCCCCAGGGACCAGAACTCCAGCGCAGCCCCTCTGGAGCCACTTCTTGCAGGACTGGACGGGATGCTGTTATGCTGTTTCCCCGGGCGCCTCTGTGTGCTGCCAAGCTTCTGAGCTGGGGAGTTGTGAGGGGGAGGGCCTCGGACTCAGATGGCTCTTTGGTCCGCCAGGAATGAGGGGCTGGGCCCCCAGTTGCATGGCACTGCCTCTCGAGGACGGCAGGGACAGCCGGTGGGCAGCTGGCTGGGCAGGGAGCGGCTGTTTTTCTTTCTTAATGCTCCTTTTGTCCAGTGATTCCCACCAACTCAGTGCTCGTGTGTGAAGCTCGGCCTCGGGACCCAGCAGCAGGACGGATCTAGCTAAGTCTAGCTAGCTAGGAGGACTGGGAGCAGGGAGGGGCAAGGCCGTCTATTGGGCAGTTTCCTGGTACAGGGTGTGGGAGCCTCTGTTCCAGTCCTGCCTGGAGATTAGGGGTCATCTTGCCTCTAGGATGTCTCTGGCTTGAACAGGTTAGACTGGCAGAAGGGAGGGTGAGTGCGCCTGCCCTCCTTGCCACACTCACGCTGTACACATGGCCAGAGCAGAAAATGCCAGAGCTTAGGGCCCGATGGCCTCCCTCTTGGCAGACACAGCTGCTCTGGTGGTGGTCCCCCCGGCTCCTTCTTCCAGGGAATGGCGCTGGGCACCAGGCTGAGATCCTTCTGTTTGCTCCCAATGAGCAGGAATTGACCCCTCAATGGTCAATTCCCCAAATCCCAACTGACCTGTGGAGCAATCCCACACACCTAATGAGAAAAACTTGCAAAGGAAAAACTACTGCTAGATCGGCAGTCCGAGGTGGCTGTCATGGGAAGTGGCGGCATCAAGGCTTCCAGGATTCTCACTGCTCAGGCCATGATGGCTGCTCCCCTGGCTCCCTTGTTCAGCCATAGAACAAGAACATCTGTGGTTCTTTAAAAAAAAAAAATTATGCACACAAGAACCGGAGCCTGGGCCAGAGGTGTGGGGCTGAGAGGATTCACCAGAGGCAGACTGGGGGCCAGAACAGGCAGATCAACAGAAATACACTGTCAAGGGAAGCCCTGGCGAGGCAGGAGAGGTCTGCTGCACCATGTGGGTCCGCTCCCTGGCTGGGGATCGAACTCAGGCCGAAGTGGCTGCCGGCAGCTTGACAGTGCTGATGCAACCCCTTGAGCCACCAGGGAGGCCCTGAACATCTGTGGTTCTTGATGACAACTCTTTTTGACCAGGACAGCCTCTCGTCGGTCATCAGGCCAATGCCTACTCCAAGATAGGAGCCGCTGCTTTTGACCGTCCACCCTCCTGTCCTGTGCTCCCAGGACACTGTGTGCCGACGGCACTCACCTCACTCCAATAGTTCTCCACCTGCCTCCGCCAGGGAGGAGGTCCCTGGGGCACAGGAATGATTCTTTCCTAGGCAGCGCGTCTGAGCTTCCGTGGCACAGAAGTGTTGCTGTAACGGGACTTGCCAAATCTACCTTGTTCTCTGTGCACATCCAGTCGTGAAGGGGGGCCAGACTGGTCACTGCTTTACATACTCAGGTTGGCAACGAAGGCTCACTAAATTGAGTTTCATCTGTCCCATTGTTCCTTAAGTCTTCCTACCCCCATTTCCCCCTACCCAAATTCCAAAGAGCACTCCCAGGTGGACCCCAAGGCACTGTGTGTATTCCTTAAATCCCATTCTGTTCTGAACATAGGAAACTCCCCCCACCCCCCAACAGGTTTCAGGGTCTGCTGCCAGTTTGGCCAAACACCAGATGTTGCCGTGAGGGTTGTTTTAGATGTGAACACATTTCAGTCTGTAGACTTGGAGTGGAGCAGATCACCTCCATAATGTGCGTGGGCTTCATCCAGTCAACCGAAGACCCTGGAAAACTGATGTCCCCTGAAGAAGACCTCTGCTTCCAGACTGCCTTCGGACTCAAGACTGCAGCATACATTCCTTTCTGGTTCTCGAGCCTGTGACCGGCCCTGCCCAGATTTCAGCTTTGCCAGCCTCCACAGTTGTCAGCTCCGTAAAATGATCTATCATCCATCCATCCATCCATTCAAATGGGTCTGTTTCTCTAGAAAACTCAACATACCATTCCTGGCATAATCTAAAGTTTTGTCCCCTCCCTCCACCTTCACGCTGTATCCCTCATACCATCCTGAGTGTCTCTAGAACTCTACAACTCTACTCCTAATTTTGTTTTAGTTGTATTTAGCAAACACATTCTCCAGACTGTGAAGTTCAGAAGGCACGATCTGGGAGGACACTCTGAAAATGCATGGAACAAAGCCCCAAGTGATACACCATTCAAGAATGGCCTGGTGTCATGGGCCTCACAGAGCAGAATCATTGTTGGTCACTTTCAAGGGCACGTGAAGAGGTACCAGGATAGTTGTCTTTCTGATTTTCAAAATGGTAAAGCTGAACCTGCAATTCAGAGCCTCGTAAATTTTAGATCCACGCCTGACGAGATGTCCTAGTATTCACAGGATGGTTCTTAACTGGATGAGACTCACTATAAACCACTTCATCTTTACCTTTTCTCTCTACAGACAGGTAGCTCAGAAGGCAGCTGCCTCTTCAGCTAATCTACTGTTCTTTGTCCATAAAAGAATTATGGCCAGGGCACAAGAACAATGGAATGAACAGCTGATCTGGGTTATTAGAGGTAAGTTAATTTTCTCCAGCTGAAGTCACAGATGGGAAAACAGAGCAGAATATTGACAGATGGAGCAATGGACTTGTTCTGTGATAAAACTGAACAGGGCAAACACATAAAGGCTCCGCACTTCAGTTCAAAATACAAGCTTCCCACATGAAGCTAGTGGAGGGAGAAGGTGGCTGGTCTGCACTCAACCCAAGACATGAGATGCAGTCCCCAGGGGTGACCTGCAGGTTTGAAGCACATCCTGGGATTCTTGTTCTGGCCTGTGCCATCACTGGCGGCCTGGTGGAATGTTACGTGCTTTCTTGCCCCAGGCCCTAGCTCTGTTCACTGGACAGCAGCCAGCATAGAAGAACATGGAACCACGGAGGCAGGGCAGCACAGTGGCTCAGAGGCTGTAGATTCTGTGGGTAGACCTCCTGGACCCACGGTCTTCTTTGCAGCCATGAGGGCTGTTTGTCTTCTCTGACCCTCAAGTTTCCTAGCCGAGGGAGTAATGCTGCCCACCTCATAAGCTGTTTTAAGTATTAAAGCAATTAACACACATAAAGCAAATTTTGGTGTCTTGCTGTACAGTAGGTTTCAAAAAGCATTTAATATTAACTGAGCAAACTCTGGTCTTTGCAGAATTCCTGCCAGTGGGACAGTGCGCTGGACTGTGTGGAGCCTGTGGAGCTCTGTCATGAGGAGCGAAAGGCTTACAGGTGAGGCTGTGGTGCTACTGTTCTACATGAGACCTACACCACTTGCCAGAGCTGCTGTGAGGAGGGCCGTGCCTGATAGATGGCCAACTAGATGACCTCCAGGGACTCGTCTAATTTGGGATTTTATGATTCTAGAACTTCCCACCTTGGGCTCCCTTAGCCTGTCAACAGAAAGACGTTCATAGCACTGAAATACCAGTGTAACCAAGTTACCTTTTACACTCCAGTTTATTTAGGAGGGAAGGTGCAAACACTGAGGAGGGTTTTCAGCAGCCTTTGAGACTAAGTGGCTTACAACTAATCAGGACCAACATTGTCTTTTGTATATAGCAAAAATGCTGAAAGACAAAGGCATATGTAAATTAGGTTGAGTAGGTTGACAGTATTCCAATCTATATTCTTACTGATTTTAATTCTATCAGTTACTGAGACAGAAATGACTATAACTACTAAGCAGTCTGTTTCTTAAACCAAAACACAAAAAGTAAATACGAAAACCCCCAAAATGTGTTCGGCCTGTCTCTTCCCTCTCACATGCCAGGCCCTCCCTACCTCTGAGAACAGAGGACAGTCTCTGAAGATGCAGCCCTCGGATCGGCCCTTCTGAGCGTGACCCCGGTTAACACCAACCCCACAGCCGCGGAGGTGGACACGCTCCCCGAGACATGTGTCCTTCCCCTGGCCCCTGACGAAGGCCGGGCAGCAGTCTACAGATGTGAAGCAGACGGCGCCACAACAGTTCTGTGAATAAAACTTTAATAATGTACAGCAGAAATTGGACAGGCTCATTCTTATATTAAAACAAAAGATTTCCTATATTACACGTATTTACATTTGCATACTGAAGAGGTAAAGTGTCTAAGTGGCTATTTTACAGTCCTTTCTAATAAAATGTACAAAACAAACAGAAGTACCGAGAATGCCGTTCGGGGGCCTTGACGGCGACTAAGAACGGGCTTGGACTTGGTCGGTGAATCCAGAGGTGCAGGTAGCCCTATGGATCGGGGTTAGCCTCAGGGGCCAAAAGCCACTCCCCAGCTCTCTAACTCCTAACGGGGTGTTAAGAGTGGTGGGGGTGGGGTGGGAGCTTCCCCAAAAGCTGCTCAGTCTTCCCCAGAGGTGGCGCTGGACTGCAGTTGTGGCAAGGGCAGAGAGCCACTTGGGGAGTGGCTTGGAGTTCCCAGTGGAGGAGCGCTGGCAGATCCCAGAGGCTCCTGTTGATGGGGGCGGAGTCTAAGTTCCCTCACCACCGATAACCCACCAGATACTGCTACAGGGTAGACAGGCGGGGTCAGCAGGACGGGGCAGGAAGGTCCCCCAAATGACACCACTGGTAGTCAAGGGAAATTAGTGGCCAGTAAATTGACCCAAAGGTTAAGGGGAAGATCTCCTTTAATGCAAGGAAAGCAACACATCAGGAAAATAAATAGGAAGACCAGGAACATCGGGGAAACCAAGGTAAGTAGGAGAGGGCTCCCCCCTCCACAAGCTTTGGCAGAGAATCGCTGGGCTAGAAGGCAGGGGTGCGCTGCGGGTGCACACATACTTCGCCTCCCCGGGGGCAGGAAGGAGGCTCAGGATGAACGCAGTGACGGGGGTCTCACTGCCTGCTACCAGTCCCTTTGGGGTGGGCGGCCTTGCTTCTCGATGGTCTTACGTGAGAACAATCGTTCAGACTCAAAAGGCTCAGAACCAACTATAAAAACTGGTGCCCACACAGGCATCCAACACGCGCACCAACTCCCGAGCGCACCAGGAGCAGGACCCGTGCCTGTCACAAAGGTGTTCCCGGCACCCGGCAGGCACTGGACAAGCACAGAAGGCCGGGTCCAGAGCAGGACCACTCAGAGTTGGGAGGTGGGGGAAGAACACAAGAGCCTACCCCCAGGGCAGAGGGGGCTGCAACAGGCTCAGGTACGAGGACAAACATTTCCAGTGTGATCGAGCTATGTGCGTTTGGAGAAATTTTTGTGGTTGTTTTTGTAGTGATTTCTTTAAAAACAAACAGATTATGAGAGGTAATCATCACATAGAGATGGGTTTCCTTTTATAAAAACAATATTAAAAAAAGCTAAAATCCAGACCCTCCCAATAAAATAAAATAAAAAAAATCAAACCACTCCAGTTAAAAGTTATGGCTTCAAAGTTATTACATACCTAAGATATGCTCACCACACCACCCCCACACACCGCACCTCTAGCTTCATCAAATACTATGTTCAGGTTAGATAACGGGCGTGGCTTGGGCACCCCCTTTAGAGGGCTCCTGAAGTGGATGCAAGTCTCACACCTTCCCTCCCCCGGGATCAGGTGATCCAGTAACAGACCCATGCAGACGGCCCCTCCCGCCCTCGCCTCCCTCTCCCTTCCCCACCCTGAACCCACCACCACCAAAAATATACACTGCTGCTTCCAGAGTCTGGGGGACGAGCGGCAGATGTGACGCTCCAATCTCAGCCCCACATCTGGGCTTCGAATTCCTTGCCCTCCTTGATGCTGCGGAGGACGCCGCCCTTGGGCAGCTTCACTTCCTGCGGCAGCTGCTGACCACGGCACCCCAGGATTTTGCCGAAACGCCTTCCCTGCCCACCCCACATCTCCCTGACGTCTGGACCCAACACCTGGCCTGCCGTGGACAACTGGGTCAACGCTGGTTCCACAGTCTGAAGTGGAGGAGGAGAGCTGTGCTGACACAAGGCGGGCAGAGCAGCCCACTGGGAAGGGAGCCCCACGTGGCACGGGGCTGGGAGGGGGAGCCCTTCGGGAAGGGCATCAGGGAAACGAGTCGCTGCTCACTACTGAACAGAGGCACCAGCGCGCAGACGGCATGACAACCACACCCCTGACCTGCACATGCACAAAAAGCTTAAGCAGGTAAGTGTGCACCTACAGACTCTCTCTCTCTCACACACACACACATACACACACATACGTAAGGGCGTGGCACGGACCAGGCACAACAAGGGACGCACCTCGGCACATGCACACACGGCTGGACAGACAGGTGGCAGATTTCGTCTCCGCTGGCAGTCCCTCCAGATGTCTGTCTGAGGGAGCACAGCCGCCTGCAGAGGGGCTGTTGTTCCGGTTCCTCGGGCCACCTCTGTGTGCTGGGGTTGGTCCCTGGAGGAAACTCTTAGTGCTGCTCAGCACTGGCGCCACCTGGCACCTCCTGGCTCCTCCCAGGCTGCCCTGTCACCATTGTGGCTACAAGCCAGATGCACCGGGTTCTGCGGGACTCCCCACCACCACCAGTTCACGTTGTGGCATTGAGTTCTCCACACCATTTGCTCTCAGAGTCTCCATGCCATTAGGAGGTAAAATAAAAGGTGTCTGTGTCTCAAACCCAACATGGGAGTGAGCAAGTCTCCCGGGCTCTGTCCCTCTTGCAGGCCAGGGCTCCTGGCCAGAGGGCTGGGCAGAAACGAGAGGTAGGCCTCCATCGTACGCTCAACATGGCAGCTGTGTAGTTCTCGCTGCCCAGGATAGTTGTAGGGGGGGAGCAGGTTAGATCTTCACATCTTCCTGCACGCTGAGCTGTGAGAGGGTCTTCTTTATGCGCAGAGCGGTCAGGCGTGCCGCGCCGTTGGCGTACCAGCATTCCCGCATCATCTTCCCCATCACCCGTAACGCCTGCAGAGAAAGCCGAAGGGTCACTTTGGTTCTGGAAGCCTGTCCTCTCATCCCTCGCTCTTCCTCATTCCTCAGTACCGTCTGTCAGCATCTTCCCTCCTCCTCTGGCCCCGGGAAATGCTTTACCACATACCCTCACCCAGCAGCAATTCCCTCCTTAAAGAACAGTGTGTAAGGGCCAAAGGAGAGAGCGCAGCCTGGAGGGGAGACCTTCTCTGCAAGTGCACTCAGCCGTCCCGTCCGATGGGTAGTCAGGTCAGCCTGTGACCTGAACGTCTTTGCTGCAGGGGGTGGAGAATTCATTTTTATGATTATTTGCCAACCAGGTTCTCTAAAAGCTGAAGAACCAGGCATGAGCACGAGAGCACGGCATGTGCATGTGGGTACACACACGCCAGAATACGATCCCAGGGTCACAGAAGTGGGGGCTGAGGAAGTAGCAGGAAGAAAGCAGCCCTGAAAAGTAATTCTATTAGAGGCGGAAAGCTACTGTGCCCCTGCCTGAACCACAGGCCATCACGAGGCCACGAGGTGGAGTTGGAAGGCCACCCAGGACTGCTGCTGGTGACTGAGGGTTACAGGTTTTCCCAATTATTGCCTGAGGCCGGTGGTTTTCACAACTACTTTTAGCAGTGAAACCCATTTTCCTAAGCCGAGTCCTCACACATACATAGCACTGACCAAAGAGGAGCTAAATAACAGTTCTTTCAGTTTTATTCTCATCCTCTGAAGTAAGCCTTCCCCTAAGGGTTCCAAGGAACGTTTTGAAAAATGCAGTTCTCTTATGCAATGAGAAGGCATGACCTAAAATGTGCACCATCTAATTTTGTTCTTAAAGGCAGAAATGCCCTCTAGTGGTTATACTCCTTAAAAGCAGTTTTGAGTGAAAAAAGGCCTAAGTGCACTTGGCTAGGCAAACCACGTTCCCTTTGAAGGCCATGAGAACCCAGAATTTCATGTTTATTAGAAATCGTATCATAGTCCTCAACTATTTCTACCAAATACTGTCCTCCTCCCCACTTCATCTGCCCTCTCCCCCAAATTCACATTAACTATTGAATTCCAACTCTTACACACCTCACTCTCTTCCCTCCTGAATTTTTAGAATGGTTGCCTCCCTCATAGACATGTTTTCTAAGTCCCACCCCCATTCCACATCCAGTCTGTCTCTTTTATAGATTCCTCTTCCCAGCATTCAGCTCAGCCCTGTGGCCTGTCACCTCCCCAGTCAGACAGGTCTAACAGCTTCTGCTGTTTGTGTTTCTCTCTTCTGACCTTGTCTCTCTTATTTGTGTCTAGGGATGAAGCCTGTTCTTCTACTAGCTTGTTAACTCCTCAGGGCCCTTACAGAGCCAGGACCAGGGACCTGGCTCACCAGGCGGGGCACATCGTCTAAGCAGCACCTAACAGTACATAGTCACTGACCCCTGGGGGTCAGCTCCATTGTTGGTACTCCCTTTCCTGAGGCAGAGAAATCAGGCAGGTGGAAAGTTGCAGGATGGGGGCTTCTTACCTCATAGCTCTGCCACCAATTAGGTATGTTGGGACGTAATTTCTGGTCACATACGACCTTTCGCATTTCTTCAATGGAAGGGTCTGAGGGCACTAAGTCATAATATGGCAGCTGATATTCTTCATGGACTCCTGGGAGAAAAGAAAATACCTCCTGAGTTATCAACAGAAGGAAGAAATTACTCAAAAGCCCACAATGTGATCTGCAAATACTACTCCCCATTCTTCTGAGAGGTTGGTCGATTCTAGATATGGAATAAGAGATACACAAGGGTAGCCAAGAGCATCTTCTCCATACCAAACAGCAAGGGAACCATCAAAGACTACAAAACCTCCCACCTTGCAACATTGAAACAGCAGTTAAGACTAACGACTTCAATGGAAACAAGTACTTTAAATCTGCTAATTCATAATGATGCTAAACAACCTCAGTCACTTTTGCAGGATGCTAGGAGTCCAACTCCTTTTGAAAAATGGTGAACAGAAGACTTGAGTATTTTTTCTGACTTTCTCACTAATACTATACATCTTGGTAACCACACGATAAAAAAAACCAAAAAACTTCCCTTTAAAGAAGAAATCCAGAGCCTATTGTGGTGACGCAAGAGGTTGTTGCAGTACTACAAAGCTATCTGCAGCCACTGCAATGAGTTCAATCCCCCACAATGGAGGGCACCCACAAGGCACAACAGAACTCTCCTGTCTCCCCACTGCTCCCCTCAGCAGTGTAATTCAGTAGATCTGCTGGTTCTGTCCCCCACTCTGTCTCTGGTGAATCCTCTCACCTCTACACCTCTGGCCTGTACCCCAGTTCCTGTGTGCATAAATAAGTAAATTAAAAAAAAAATCACAGAAGAAAAAATAATGGAGGGGAGTGCGTAAGTCACTTTAAGAGTCCATGAAGGAACACCAATCACCTGCACTGGGTAGACATTATTTGAACTCTTGATTTCAACAACAAGAATTATTTAAAAATTAGGTGAGATTTCAACATTGACTGATATTAAATGGCACTAATAATGTATGTTTTTTTTTTAAGATATATTTATTTATGCATACAAGCACTGGGGTACAGGCCAGAGGTGTGGGTCGGGGGTGAGAGGATCCACCAGAGACAGTGGGGAACAGAACAGAACAGATTTTTAAAATAAAGATTGACATAACAACTATCTAAGGGGTGGTTAAGAACTTACTAACTCTGGCCTCAACTCACCAGAATGTGAATCTAGTTCATTAGCTGTGTGACCCATTACCTAACCTCTGTGACTCATTTTTTCCATCTGCAATATGATGCCAATGACAGAACCCAATTCCTAGGTTTACAGCAAGGGTTACATGAATCTATGCATGGCAAGTGATGAATAAATGTCAGTATTATCTTTATACACTTAGTCTCAATTTCTGGATGGTCGAAGAGAAAATTAACGTATTCACATTTAAGACCTGTGTAAACAGATTTTCCTTAATCTGTTTGGTGCATATAATGATGATGTACAATTCCATGAATCATACCCTAGGTGCCTCCTCCATAATCTGGATCTTACCAAACATATCATACAAAGATATGTGTATGATAATACACATAAAGAGGTAATACTACATAAAGGGCTTGATGGAAGACTCAACAGTTTTTAATTTGACCATATCCACTGATCCAGAATCTCTCGCATCAGAGACAAATAGCTAAGACAGAGAAGTTCTTAAAGTTGATTACACAGAATATCTAGAAGTCACCATAAAACACTGATGTACTAAGCTGATGGTTTAAAAAAAAAAAGCTTTCTAGGGCATCCCTGGCGGTGCAAGAGTTAAAGATACAGCACAAGCCAGTCACTGCAACATGAGTTCCAACCCCCCATGCCCCGCCAAGGAGCTGACCCACTTGGCGCAGCAGACCTCTCCTGTCCTGCCTGCTGCTCCCCTCAGCAGTGTACTTCAGTCAGTCTGCCTGTTCTGCTCCCTGCTCTGTCTCTGGTGAATCCTCCCACCCTCTTGCATCTCTGGCCTACACCCCAGCTCTTGTATGCATAAACAAATCTTTAAAAAAAAATGTTGCCTAAACTAGATACTAGCTTTTACTGGTTCTGATACTGACCAGTTGCAAAAGTCAAGATTTAAGAAAAAATTACAGGAGAAAAAACTCATTTTCAGAAAATTCTCTGCATTAGTAGCTTGTAACTGTAAACAGAAATAACCACTTATTTGATCAGTGAAGCAAGCGGCAGCAGAACAATGTCAGAACGCTGCTGCCTGTGTGAAGGAGCCCACTCACCAGGCCTGGGCCACCTACCCAGGGCTTTCCTAACCTCCACAGAATGGTAAGGATGTGCTGAAGCACACACACTACTTCCACCAAAGAAGGTCCAGTGTAGTCTTCCTTCAGGTGAAACACTGTCCAACAAGCTAACCCAAGGAGATAGCCCCTGGGCAACAGGGGTCATCTCCAGTGAGAGCCGCGAGCGTGATGGGCCTGCACTCGGCCTCTGACCACAGTGCGGAGAAAGGGAAGGAGAGGTGCAGCCTGCATCCTCAGGTGATCCTGAACTCTGGACTGAGGAAGAACAGCAAGAGATGGAAGAAAAGGAAGGTACCTCCAGAATTGCATCTTCGTGCAATCTCCCAATACACGAGGCCAAGGGCATAAATATCAGCACATTTAAAGGAGTCAAAGTGCTTCATGTTAATGGTTTCATCAAGTACTTCAGGAGCCATGTACCTGAAATTGCAAAGGAAACATGGTCATATAAGGAAAACCAAAGCCTTGATCCAGGGACCCCCTAGCATCACCCTAAGAAAGTCCTTTGGGGAGCAAGAAGTCAACTCTAGGATTCGAATCTAAGTACTTCCGTGTAGATCTGCTGATGTTAGGCTACTCTTATTTGTTTTTTTTTTTTAAAGATTTATTTATGCATACAAGCACTGGGGTACAGGCCAGAGGTGTGGGGGCGGTGAGAGAATCCACCAGACAGAGCAGGATGCAGAACAGGCAGACCAACAGAAACACACTGCTGAGGGGAGCAGCAGACGAGGCAGGAGAGGTCTGCTGCGCCATGTGGGTCCCCTCCCTGGCCAGCAGCAGGGATCGAACTTGTGCTGCAGTGGCTGCGGTTTTACTTCATAGTGCGTTGCTTAACCCACTGCGCCACCAGGGCGGGCCCTAGGCTACTCTTATTTGTACCTCTAGTTTTTAGTGTTCAAGATGAAATATTTTAAACATATTTTGATTTCTTGTCAGAGGTACTGTAGTGTGGGTCACAGGGCAGTAAGAGTACTTAGTATCTGGGTGCTACTGGGGTCGTGGGCTTTACTGACTGTAGACAGAGAGGAGCTGAGCTGAAATTTCCTGAATTTTTGTTATCCAACCTGTCTCTAACCTGGCTGCAGACATGAGAAAATGCTAGACAATCACCAAAATCACCCTCAGTTATTAGTACTACTCAAGCCTCCCTGACAACAGTAAGACAGAGCAGGGGATCATCTGGCCTCAGACTTATTCAGGTCAAAAGAAAAGAACAAATTTGCTGCACAATTTAGTGAAATTCATTTAGACTCATTAGATAATGCTCCTTTTAAGAGAGCATTCCAGGGCCTCCCTGGTGGCACAGCGGGTTAAGCGCTGCACTGTGAAGCACCTGTAGCACAGCAGCGCGGGTTCGATCCCCGGCCAGGGAGGGGACCCACATGGCGCAGCAGACCTCTCCTGCCTTGCCCGCTGCTCCCCTCAGCACTGTGTTTCAGTCCATCTGCCTGCTGTGCTCCCCACTCTGCCTCTGACCTGTATCCCAGCTCTTGTATGCATAAATAAATCTTTAAAAAAAAAAAGAGAGAGAGAGAGAGCATTCCAGCTCATGAAGTCAATCTACAATCACAACTCTTTACTCCTCACTTCACTTCTACATAAAATGGGAAGCACAGGATAATCTTTAAAAGTACCCCATCTCCACACCAGATTACCTCTCTCCAGCTTGGCAAACCTGCTCTCTAAACCCTAAGCAGAACACACCCCTGCCCCTTCAGGGGTTTCTGCACAAGTCACTCCTCAGAATCCAGTATTATTTCCTCTTCCAGCCAAACCTGCTATCTGACCCGCCTCGCTCTTGCTCCAGATGCTCTCTGGCTGCTGCCTCCCATCCCCGGCATCACGGCACTCGTGTCCGTTAGATGCATGGGTGGCTTTCCAGTGTGGGGAGCAGGTGTTCGATTTCTCGCTGGCTGGGAGTAAGGTCCACACCTTCCTCCTCTGTGCCCAGAGAAGGGCGCCCACGGGCTGCTCAGTACAAACGCTGGAAGGGCAGAGGACCAGGGCTTCCTACCGTTTGGTCCCCACCCTCTGGTTTGGGGCGATGTCAATGGTGTCGGTGACTGCATCATGACGGACGGCCAGGCCCAGGTCTGCGATAGCGCACATGCCGTTTTTCTTTACTAGGATGTTCTTTGACTTTAAGTCTCGATGAGCAATTCCAGGCTTCCCTGGCAGAGAGGAAAACGGGGATCATTAAAGAAAGACAGTAGAAGTGTAGCTCGGCAGCTGGACTGCACAGGTTCGAGTCCTCATTTTGCCTCCAGCTAACCCTGAAAAAGCGACACGAACAGCTGTACCTCAGTCTTCCCACCCGTGCAGTAAGACCAACGCCAGCGCTCACTTCGCGGGCCCGTTGTGAGGAGTAAAGGTAGCAATGCAATGAAAGCGCTCAGGAAGGCCAGTGTATGAGCACAGGTTACTACTGGTATGACCTCCGCTCGCCCTTCCTGAACTAACAGGCTGTGGCATACATATACTGGGGAGTTATTCAGAAGTCGCTGCATTCGAACAGGCAACAACAGGGACTGTTCACGTCATCCATCAGCTAAGAGTGGGATCCAACTTTTGACAACCAGCTCTGGATCAGGGCCAGCAGAAGCGACTTCTCTGGTCACCAGGCATCAGGGACACCTGTCACTGTGAAAAGCTCCAGGAATCTCCTGAAGAGTGGACACTAGTTACAGTTTCTTTTCTCTGGGAAAACTGTCCTGAGTTAGTAAAGCCAGTGTCTAATCCACCAGGCAGTCTTCAAATAAAGGTCAAGCCTGTCTTCTACACTACAGCTGCTGAAGCCCAGCTTTAAGATTCTCAGTTAAAAAAAGAGCTGTGCAAAGTAAATCAGGATGGCACAAGATGGGATTTAAAGTCTACTCCACTTAACAAGGAAAAAAAATAACAACAACATAATAAAACAAAAACAGGCAACTATAAACCAGAGACATTCTGCAGGGGAGAGGAAGGAATTGGGATCAAAACAAGGACGGGAAGAGCACAAGGGACTATGGTGACGGTGCATGGGTGAACTCGTGGTGGAAATTCTATGGGGACTACACCTGAGGGGGGAGGGAGAGAGGGAGGGAGGGAGGAGGAGAGGAGGGAGGGAGAAGTCTATCCAACTTCACTATGCCAGGGCTGGCCACTCACCTTGCGTCCCCACGATCTCCATGTGTAAGTGCGCCAAGCCGCTGGCAGCCGACAAGGCCAGTTTAATCATGCCCTCAATTGTCACTGTGTACCGGTTGAGGTAATCGAAGAGGGAGCCATGCTCATGATAGTCAGAGACGAGCCACAGCTGTGTCCAGGTGCCATTATCTGCAGAGAACCACAGGACAAAGTTCCAGTAAAGGCTCACACACCAGCAAAGACGCCCAGGCAGGAAAGGAAACGTGCGCAACACAAGCTCAAGCTGGACTCCTGAATTCTTTTTGCCGCCATACTGAGGCCCCTCAATGCCCGTTTCATCTATAGGTGTCCACAATTACTAGGTGCCAGTAAGCACAGAAGAACCGCATTTCCTGCTTACACCGTTCTCAGGCTTCTTGTTGGTGATGGTAGGACTCTGAACTGTGCTCCGTTATTACATCGTTTGAAACGTGAGGTATCCCGAAGCAGCAGCGTATCTCGGGGAAGCAACAGCTGTCCTTTGTTTTGTTTGCAACACTGTCTGTGTCCTTGGCCAGGCCTGTCCATCTACTGGTTAGCAAGCACTGGTACATCCCTCACCACCAAGGAGGCAGGCTTCGTAGTCCCGCCTCTGTGCTCCAAAAAGCCGATCCCAGAACCTGTTTTAACTTGCAATCCATTGCTCTTACCAGGCCAAGAGCTCTTGTAGAGCAGGAAAGAGTGCCTTTATGCATTATTGCAAAAACTGCTTTCAGTGCATCAAGAGCACACTTCCAAGTATTCTTATCCTTAGAAGAGCAATGGAAGGTGGGTAGCATACACTTTTATTTTCTCTCTTTTGCACATGGGGGAGCAGGAGCAGTGGGCAATGGGAAGGAGTAGGGGAAAGAGAGAGGGAAGAAATAAGAAAAAGAAAAACCAAAAACTGGTAATCTTATTAGGTTATGCTGCTGTCAACTGGAGAAATGGACTGAGATTGACCAAATGCCGGGCTAGTGCTATGCTAGTTGTAGGACACAGTATTACGGATGCTATTTTAAAAAGGCAAGGCTGAAGGAATCCGATTTTCTCTTCCTCTGGCCCTAATGTAGGTTTGTATAACCTGCTCTGCTCACACAGCTGCCAGAATCGATAAAAGGAGTGGCTCTTGGAAAAGCACCAATCTTGGCTTCTCTGATTACAAACCAGGGTCTTACCCAACACGCCCCTTTCTCACTCAATAATTAGCCCCAACATCTTGCAGATCTTGCCATTAAGTAAAAGGGAAGACATCTTTGTATCTTTCAAAGCATATGTAAGATTTAAATTTTATCCAAAGGTGACACTGTTATAAAAAGGAACAGCTGACTTAAAGAGAGCAAAAAATTCTCTCTTCTCCTTCTTCCCTTGTGCCCAAGACTCCCTGGCGTGGGGGCAGCGGAGGCCATCACTAACCCTACACCCGCACGAAGATGAGCAGTCCACTGCTGCCTCAGGGAGGACAGGCAAATCCTGAGCATCCTCCCCAAGCTTTGTAGACGTTCTGACCAGGTGCTGCCAACAAGCTGCACTGGGACTCCCAGACAGACCTATAATAATGCAAAACCTGTCACCTCAGGGTCTCTGCCTTCAGGTGCCCAGGAGACTGCTGTACCCTCTTACTCGGGGCTGTGTCCTGCTCTTACGAGGGTCTAAGCAGGCAGCAGAGGTTCTGGCCACATCAATCAGTGTTACCAAATTAATGAATGACATTCCAATTATTACCTAGTACCTTCAGAATAAAATAACAACCTTCTCAGAAAGACCCTTCAGAACCTGTCTTCTGCCCATCTCCACCCATATCTTGGTGTCTCGAATGCCTTTCCTCCTGACTCTTCTTCCTGACCAACTCCTGCACCTTTGCCTCAACTAAGCTCAGACCTGACCTCTCTGACCTGCCATTTCACCCCCAATTTGTGCTCACCAGAACCGCTTGTTGTCTGATGACTTCTCACCGTCACGCTCCTGTTATTAATGTACTTGTCTCTTTGCTAGTGGGTGAGGTCCTCAAATATAATGACGTGCCTGGGCCCACAGACTCAAAAACTGAAGCAAAAGCAGAAGGGAGAGCAAGGAGGAAATAAGGGGCCCCAGGTACAAGCGGACCAAAAGGAAGCTAAAAGCCACAAAGTAGCACTATGGTGGCGGCTGACAGGCAGGGCACTGCTCTGCTAGGCCTGCTGCACACGAAAGTATGTCTGACGCTGATTACATTGCAGACGTGAACTCTGTGCTTCTCTGGGGCTGGCCCTTTCTTGGCAGGAGTTACAGCCCCAATTCTGCATTCCAATGGTCTTCACATCAGACCTGCTAGAGCTCCTGCAAGGACTATGGTGGGGTATGTTCAGGAGAGACAAGGAAAGGCCATCTGGTGGGATGAGAGTCTTGTTTATCTGCTTCATAACCTGGGTTTCTATAAAATCTTTTCATGGAAACAAAGTTGGAAAACAATCGTTTTACTCAGATTCTCCTTCTGTGGGTAGTAACTATGAAGTCGAGCCGAACTGTGCTGTTCGACCGCCCCATCACTCCCCTCGACCTGGGCCTTTACTGCTTCTGGAGACCTTGTGTGCAAGCCCAGTCCTTTACCTTTGTTATCAGCAGCAATAAATCCAAGGATGTTTTCATGGCGCAGCATGACGGTCTGGTATATCTCTGCTTCTCGGAACCATGACCGTTCTTCTCGAGAAGAGAAAATTTTCACAGCCACATCACCACCCCTCCAGCGGCCTCGCCACACTTCTCCAAACCGGCCCTTGCCAATGATCTCCTGTAAAACGATGGTTCGCGCTACTGTACGCTGGACAAAAAGCGGTAACCCTGTGGGCCAGAGAACAGAAAGATGACAAGGTAAAGTTGCTAAACTGCAACTCCCACTCTCCCTGTTTCACTGGAAAACCCTTCCCACAGCGTCGTCCTTCTGTACTGGTCCACTGACTATGGAGAGGTGTGGCTGCCCCGTGCCAGCCCAGGTGATCCACCAGAAGACTAAGCCAGGGAGCGAGTGGGAGTGAGCAAACACAGAAAGGGAATGCAAATGATGAGCTGTTCCTTACCGAAGCAACTTCTCTCACTTAGTGTGGCTGAGAGAGTTGAATATAAATGTCTAACCAGATTTACCAATTCTGCAGCCAGTTTCCTGCGGGCCAAGCCACCCACATCTGCTTTACGCCCAGGGGAAGAGGAAAGAGGGCAGAGAAGAGAAAAGTGGAGGGGACCTTCTGATCACTGGCCACTAGAGGGCGGTGCTGTGTGGCCTATGAGAGCCAAACCTTGGTCAAGGCATGCAGAGTTCCACTCCAGAGGTCAAAGTTCTGCTCACAGGAACTCCTGATACAGAATGAGGGACTGCTCATGTTTATTCTAAGTTTACAGGACTCAGCTACTGCTTCATCTGACTCATCAATGTCTCCATGTCTATCCAATCATTCTTACTGTCATGACTGATTCTCTCACTCCTCTCCTTGACCAGATAAATACGTTATTAATCCCTAAGTCTTGTGGATGTGAACTACCATTTACTACATGCTTATTATGCATTCAGTCTTTACAAAAGTTAACTCGTTTCTTCACAACCACCTTTAAGGTTAAGTATTATTACTACCCCCATTTTATATATGAGAAAACTAAAGAGGGAAGTTAAATGACTCATTCAAATTTATACAAGCAGTAAGTGGCAAAGCAGAGATTAAAATCTAGGACTGTCTGACTTCAAAGTTTATGCTTTTAACTGCAACAGTATAGAACCACCAAAATGTTTCTCAAATTAGATCCCTCCTCTCCATTCCCTCTGTGCCTGTCCTAGTTCTGGCCCTTCTTTAAGAGACTTCCAACTGGTCTTTCTGCCTCCCATCTCACCGTGCTGCTGCCCTACACACCCACACATCCAGCTTCACTCCCCCCCTCTATCCCTTCCCCCTGCAAGAGGAGGCTGGTAAGTAAATGAATTCAACCTCTGTACCACGAACAGACCTCTTTCCACAGGAAAATATGAACATTTAATTTTCTAAATGAAAACCTTCAGTAGATGCTTCTCATCTTACCAGATCAAACATGGCACCCAAGGTCCTTTACCCTGGGCTAGCCTCCTGTTCCCCACCCCCAGGGTGGGCACACCACGCTAGTCTATCATACCTTAAACACATAGTGAACCTTCATGCCTTTTGGTCCTCAAGGTGTCTTCCTTGGTCTGGAATGTTTCCTGCCCTTTTATCTCTCTCCCAAAACCTCCAATTCATTCTTCAAGACCCCTTTAAGCAAACACATCCTTCTCAGTGAGACCCTTTCAACAACCCGTCCCTTTTATCCATTTCTCTTTTTTCATCTTTATCCTATGTCACTCTGAGGGCATTCAACATATATTTGTTAATGTGAATATAAGCAGTATATAAGTAATATAAGTAGCATGTGCTTATTACTTTAAAAAAAACAACAACACAGCACTTAAAATCCAGTACCTTGGAATTTCAGCATATTCTGAATTAAGAATGGACCAAACCATTCAGAGAGAAATAGTTATTAATCATATTACTCAAAAAACCCCCAAAAAACAAAACAAAAAAACCGCTATGGCCCTTCCCTAGCCTCAGCTAGTTCCAATCTTAAAAAAAGACTCTGGAAAACCTGAGCTAACCTTCTTGAGCAGCAAATCAAATCACAAAGTCAATCACAGGCAGCTCTAACCATTGCTCTATCTCTTTCAGCAAAGAATAAGCCATATATTTTCTCTCTTCCTAAAAATAGGCGGCTTTTAAATATATCCATCATTTTGGCACTCTCTACTGCAGAGCTTAATAAAGGCAAAACCACTGAAATTCAGGAGATGTCATAGCTCAAAGTACTTCTTGTGTGCAAGGAGGAATGTCTGGCTGTAGGAGAAATGACTGATGGCATAATTTCCCTACAGAACAATAGTTTTGTTACAGGCAAGAAAACACACACAAAATTCTTACAAATATTCTGTACATTTTAGCTAGAATATCAGCAGTGATCTTTAGTGATCTTTGTGGGTTGATTTAGAACACACACACACACACACACACACACACACACACACACACACACACACACACACCCCATGGTAACTATCTTCATGAAAACTCTCCTGCAGTCACCTTCTCATCTAGTAGCTAACTGAACTTACCCCAAGACCTGAACCTCCCCAATTTACTTTAGCCTAAATGATGGGCTCGCCTCAGGGTCCAGTGGTCAGTTTTCTCATCTAAGAAGGACTCGGTAGGGAAAACTGTGCAGATGCTGTGCAGGGTGCCCCAGCTGCTTTTATTTTAACCCTGTCAAACAATCCCTTGGGCAACAAGTCAATGATTCACCAAACCCCAGCTCTCAGTTTCACTCAATGTCCTTAAACTCCCCTTGCGGTTGCTCAGCGATCAATGATTAGCTGTCACCACCTCACAGGAACCCGGCACACTCCCGCTTCTCAAAAGGGGGCCTGAAACGGAGCATGCTGCTGCTCAGGTGAAACCAGCGAATTTTAAACGATGTATGGTTACAAGACTTTAGAGGCAAGGTTTCTGAATGGAACGTTTTACATTTGGCTTTGGGATTCCAGGGAATGAAAGATTTTCTGTGAACTCATTATCTTATCTTATTACATGTCAGACTCCAAAAGAAGGGGAATTATGAAACCAAATGCTTCAATGCTGGCATAAACAAGTGCAAGGCCCGGCCTTTTCCATAAACACTCCAGCCTGATGGAAAATGGTGATTAAGGTCAATGACAGACAAGAGTGCCTAAAGAACTCAGTACCTGAGCCAGACCCTGATGTGGAGAGATCATAGACGAGATCCTGGAGCGTCTTATCTTTGGAAAGACACATTTCACACGAGGGATCTTCCATGTCCAGTCTCTGGCGGTTGTGGTAGACACGCTGATGATAATTAATGACAAGGAAAACAATGATGATGATGAGAAACAGGAGGAACACTGGGCCGGCAATAATGCCTACCAGCTCCACGGGGCCCCACATGGAAGGGTGCTCGGGCTCCTTGACGTGACCTGGGTCAGGCGAGAGGGGAGAGAAAGAGCACAGTGAAAACACAGGAAGGCCATGGCCTCATTTACCCCCACCACCTCCCTCCGAGTGAAAACAGCTCCCTTCATCTCCGTGAGTTCAAGGTGTCCTTGATCTCTCTACTCTCGTGGTGCCAATCTCTCTGCATGGATCTCTCAAATAAATGCCTGCTCTCTAATTCAGGTGCCCTTTCCAACAGTCAATTCCACAACCCATTTTGTAATTTCACAGTATACTTCATGGACTATTCCACCCTGGTCTCCCAGACAAATGCCAGGTCCTGCTTCTCTAAACTCTGTTCCAATCTCTCTCTCTCTCACATCTGATCTTCCCAGTAAAACCATCTAAATGGGAGACTTGCAAAGGGGTGGGAGGTAATACTTCTCAGCCTTGATCACTATCTTTCTTTTCCAATTCTAGCCTCTTCCCACTCTGCCATCACTCTTGTCCTGCAGATGCCTTCACAGACCTGGGGCTGTCTCTTTTGGGACTGGTCCCATACGCTTCCCTGGGAACCCTTCCTCTCCTTTCCTCACCAGCTGCCTGCAGTGGCTCAGTCACTACCCAAAACACAGCCTTCTGGGACCACCCTGACAAATCCATCTCCACCATCCACTAATTTACAAACCTGTCTTGGGAGGACTCCCAGACCTTGTCACCTTGGGGAACACCAAAAAGGTACCTTTACCTATCATCAAACAAAGGGATTAGGGATGAGTAGAGAAGGATGAAATGACAGGGGTGCCCTACCTCCAAGATGAGCCAATAGTCCAACAAGGGTGTCCACTCACCACTGGGCACCCTCAGATCAATCTTGTTGCAGAAGTCGGTGTAGCAGCAGTGGGTGTTGCGCAGATCCTCGGAGCTCAGGCAGTAGAAGGGCTTCCCAGCAGGGACCAGCTCCACTTTGGGGATGCAGGTGCGCACATGGTGCTCCATCCCATCCAGGTTGAAAATGGAGACCATACAGGCCCCATCTGTTTCACATGTGTAGTTGGCTTGTAGGCAGCTGGTGCATGAACACAGCAGAGCTGCAGGAAATTTGGGAGTAGACACTGACATCAACGGTGAGATCTTATCCTGCCTTTTTTCCAGACTTAGAACATAATCCCTTAGCATACTTGATGTTCCAAAATAAGGAGCTTTTATAGAGACGAGGCCAGAAAGATGATCTCATCAATGGGGGGCACAAGCTTTTCACCTATTTATTCAGCTCACAAACAAGGCTTTTGATGCCCCCACCACTTCCTTTAAGTGTTCCATTTTATGCCTACAGAAACTACCTTTTGAACTTTGCCTTATGACTTATTACAAACTATTTTGTGGCTGGGAAAGACATTTTTCCTCTAAGTTTAGTGCCTGAGGATGAAAGGAAGGCACCTTCCTTTGGAGAATCCAGGGCCCCTTGGTGGCATCATCTTCCTCCCAGGTTCCCGAGTGCAGTACGCATGCTCTCACATGCTCTACCTGCAATGCTTTTTTTTCCTGACTAATTTGTATAAATCCTTTACAATTCTGCTTAAATGTCACTTCCTTTAAAAAGCTTCCCCTGGACAGTTCTACACCCACCCACCCCCCCTTCTTTTAGTCTATGTCAGGTGCCCCTCTCATGAGAAGCATCCTCCAAAGAGTATAATATTAGTGCCACCTCATCAAATTACTGCAAGGGTTAAATAAACGAATGCATAAAAAGTGCTCAGTAAATTCAGCCCACACAAAAGGCCCTGGATATCACATACATAAATAAATAAATATTTTCAAATAGATAGCATATGCAATCATCTCTGGGGCTAATGAGTTTTGCTGGGTGTGTATTCTACATATGTGTGCTCTGTTGACAGGAAATTACTGTAAATGAATTTGGCGCCTTTGAAAGCGAGTTCAGCAGCCCTGGAATTTGCGATCCTTTATTTATCCAGCTAACAAGAATAGCACAGACAGCAGCAGTTGGTGCTCCCCAACACTGTCTCCCATGAGCCTAACCTAGTCCTGACCCTCTGGGATGGGCAGGAGTGTGGCTCTGGCCCCAAGACTACTTAGGGTGGGCCGCACAGTGCTGACTAAATCAGGGGAGGGGGCAGGGCCCAGCCAAGTCCAGGCTGGACACTAAGTGAACACTATCCGGACACCGAATGGAAACATATTCAAACTAACGTCCTGAAAGAAGTGCCTTTATGAGCAATCTCATGAAAACCAGCCTGTTGAAACTCACACCATTAGGCTGTAGACAGTCTATCTTTGTCTCTTCCTCCAATACACTGGAAGGCATCTCCTGGGTTTTCAGATTCAAAGATAGATAATATCTCAGGGTCCAACCCCTCCTTCCTCTCAGACTTTGCATAAAAGACATAACTCCTTGCCATTCTCAAGCGAGGGAACAGAGGGGAGCACGCACTAGCAGGTAACGTGGAGCTTTACTGTATGGCCCTCCGTATTTTTTCACACCGTTTGATCAGATCCTTTCTTCTGGGAGAAATTCCAAAACATGCAGCTACCTGCTGAAGGGTTGGGTAGTGCTATATTTTAAAGGCAGAACGCTTACAGTAGGTGCCCTTTAGACTGTAATCCAAATCACAAAAAGAATTAAAAAAGTAAATTCCAACCAGTTTCAATTCCAAACCCTTTTTAAAGATTTATTTATTCATGCATACAAGAGCTGGGGTGTAGGACAGAGGTGTGGGGGTGGTGAGAGTCACCAGAGACAGAGTGGGGAACAGAACAGGCGAGGCAGGAGGGGTCTGCTGCACCATGTGGGTCACCTCCCTGGCGAGGGATAGAACTTGTGCTGCAGTAGCTGCAGATAGCTCCATTGTGCTGACACTTAACCCCTTGCACCACCAGGGAGGCCCCTCAATTCCAACCCCTTTAGACACAAGGAGGACCAAAGAAGCTCCTTTATTTTTCCTCCCAAATGTTTTTATTTGCTCTTTTATTCTTCTTACTAACTTAAATTCATTCCTGCAACTCTCAGAATACCTGATACAAATCTCTCTTACTCACATTGATCTGACTATTCATCCCAAGAAAGCTAATGCCCACCTCTCTGTGTCAGTGGGCACCTTCAGGCACAAAAGGGGTTCCCAGTGGAGAGCACACCTCTTAATATACTGACGTCTGGTGAAGAGAATAGCATTGGGTCTATTTTGGGAAGCAAGAAGGGAAAATGGACAACTCCAGGAGGGCTATTCTGAGCACAGCAGGACACACAACCAGACCCAAGCCAAGCCGCCTTTTGAAAAAAGCTCACTTCAGAGTCATCAATTAGCAGGCGGGATGGCCAGGAGTCTCTGATTCCAGATACTTGTTCTCCTTTCCTTGGTTCATGGCCTCTTTCGCAGTGATTCATTCTGGAGAACGAACACACCCACACGTGGCTCATTATTTTTGGGAAGTACTTAAACAATCTTGGTGTAAGACAGGAAAGAACAAAAGTGGTGAAATCTATGCTGGACAGGGCAAAGACGGGAACTAACGAGGAGGTGGCAGTGCGTGTTTGTGATAAGGAATTCGGCAAGTCCCAGAACTGCGCAAGTCTCCCGGGGCTCCCGCTGCTCAACAGCCGACAGAGATGGTATGCAGACAAGTGGGGCACAGGCCAAGGGCTGCAGGACGCTGAGAAAGGCTCTCTGCACGCATCTGTGCACATCTGTGCCTCTAACAGAGTGCACGAGAAGTCTGAAACAGGTAGGTTTTCAGATAACCATCACTCCTGGCCACACCCCTGAAAAAGTTTTGATTATTATCACCAGAGCCACAGGAGAGTCCCAGGGCAAGAACAAATCAGTGATCTAGGGCTCAAATGCCAGCTCCAATATTAACCACAAGATCTTGAGCAAGTTAGTAACTTTCCTGCACCCTAGTTTCCTAATCTGTAAAGCAGGACTATTAATAATTACTTCCTAGGGCTATGTGAGAGTCACATGAAATAATCCACTGAAGAGGTGCTCAGCAAATAGATGCTCAGTGACTTCCAACCCCTCCTCTCCAAGTAAGACTCAAACACGCACACACAAGTAAGACGTCTCTCTAACCACTAATTAGGAAGTGGCAAGTTATGGCAAGACCACAGCAAGACACTGCTATTGGAGTCCCAGCTGTGCCAGCGGCTGGTCATGTGGCTCTGGGCAAGTCCTTTAACCTCTCTGAACCTCATTTTCCCCATGATTAACCAGAAAGAAGGGACTGCACTAGATGACCTCTAAAATCCTCTGGCTGGCTGAAAAGTGAATCTAATTTTGTTTTCAAATTCATGTTCTTTGTATCCCTGACCCAACACTGGGAAGTTCTGCTTTAAGTCTTACATACTTTTCCTTGAACTTTAAAGATAGCCATTACGCTAGTCTTCTGCTAATGTTCATTCTTCACTGAAACAAAGTGAGTGGTAATAAAATTATAAAATATCAGAATTTACAATAAATTTACTAGTATACTAACTCACAAGCCTAAATTTGATTTCTTTGAAAAGCTAAATCTAAACTAATGGTAACAGGCCTTTATTAAACTGTATCACAGTGACTCACCAGGTTAAATTGGTCTACACACGTGTATGTAAACAATACCAAAACTCTCCTATTCCATGACCGAAGAATTATGTACTAGAAATAACACGATTAGGAAACAAAATCACTCTACACACAGCAAGTTAAAAAGTGGTCAGAGGGGGAAATTCCCACTAGCACAGCAATTCTGTGCTAGTTAATTACAGTTAATCGAACTTGAATTAAATAGACAAACCCATTTTGGCAGGATTTGAACAGGGTTCCAAGGCATGATTAGAAGGTAGGTGGTCTGCAGTAGGACGTCAATGCAGATTTGATTCACCAGACAGGCTGTGTTTTGAGGCAGGCTGACAAGTCCCAACTTGGGCAGGCTCTGTCTGGCTGCACGGTACGGAGGCACTCACACTCATGCAGCTGGGTTTCAGCAGAGACAACCTCACTGCAGGCAAGGAAGGCCCTGGGGCTGGGGTCCCTCTCCCCTACCCTGTTGCATAAACTGAGAGGACACCTAGGTAGAACCAGCACACAGGGCTAGGCGTGCAGCCACCCCAGCAGATTTCTACGTCAGCCCACATTACCAGGAACCAGTACGTGGGGGAATGCAGCGTGGTGTCCCAACCTCAAAAGATAAGAGGCACTCGCAGCACAACATCTACGTTCCCCCTAGTGAAGAAAGGCTCGTGGACACTCTAAAACTTTTTTAAAGCTCCAGTACTATGACTTTCAACTTAGATTAACTGCTCCTTGAGGACACTGTCTCCTCACTGTAGTGGCGGTCGAGGCACACTGTCTTGCTGAGGCACAAAGAACGCACCTCTTCCAGATGTCTCTGGGCAGCCTTCTAGTTTGAGTATCCAAGATTTGGTACCCAAAGCAGCCAGTGCTATCCTTACTCTTCATGACTTATAACTTGATCATAAACTGCCTCTCAGCCTCTACTCTTCCAGATGAGAGCATCCATCAGGCGAAACTGCTAAGGACCACTTATTGCAAGCCATGATTATTTTAATTATTCTTCCTTGGACTTTAGTCAACCCCCCAGTGCTTCCTTAGGCTAGAACAAAGACCACAACTCCAGCCAACTCTCTTTTCAGGATCAGACACCGGTTTTATATTTGGGTGTGCTGTTTTCAGTTTTGTTTCCGGGAAGAAAACCATGCATAGCTACATGGTGTCATTTCAGCAAGTTCTCACATTGGTCTCTCACACGAGCACCAAAGGAGCTCAGAGAGCTGAGGCAGGAGTAGTTGTCAGCCACGGGGATAGGCGGTAAAGCCTCAGGGATGTTCAGGAGCACACAGACAGTAACCAGTAAACCGCAGTGCCACTTCTCCAACTCAAGCCTCGAGACCCTGGGCGCAGGATTCCCCCCACACCACACAGAGCTCTGATGCCATCCCTCCGACCACGTCGTACCTGCGGGACCACACCTCACTGACCACCACCCTGCAAACATTATTACTTTTACCACTTAAGTGAGTGGTTGTCTCGACTGAAGAGTCTCACCAGCTGGTCTGCTGTTCTTCTCCAGCCTAAGATACTGCCACTGAAATCTCAAGATTTTACCACGAGCTCCTCATGTCACACTGAAGGCTCTTCCAACATTACAGAAGTGGCCCTTTATCCCTTTTTAAAAAGATAGTTCTTTGTACACAATGCAAGTTTTTTTGATCTTTTTGTTGACTTTAAAGTAACTATCTTTACAGAATTTATTAAGGTCTTTTGAAAGTCTTAGTTCTTCCTTAAGAAAAAAAAAAAAAAAGACTCCAAATTACTGGACTGTCTGGGTCTTAGAGAAACCATACACCACCCCCCAAATAAAGGGTGAGGTTTTCTTGGGTTCATCAGCGCTAACCTTCACTACAGACCCCACCCTCATAGCGACCGCAGTCTCCCTGCAAATCCCTTATTATGGGGCAGGACCGTAACAGCTGAACAGCCATTCGAAGAAGCAGACTCTGTTCCATTCACCTCTGCGACTCCAGGGTTGAGCCACTAGGACCACACTAAACAAAAAACGGCCATTTACTATGATAACCTTAAAATCTTTCAAGATGGAGAAAAAAATAGTATTGTTCCAGTAAGCAAGGGGACAGAAAATCACCACTTACTATGTGTATAGGTTCTGTGGATCAGGAATTTGGGCAAGACAGTTTGTCTCTATTTCATAATATCTGGCGTTTCAGATGGAATATTCAAGGGCTGGGGGCTTATTCACTCACACTTGATAGCCGATGCTGGCTTGTGGCTGGGACCTTGGTTCCTCTTCACAAGACCTTTCCCAAGTAGTCCCTTTGTGTGGGTAAGCCTAATCTCCTCACAGCATGATAGCCTGCTTCTCTGAAGCAAGGCCCTCAGAGGAGTGAATTATGCAGAAATCGTATCCTTTTTATAGTCTCAGAAGTCACATAACATCACATCCCCTATGTTCTATAGGGGGAAGCAAGAAAGCCTCCATCCACATTCAAGGGGGGAAAAGCACAGACACCACCTGTTAGTGAGAGGATGTCAAAGTCCAATTATAAGATGAACAAGTGGAATGGGAGAGACAGTTGCAGTCATTTAGGAAAATAGTCTGTGACAGAGCTCTAGCTCTTTAGTTAGGCCCAAAATATCCTGTATATTTATCCAATTATTGAAAACTCCCATTTATTGAAACTAAGTATGAACACAGGGTTGGTCTTAATCCCTTAAGCACCTCGAGAGGTAGCTACCTAAGAGATTCAGTTCAAAATAATTTGGGGAGTTGTATTTTTAAAGGATGCTTCTCAATAAAAATGGAGGGGAAATAATCTTCCCCTCCATTTTTCTGCTAGCTCCTCTATCACTGAGAGCACCTTTAGGGAGACATAATTACACAGTGATTAATAGCCAGGCTCTGAGGTCAGACAGCCAAAGTTGGAATCCTGGCTCCAGCACTTCCGAGCTGACAACACTGGGCAAGTTCCTTAGGCTTGCTAGCCTCAGCTGCCCAGTTACGAAATGGGGCTAGCAGAACCTCCTTCACGGTGCGGCTCTGAGGAGGAAGAGGCTAAGTGCACAGTGCTCCTAGCAAAGGGACTACACGCGTCCAACTCAGCACAAGACAGTCCCACTACTCTCCGTGACAATACAGGCCTCCTCCGGCCTTCAAGGCTTTCAAATACGGGCATTTTCTTTTAATTCTAACAGTAGAATCTTCTGCAGTAATTTATATTTTAAGCTGCCCAGCCAACCACAATATATCATACTTAAAAATAATGGACACAGTCTTAATCGGACATCCAACGTTTAAATAAAATCTTCTCTATTGTCTCCAAATACTTTAAATGAGGTCTTTTCACTACACTAGGTGACAAGTCTCTTCAGTCTCTTTTAAAGTCTCTAGGCTTTCCCTTAGTTTTGGTATTTTCCTTGCAAATAATTTGTTGAGACCAAGCCATTGTCATGTTGCGTACCATATTCTGTTTTACTGACTGACTTCCTGTGGTAGCATTTACATGTTCCTCTTTCCCTGTATTTTCTATAGACTAGTAGTTCTGACTCAGTTTCAAACTTTTGTCTATAATCACAAGTAGTGAGTAAAGCTGACTCTTGAACAATGTGCACTAACCGGCACACAGTTGAGAACTTACGTAAAATTTGCAACCCCCTAAACTACAGCCATCCCTTACATCTATGGAGGATCACAAGAGAAATCTGTATTTCCTCATTAAAAAATCTTTCAGACAACACAGACATATATAATGTAAAGGCTGAAAGCCCCTTATCTGCTGCCTCAGAGATAATTACTACTACACGTTTGATGTATTTCCTCCAGGGTTTCTTATGTGGACTATTTAAGGAATTTTGTTTTGCAACACTGGTAATGATACTAAAAGAGCTGAGAACCCAAATTGTCCAACACAGATTAAAATTACATATGATCTATGAGATTCACTGCAGTCTCTATAGAAATCCCAAGTGGCCTTTTTTACAGAAACGAGAACCTGATCCTCAAATTCAGCCGGAATGGCAAGTGATCCAGAATAACCAATGTGAACATGGGGGATGGAGGGTGTGAAGAAAGAACAAAGTTGAAGACTCACACTTTCTGATTTCAGAACTTTCCACAAAGCTACAGTTATCGAGCTGGTACTGGCACCAAGAGTGTGGTGCTGGCGTAAGTACACACATATAAGCAAGTGGAAAAGAACTTAAAAGTCCAGAAATAAACCTATGTATCTATGACCAACAGATTTTTGAAAACACTGTCTAGGACATTCAGAGGGAAACACTAGTCTTCAACAAATGGTCTGGACAACTGGCACAAGAATGAAGTCAAACCTTGACCTCACTCCACAAACAAAATTAACTCAAAATGGATCAAAGACCTAAACATAAAAGTTAAAACTTACGTTCTGAAACTTCTAAACTTTAAAGAAGAAAACGGGAAAATATTCACTCCTTTGAACTTGGCAAAGGTCTCTTAGACATCACACACACACAAAAAAACAGAAGCACCTAAAAAAAAATAAATTGGATTTTCTCAAAATTAAGAACTTGTGCATCAAAGGACAATATCAAGAGAGTGAAAATACAACCTACAAAACGGGAGAAAATATTTGCAAACCATATATCTAACTGATTTAACAGCCATAATATATAAAGAACTCTTAAAACTCAACAAAAAACAATTTTTGAAAAATGAACAAAGGACTTGATAGACCTCTCTTTAAAGATGATCTACAAATGAAAACAGGCATATGAAAAACCACCCAACATCACCTCAAATCCAAGTGAATTTCAAATTCAAATGCAAATCAAAACAAGGAGCTGCCACCTCACACCATTAGGAATGCCAGGGAATGTCAAGGGCTGGGGGAGGCCCAAGACACCGGGACCCTCACACAGTACACTGTCAGTGGGACTGTAAATGATGTAGCCACTATGGGGCATTTCAATGGTTCCTTAGTAGGTTAAATACAGAATTACCACATTACCTAGCAATTCCATTCCATGTTATATATCCAAAAGATTCAAAGTAAAAAGCAGACAAAAATGAAAGTTCATAACAAAAGCACTATTCACAAAAGTCCAAAGGTGGAAACTGCCCAAATGTCTACAATGATGGCTAGATAATATAAAATGTGGTATCTTCATACAATGGAATAGTATTCACCCGTGAAAGTAAACTAGCGAAATACACAATATGAACATTAGTGAAAGAAGACACACAGCTTGTGATTCCATTTATATGATATCCAGAAAGCATATTAGTGGCTGGGTGGGGGGAATAGGGAGTCACTGCTTAAAGAATTATAAAGTTTCCTTTGGATTAAATAAAAATTCTTGAAAGGACAGTGGGTACTATTTTTTTTAAAAAGATTTATTTATTTATGCATACAAGCACTGGGGTACAGGCCAGAGGTGTGTGTGGGGGAGCGGTGAGAGGATTCACCACAGACAGAGCAGGGAGCAGAACAGGCAGACTGACTGAAACACACTGCTGAGGGGAGCAGCGGGCACAGCAGGAGAGGTCTGCTGCACCATGTGGGTCCCCTCCCTGGCCGGCAGCAGGGATCGAACTTGTGCTGCAGTGGCTGCGGTCTGCTTCACAGTGCGTTGCTTAACCCACTGCGCCACCAGGGAGGCCCCGACAGTGGGTACTATTAATATCATTATGAAAGTCCTTAGCACCACTGAATTGGACACTTTAAAGTCGTCCAATTCGTATTTGTAAAACAGTATTCATGATGTAATCTCGACTATAAGAACCAGAACAACCACGTTGGGGTTGGGTTTAACGTGCACAGAAGAACAAACAAACAAACAAACTAGAGGTACAGCATTCCTTCTGACTCGCTAGGCCTCCAAGTGTCCACCCTCAGGGAGGGGATCAGTGTTCCCCTCCTCAGCGGCTTCGCAATGGGATCCAGCAGTGTTCAGCAAGGTACCGCTGTGTTTAAGAGAGGGAAGGGGGCTCTACCAGAGTGGCTCAGCTTTTATCCATTTTATATCGATTTCTACATTTTTATTTTAAAAGGGTTCCACTGCCTTAAAGAGAAAGGAAAAAGAACAAAGCTGTTCACTAACTACTGATCTATACGACCACCAAAATGCTAATGAAAATCCTGAATCAGGGGCATCCCTGGTGGCGCAGTGGGTTGAGCAACACACTATGAGGCAAAATGCAGCCACTGCAGCACGAGTTCGAGCCCTGCTGCCAGCCAGGTGGGGGACCCACATGGCGCAGCAGACCTCTCCTGCCTTGCCCATGCGGCTCCCCTCAGCAGTGTACTTCCATTGACCTGCCTGTTCTGCTCCCCGCTCTGTCTCTGGTGAATCCTCTCACCCCCCAAACCTCTGGTCTTTACCCCAGTGCTTGTATGCATAAATAAATAAATCTTTAAAAAAAAATTCCTGAATCAGGTTAGAAAATGGAGGTGTTTGGTACTAAGCTATCATAAAGTAGAGGTAATGTTTGGTTCTCTTGGGGTGGACAGTGGGTCAAGGTAGGGAAAAAATAACTGGGAACTGACACTGTACCAACAAACAAAGTGCCAGCTACCCTAAGAAGAAATACTTCACAGTGTTAAAGTAAAGCAATCCAACGGCATGGGTGAAAAGAACAGTTACATTTTCACCTATCATACTCATCAAAATTAGATTTTTAAAATACATGAAACAAAAAACCCCAAAAATACCCAAGTATTAATAAATCAAATTTCACACAAAAGAACCTAAAATATGTACTGGTAAGGGTACTTATGAAAAAAATACATAAATGATTTAATAAAGGAAACTATTTCTAAGAAGAAGGAAAAACCCCCACAGATTTAACAATAAGACACTTGATAAACTTGGCATTTAATTCCAATCTGGAAAAAGGTCTCAGAATGGGGTTTGCATAAGAAAAAGGTGTTTTAAAATCAAGCTCCACACTGTATCTATTCTACAAACTGCCTTTCTGACATTCTACTTGGAGACAAACCCAAGCCTAGAGAGCTGTTTAAACAAGTTCACCCTTAAGCCTCAGGTCTAGAGAATGAAAGCTTTGTTCTCACTCAAAAGAGACTGTTTGATGTTTATGCTAAGGAGACCTGTCATTGCAACTTAATTTATGGCTGGCTGTAAATACCTGAACATCTAGCAAGGACCCACCTGTTGCTCAGGAGAATGTCAAAGTAAAACTGGAATGAGTGACATTGTTATGACAAAGCAAGTTCAACGTTCCCAGGGCCTGTGTGCACAGCCCCAGCCGTCAGTTAGACTAGCTACCAGAACCTGGTACTTTTCTCCTTCACTTGGGTTATAATGAACATGTAAAACTACGTTTTTTCCTTGGTTACACTTCAGTAGACAGATTCATGGCTCACTAGGACAGGGGAGGATATTCATCAGAACTGTGTTGCATTTGCTTCCTGACCAATCTGGTACACTCTGAACGAGTGGAGGGGAGTCAGTAGACATCACAACTGTGAGTGATCGTTTCAGACAACTGGGCCAATGAAGGAAGAAGGAAAAATCAGCCAGGGCTAACATTAAAACTAATGAGATTGCGTTCAAGTTCATTGGCTGGAATAAAATGGGGTAGGTGGAAGAATAAACACAGATGAAAGAAGGGAGATTATCATGTTCCAAACAACTCATAAATGTTTGCAGCATTTTTTGAGAGACTGGGATAAAAAGAGTGTATAGAGAAGAAAATAAAGTTACAGTAGGACAGAATTGGAATTATTTACCTAGGATTTTGCTGAGAGGATGGAAAAGAAATGAATTGATTCAATTAAACAGATGTATTAAGTACTTAAAATATGCAAGGTTCTGTGACAGGACAAGGCCATATAAAGAATAAACCAGTTCCTAGCATCAATTTTTAGGGGACGGGGGTGGGAGAACAGGAAGAGCAGACACTATAAACGAATGCGAACCTCTATACTACCAATATGATACACAGAGGAAAGCAGAGAGGATGAAATCATTGACAGGGGAAGGCAGGACAAAAGTCTCGCACTGGAGGATGTTGCATTTGGCTAGGAAGAGAAGGTCAAGGCCATGAAACACACAGGGCATATTAGGTCCAAAGTAAATGGACAGAGGCAACAATGCCAAGGTCCCAGCCAGAGAGAAGGGCAGAGGAAGATTAAGTCAGATGAAACTCAACGGGTACAGTATTTAGTGTATGCTTTGGAGACAGGCAGACAGGGTACAAGCTTAACCATTCTTTGTCTTCTCTTTTATAAAATAGGGCGAGAGTACCTCAGAGAATAGCTGTGTAAATGATGTAACACAAATGCCTAGCATATTCCTTGAGAATATAGTAAACATTCAGCAAATGAGATGCTGTTATCACTGTCATCCCAACGACGGAGAAAGGTTGAATTCTTCATAGTTTTGTGGTTGTTCCAACAAGTCAATTTGTGTGTAAACTTCTAAAAGGCAAGGACTCGGTATCTCAACTTTCCGCTTAATCCTAGGTATTAGAAAGCAACACTTGCAGAATCTTACTCTATTTTATGTACTACAAGCGTGGAACGTAATACACAAAAATGCACACCAAGACTACACAGGAGGATGTGGGGAAAGGCATGGTAATCACATGCTTTAAAAAAATGCCTTAATTCTGAGACTCTTCAGCTCAAACATCATAATCACCTTAAAAACTTGTCCCCAAAGCACTCACAATCTCCTCTCTCCCCCAAACACTCCTAAGTATCTAGGACAAGGTAACTGGCAGTAGATGAATGCCACAGGCAGTCAAAAGATTTCACTAGTGAGGTCCAAAGACTGAATGGTTGGGCCCCAGGTCTCAAGGGCCCCTCCCTCAAGCCTACCTTGGGACAGGTCTCTTACTCCTCTCCCCTGGTGTCCTTCTTCTCACTTCACCATCTGACTCATCACACGCTCACCATCACACACATTTAAAACTACACCTGTTTAATACCTTTAAGTCCTTTAAGTGCCTTTAAGTCCAGGCACTGCAGGACTGATGTCAGCCAGGGCTGCATTCTTCATGCAGGGCTTTCACCTCTTTGAGTTCACAGGCTGTTGGCGGAATCCACTGCCTTGTGGATGAAAATCTGAGGTCCTCATATTCCTTCCGCTGATAGCAAGGGTGCACTTTCAGCCCCAGAGCTGGCACGCAATTCCTGGCCACAAGGCCTCTTTGGGCAGTTCACACGTGAATGTTTGCTTTTCCCCAAGCCAGCCTGAGCCTCTCTGACCCGCTCTGCTACATAAGCGAGAAAGCCTTGACTTTCAGAGGTCTATCTTAATTAAGGTCAGGACTACCAAGACTGTCTTCCTATCTGAAGGCAACTATTTAATGGCTTAACTAGATCTACAGATCCCTTCACAGTAGTACCTAGAATCACGCTTGCCTGAATAGCTGGAAGGAAGTACGTGAATATCAAAGGCTAGAGAGCGGAGGGTGGGCTGTGATAGGAAGAACCACTTTATATTTTACTTCTTTACTATCTCTCCTGACAGAAGGTAAGTTTCATGAAGGAAGGCATTTTTTTTATCTCCTTTTGTTTCCTGTTCTATCTTTTTAAAAAGATTTATTTATGCATACAAGCACTGGGGTACAGGCCAGAGGTGGGGGCGGTGAGAGAATCCACCAGACAGAGCAGGGAGAAGAACAGGCAGATGGACCGAAATCCACTGCTGAGGGCAGCCGCGGGCCAGGCAGGAGAGGTCTGCCTGTGCCATGTGGCTCACCTCCCCAGCCTGCGGCAGGGATGGAACTCATGACGCAGTGGCTATGGCCTGCTTCATAGTGTGTTGCTTAACCCACTATGACACCAGGGAGGGCCCTCTGTTCTATCTTTAGCACCTACAACAGTACCTGGGACATCAAAGGTACTCCATAAATATGTGTTAAAAGAATCTTCAGATCACACAGTAGTACCCAATCTATGTATATGTACACACAACCATAAGTATCTATGCATATATATTTCATTTATTTACAGGTTGGAAATGGGACTTGTAAGTAAATCCTGAAATTAGGCGTCTCTGGAATTCCACATGAAAATAATTTCATCTCTGCCACAATTCTTTGGGCTTTAACAAAATATAGTTCATTCTCATTATTCATGGGCTCCGTATCTGTGGATTTGCTTTCTTTGCTCAAGTTTATTAGCAGCCCCCAAAATCAATACTCTGTTTCATGGTCATTTGCAGACATGGGCAGAGTGGTGGGGCAAGACAATGCTCTGCCTTCTTGTTTCCACCCTCCTGCTGTAAACATGCATCCTTTCCACGACATACTGAGTGCCAAGCCTTTTGCCTTTTTGTGTCTGTTGGTGGTGAGCTCACTGTTTACAGTGGTTCCCAAGAGCAATGCTGAAGTGCCCTGTAGTGTCCCAGGCTCAGCAAGACGGTGGTGCGTCACACACACAGAAATCCTTTCAGGCAGGCATTGTGAGTGCTGTCGGCCTTGAATGCAATGTTAACCGATCAACTACATATGTATATAAACATACACACAACCAAGCGTCTTTAAACAGAAACACATAAAACAAAATTACACGCTGACAGAAGAAACCTGCGATCAGAGGCTCACAGGCACCTGCCCTGCAGGTGGGGCACCCCCACTGCAACACCCCTAGGAGGGCGATGGTTCCGTAGTCACTAACTCAGTGTCCAAGCCAGACTTACGGACATAATCACCACGGAAGAGGAGGCTTGACTGTACCAGGTCTGTTTTACAGATGACAATAAAGTTGAGAGAGAGAAGAAACGCAACTACTATATTTCAGTATCTCCTCCTATTTCATTTTCTTCACAGCATTCACAACTGATCACCATGTCTACTTATTTTCAGTCTATGCCATCGCAATTGTCACTTCTGTAGCAGCTAGGGACGTCTGTCCATGTTCTGTGCTATTCCCTACGCCAAGAACCATTCCAGGTACGGACCCAACCAAATAAATAAAGAACCTATCTACATGTAATTGTATAAATGTTAGTGGTAATTTGAATCTTTAGAGGAACAGGCAGGCACTTTCATTACCATAGATACAAAATTTTCAGCAAAAAACATCAACAACAAAATTGCAGGTTGACGACTAAGTGGAGAGAGAAGTCAGTCTATCTAAAAGAGCAGCGGAGTCGCCTGAAGTGACACTGCCTGCGAAACCCAGAGCAGGTCAAACTACTCAGAAAGTTCATCGCGACACCAACCCCAGCCACGCTAGGAGTCCTGGAAAACAGAGATACTCTGAAACAGCATGTCTGCTTGATACTGACTTTCACCCACGGTGAAGCAAGCAGGCAGAGAGAACAGACAAGAGCCAGTGCCTCACTTACATGAAACACGTGTGAAACAGAGAAAGTGAGAAGAGCCAAAACCAAGAGGAGGTTTTCAAACCTAGCCAGAGGTAGCGCCTGCAGAGTGAGAGAAATGCAAGTTAGACAGCAGGGGACTACGGGGTCTGAGATGATTCCTTACAAGGTTCCAGCATTCCCAGTAGAAGCGGAGCTGATGGGCTGCAATGCCTGCAGCACTTCCAGCTTCAGAGGGATCGATGAGAAAGAAGACTTGAGGAGTTTCTTCTTATAAATACAGAGGAGAATGCGCTAAGACCCTCTTACATCAACTCCTACTATAGTAGACAAATCACACAAGAATTCAAGACAAAGAGGCGGGATTCCAGAACTAATGTTCACGGTTGCTCTGAGCAAAAACTGAACAGTAAACAAAGATTTCAAAATTAAAACAAAAGAGCCATTTCAGTATTCTAATTTAACCTTCAAAAATAAAGACGATCTAAATCTCCCTCCACGAGCTGAGACTTCTGTTCCACCTCAACACCCTGTACTCCTGAGTTATTATGAGAACAGGCTGCAATGCAATTCACCTCATGTTCCAAATGCAACAAGCAGCTTCAACAGGACATGCTGGAAAGAAGCAGTGCACCTCATCATCGTTTACTGATTCACATTTTGGTAGCAAGGTTACAATTAGCTCACCGGTGGAGAACAAACCTATTTATAACACAGCAGTCCACCTGAAAGACACTATCATCCAAAAAGGTTGTCAGAGAAGACTGAAGTGCAGCTTCTTCCTGGACTGATACTGCAGATCTCCAAAGTCCTTTCAGATGAAGGCCTCAGCCTAACCTTCCTGTGTTCACAGTCACCATTCTGGCCACCTCTCAGCCTCCATGTTCTTATGTAACATTTACATAGTGCCATAAACATAGCCAGAGTTGCATAAGAATTAAAACATTGCCAAACCAATAAAGCCTAAAGCAGGTCACTCCCTACAGACTGTCTTTGATTAGCACAGGTATGCTGTCCAGTAGATGAGGTAAGGGCCTGTCAAAAGACAGAAATTAAATGGAGGAAATCTGAACCTGGCCTATAAAAATGAACAAACAAGGAGAAATTAACCACACTGTGACATGTGGTGCTTCTATCAATCACAAGAGTATGCTATTCTGCCCCATAAGATAAAGAGTAGCTCAACATTGCTTGTTCACTGAAGTCAGAAACTGCATCTAAAAATACCTTCCAGCCAACTGGCTATCAGTAAGTCAGTCTTACAAATGTCCCAATAAGAGCAACAGAGACTATTTCCTTACTTCCCACAGGGAACACCAAAGAGTCACAGAAAGGTTAAGTGATTTGTTCAAGGACAACCTGTAAGGGAGCGAAGTTTGGGGGCTGAAAACCAGCCTCCTCCCTCTCTCTGGTTCTAACCTTTAACAAGAGTAGCCGTTTTTATTGTAATCACATTTGTTCCAGGAGCCCTTTTAACAAAACTAATCAGAGATTCTCTTTCTCTCGACAAGAGTTCACTGTCACTGTATTTCAAATCCATGTCCACTCAATGAAATTATAAGACTTGGCTTAAAATTATATTTTTGATCTGTTCACAAAAATTCAAAATGTTCCTATCTGAACCTCAAATGTCTTCCTTGTTGCTTTTGTCTTAAGAAATAAATGAATGTCATGCTCTGACACCAACTTTACATGTTTAAACACTGGTGTGAAAACTCCAGAGCTAGGCCTTAAAACATGCTTCACCTACCACACGGGTGTTGTTGATAACCTGGAACTCATTCTCCCCATCACTAGCTCTTTACTAAGTTGCAGTTAATTCACTAATATAAACACCTATCCCTTGCTGTTCTCCTGTCATGCCCAAGAACAGGCATCAGGATGGTCTGGCTCTGCCTCTCCTCCAGCCCACCTAGGGGGATAGGGGAGGAAATGCAGGGGAGGAAAGCAATCAACTTCTCGTTATCCCATAGCCTCTATTTTCCCAGAATTGACGTTTGACTTCAAGTCTTTTGCAACAGTGGTCTCTGTAGCATGTACTATTGGCAACTAGACGTGTCCCGGAAAAAACCGTGCTGTCTGGCCAAAAAGTTTAAAGACCTTCGAGAATGTTTGCTGGACACACAACCTAATTTCTAATTTACCAAAAAAAGAAACTAACTCCCTCTTATGCCCATCCTTACCCCGGCAAACATCCATTTTAGGAAGGTTACAAAAAGTGAACCCATTCAGAACCAGTCAGATATCAGTGAAGCATCTTAACTTGCCTCACAAGAAAATCCCCATGGATACTACAGCAAGTCAACAGGAAAATGGCTGTTAAAAACCTTGGACATAGTAGGGACAGGATAAAAATTCCTATGGAATTTAAAAAATTTAACCATTTTCCTTATTTAAACCCCACTAGAGATACAACATTGTTATACATTCCCCACACATGGCCCAAAATAAGGTCCCACTAACACCTTTCCTGCAAACCATATTCTTACCACAAATGTCAGGCTATGTTCACACACCTTCACCATGTTTGTCAGATCCCACCTCTGCTACAGAACAGCCAGACCAAGGAACACATGCCAGGAGGTGCTTCACAGAGGCATTAGCCAGTGAACAAAGACCCCACTGCACAGGCTCCACTACAAATATCAAAGCTGCAGATAATGAACTTGTTTTTGAGACTCCAAAGTGGTATGATATCTTTTCTTGATTGTCTGGTTTATTAAAGAAGCTGAACCCACCTGAGAAGCATTATTTTTAGTGAAGAGGAGAGCCACAGAACACACACTTGATTTCCCACTGCTGGAAGGTTAGGGGCTGCTGAGAAGTCAAAGCAGCAGGCTTTGTACATCAGGAGTGAATACAATCCTGATCCTCTCTCCAGATCTATCTGTGGGTCAATAATCACTTCAATATAACTGCCAAATATAACCTTCATCTGCTACCCCAATGCCAAAACACATTTGAGAGGACTCTCTTAAATTAAAAATTTTAGGGCTTCATCTACTCAGCCCCAAAGCCTCATAAACAACACACCCAGTTGACTGTCCCACAGCAAGGTACCCACCTCTGTAGTAAGGGTGGAATGGCGAAAGCACAAGGCTATCCAAGGTTGGGAGATAAGGGTGTGGGGGGGAGTGCGTGGGGGGGAAGGGCCGGGAAGAAGGATTGTGTGGGAAGGTAAATAAGTACTGACCATGGGCCAGGAGACAGTCCAAGGGTGGGATCTTTAAATAATCTTGGGGGTTGGAGGCAGGTTCTAGAATTTCACCTGAAAGGCATCCACAAAGTGATTAACTGAATGGGCCCCCTGGGGTGGAATGGGGGAGGCGAGGAGGAAAGCAAATACACCTAGATGCAGATTAACCGTTCTGGAACTAGGTTTCCTAGGGCTAGAGCGTTTCCAAAGCCAGGCTCCCTCCCAAACGGTTTAGGGGCCTGTTGGTCCCACTTCCTCCAACAGCTTCACGGGGCTTGTGTATTGGAGGCGCGGGGGGGGGGGAGGGGGGTGTTTGCCCACTGAACTCAAAGGACTATGCCAAGGGGAAATGTGGCCCCTTTTCCAGAACATTAGGGTTCAGGAAGGAGAGAGGAGGAAGAGACACCCCAAGTGCAGGACATGAAGGACAGGTTAGAGACCCCTTCCCTTATCATCTCAGGTGCGCAAGGGTTCGCGAAATCAAGGATACCTCGGAGAAGCAAAGACCCCCATCGCCCTAGTCCCACAATGTTGGCGGGAGGAAAGGTACCCCCCAGAAGCATCTGGAGGAAGGGAATGCAGACCTCCGCCCCTGGACCTGCTAAGGGGCCAGAACCATGGCTCTCCAAATATTGGAAAGGAAGCCCGCACTCCTCTACGGAAGATGGGGGTGCTGGAAGCGCGACCCCCGAGAGCTCTCCGAATCCAGTTCCACTTGGAAAAGGGCTCAGGTCCCCGGGGGCCCGGCGTTAGCTCGGTCCCCCAGACGGCTGCGCCTCGGAGATCTCAGGAAGCCGACTGAGGGTGACCCCCACTCCTCCGCGCCCCCCGCCCGGCCATATTGTGCGCGTGGGGAGGGGGCGCGCTGTAGCCCGGAGACCGCGGCGCGAGGCCTCACCCTTGCCTGGCCCTCTCCATCCCGCCCCCCGCCTCGGGACTCACCCTGGATCCCCCGGGGCCCGGACCAGCCGCTGCCAGCGATCAGGAGGACAACAAGGGGGAAGAAGGAGGAGGCTCCGGCCGACTCCGCCATAGTAACCGCCGCCGCCGCCGAAGCCGCCGCCGCCGCCGCAGCCCAGCAGCGCCCAGCGCGCGCGCGCGCGCGCTCCCGGCGTCTCCCCTCCTCCCGCGGCCCCGCTCCCGCCTCCCTCTCCACCGCCCGGCGCCGGCACGTGCGCTCCCAGCGGAGCCGGCGCCGCGGCCGCCGCGCGCGCCCCCGAAGGGCGGGGCCGGGTGCGCGCGGGCGACCGCCTTAAAGGGGAGTGTCTCTGTTAAAGGGGTGGGAGGGGTTCGCGCCTCGGCCAACCTCGCCGATGGGTGCTGGGCGAGGCGCGGAGGAGGCCGGAGCTGGACACGCAGCCTCCACCCTCTCCTGACCCCACACGGCGCTGAGCTACCTTTTTCAGCACTGAACCGTCTCCCCCGCATCGAATGTTCTCTGACTCCCGTGCGTGTTCTAGTTCTCTTCATTCCTACTTGCCTGGCCTCAAGCCCCCAATCTAGTCCCACGGGGATCATCGCCACCGCTTTCTTCTTATCCCTACCCCATGTGGTCGCAGCTACCGGCTGGACGCACCAAAACCTGTATGATCAGATCGTGAGATCCCTCCTTTCAGAATATACCAGCGCTCATAGTGACAACGCTTAACCTGAGTGAGGGTGGTGTGTGAGGCACTCCCATTCCTTCCGCCTGTAGGTAGAACCCGTGGGGAAACAATTTGGCATTATGTATCAGAGGCCTTACAACATACCGGTACTATCCCTTGTCTTCAAGAATAGCAGAGAGGAAGACAACTATTCATGAAAAATGTTAACTGCTGCACATTTATCATTGTAAAAAACAGTGGACCCTTCAGTAGGTAAAACTAGAAGACTTAAATTATGCCCATACATGTGCTGGAACATTATTTAGTAATTAAAACTTGTTTATAAAAACTAACGATGTGGGCCTCCCTGGTGGCGCAGCGGGTTAAGCAACACACTATGAAGAAAACCGCAGCCACTGCAGCACGAGTTCGATCCCTGCCGCCGGCCAGGAAGGGAACCCACATGGTGCAGCAGACCTCTCCTGCCTCGCCTGCCCGCTGCTCCCCTCAGCAGTGTGTTTCAGTCAGTCTGCCTGTTCTTCTCCCCACTCTGTCTCTGGTGAATCCTCTCACCTCACACGACTCTGGCCTGTACCCCAGCTTTTGTATGCATAAATAAAATAAATCTTTAAAAAAAAAAAACTAACGATGTAACTAATAATGTTCATGAGATGGTAAATGGAAAGCAAAATATAAACTAGTAGCGGTATTACTTTTCTCTATATATATATGGGGAAAAGATTGGGAGGAAATTGCTCAATATTTCAGTAGTTATCACCAGGGAAATTTTTTTATGTTTTAAAAAGTATTTTGGCATTTTCAAATATTTTACAAATAAACAGGTATTTCTCAACTTTAGAAAAAATGCTTCTGAAACAAATTGAATCACCTGTATCTTTTTGAAAAGCTTGAAAAAGATCTTGAGATCATGCAAAGGACAGGATCTTTGGAGCCCGCTCTGCATCTGAATTCTCTTCTTACTAATTGGTAGGAAAACTTGGGTAGGTTTTAACCTCTCTAATCAGTTTTGTCATCTGAGATCTAGGGATAGAGAGGATGACCAAAGGTTTGTGGGTGGTGTTGGGGCGGGGAACACAAGATATTTTACCTCTCCAAAGCTGAGTTAATACTTATTTGTCAAATGGAGCTGATAATAGTTCTATGTCATAGACATGTTGTGAGGCTATTGTATGGAAACACTTAGCATACTCTGACACATAGGAAGTGATATAAAAAAAACAGCAATATTATGATGATGATTTGACCTTTACTACGATCCTATGAAGTGGTTGAGGCATGTCAGGATGTGTGCAATTTATGGGAGTGGCAACTAAGACCTAGGGAAGGTGAGCAACTTGCCTGATGTTTATTTGAGCAGGTTCAGCGTAAGACGGGGTGGGGACCTAACTTCAGAGGGGCTATAAGTGAATGGGAGATGAAGGCTTAGAATTACTAATTTATTCTTTAAAAGAACTTGACCGCGGGCTTCCCTGGTGGTACAGTGGGTTAAGCAACGCACTATGAAGCAAACCACAACCACTGTAGCACGAGTTCGATGGAGGAGACCCACATGCCTCGCCTACTGCTCCCCTCAGCAGTGTGTTTCAGTCACTCTGCCTGTTCTGCTCCCCACTCTGTCTGGTGAATCCTCTCACTGTTCTGGACTCTGGCCTGTACCCCAGTTCTTGTATGCATAAATAAATAAATCTTTATTTTAACAAGAAAGAAAGAGAGAGGGAGGGAGGGAGGGAGGGAGGGAGGGAGGGAGGGAGGGAGGAAGGAAGGAAGCAAGGAAGGAAGGAAGGAAGGAAGGAAGGAAGGAAGGAAGGAAGGAAGGAAGGAAGGAAGGAAGGAAGGAAGGAAGGAAGGAAGGAAGGAAGGAAGGAAGGAGAACTTGACCGTAATGTGAAGGGAATATTTGAATTTCTTCAGAACGGTGCTCCAGGTTCAATAAGCAAAACTTGGGCTGCAGAAACAACTTAAAATCTGGGTAAACTAGCAAGAAAAAAAAGACAAATACTCAGTCAAAACTAAGGAAAGAGGGGAAAGCAGAGAACCAGAGCTGGCTTCCACCTTGAGACTATTTGCACACCAGGTGAACTTGAACTTTAAGTTTTGAAGGTGAACAAGATACAGGGGGCAGGAGACAAAGTTCAGGCCTGTCCAAGGTGAGGAGTCTAATAAGCAATCTTCTGCACAAAACAGTGATCCACAAAGGGTAATGATATACTCAGTCTAAGTGTGAGCTAGAAATATTTTGTAGACTGTAAAGCAGATTGCCTGACTGAATCTTAGTGAATGAAAAATCTCCCCTGAGAAGTCACCACAAGCTGACCTTCACGCTTTAATTTCATTCCAAATTCACCCTACCTGGGTTGTCTGGAAAACTACACACTATTTAGATTCGATTGCTCTGGGCTGTTAGTACCCCCTGGTAGTACCTGAACGAAAGAAGAGCATATCCTCTGTAGGAACTCACTTTAGCTCAGCAACAAGGAATTCCCATGCACAAAATTCCAAGAAATATGATCTACATCGTCAAAAACAAAAATGAAGACATCTAAGAGAAATGTGACAGCCAACTTAGAATTGTATATTCCTAGGAAATGTCTTTCAAGAGTGAGTACTAAATAAAAATATGTGCGTTAAGTATGAATGCAGGCTTACTTTACTGATTGTCAGATATTCACTAATTGAAGAGAAATAATGTGTAACTTCTAGATTAAGAGAAGGAAAGAAATAGAATGAGAAAAAACTGACCCAAAGGAAGGCAAATAAAGGAAAAAAAATGAATAATACTGATGTGGAATTATAAAAAACAAAATAAGCCAGTAAAAAGAAATTAAAATGTATCTGTGATTATAATAAATGTAAATGAGCTAAATAATCAAATTTAAAAACATATTTCCAGACTAACCAGGAGAAAGAGGAAAAGGGGTTGCCAGAAGTGTACACAGGGAATGGGGAGTGTTTATTGTGTTTTATTGCTTTAATAATAAGAATAGCCTAGAACTTAGACAGCAATAAAGGAGCCAAAAGGAGTTCAAAGACATGGGGAAAAAAAGTAACCGATGGAGGGTGGATGGTGAGCACAGAAACAGGATCCAGAGGCGCAGAGTGTAGCCTTGACCTCGAGAAAACAGTGCCTTCCCGGGAGCTGAAGGCAGGATACAGAGGAAATTTATAGGTTTGAGAGGGTCACCCATGTTTTCAGTCATGGTACAATATGATCAAGAGACAAGATGGCATTTGGTGTGGATGTGCTGGAAGAGAGTGGTGGGAAATTTTAAAAGTTACTGTGAAGAATCGGAGCGGGGTCCAGGGACATGGGCCAGCAGAAAGGGATTGCCAGGGTGGTACGGGTGCCAGCCGAGATTGAAGAATATGAAGTTGAAGTCCTACAAGTCTCTTTGATGGTACAATTTCCTCTGGAAATGCTCAGTGGCCCAGGACAGGAGTGGAAGAGGAGATGTCTGGGCGTCGAAGGGATGGGAGGAGGAGTGTAGGGGCTGTGAGAAGATAGAGGGGCCAGGAAGCCAAAGGAAGCAGAGGGAGGCAGCCTGGGCAATGGACAGAACTTGGCGTGCTGTTCTGTCTGACCTGGTGGCTGAGGATGGGAGGCTGGGGGAGGGTCAGCCACAGGCCTGGGAAGCCGGAAGTCACAGTCCTGGTACAGTGGTCCCCAAAGACGGTGCTAAGCTGTGCTGTTCTGGAAGATAACCTTGCCCAGCCTTTTCTCACTTTAATAAAAAGTAGAGGCGATCCAGAGGTCATTGCTTACTTTTAGAGGCAAGTCTTCTTTCTTTCCTTTAACCCTCACACTGACCTTGTTCCAACCCAGTGCCTCCTTGGTAAACAGGTCTGTGCCCTCAGCCTTGATGATTCATACTCTGGTTTCTATCTGGGCATGCCCAGTGAATGAGCAGGACGGCTCTCCTGGTCATTCTCCATTTGTTGTAGGCCTCTGAGTCTTTGCCTCTCTAACTGCCTCCCACCCCCTTCTTCATGGCCTTGGCAAGGCCCCAGGGAGGTCGAGCCTCATCCCACATGCCTGCGGCAAGCGTGCTGCCAGCCTCCTGCCTCCTGACGTCCGCAGGCCCATGGCTGCACGCCTGTCCTCTGAGAGCGTCTTGCACCAGGTCCTCTTCCTCTCAAGAACACACAGGCTCCCATTGCCTATAACACCAAGCCAAACATACTGGCATTCTAAAACTGGAGGAGATTTAGGAATTATTTTACAAATGAAGAAACTGAGGTCCAGAGAAGATAAGTGACTTGTCCCAGACAGAATCAACACTGGCCATCAAAGACCTCTATGTGACAAGAAGCTCACTTCTGCACATAAAAATGCTATGCAGAGACTGAATATTACTCTCCTAGGAGCTTGACATGGATTATTTATTTACTCTTCACAAGAAAACCACGACTCACCCCACTGTAGAAATCAGGAACTGCGGCATACAGGGACTAAGTCGTTCATCCAAATTTACCCTGCTCAGCCAATCCCAGTCCTGACAGTCCCCTCGTGCCTTAGCTGCCCCTCTAACTCTCTCTCCCTCTTACACACCTCATGTTCTAAACAGCCCTGCTCCCTCTTTTCCATCTGGATCATGAAAATCTGTTGCTCTCACCTGGCTAGGTGAGTTTGTACGGTCTGCCCTCTGGCAGATTGTTCCGGTGGGGCCTCTGAGCCAAGGGAAAGCAATAAATAGATTGGTCCAGCTCTCAGTTTTTCTCCTGTGAGCTTTTGGGCAAAGAATGCATAGAAAATGAGTTCCTCTGATAGTGACAGATGCTGCAGAGTAGCACCTGACAGCTACTCCGGGCCAAGTGGCAGGAGCAGAGAATGGAGCAGAGGCAGGGAGAACACACAGAGATGGAGAGGGAGGAGGAGATAGAGAGACACAGAGACACCCAGGCGTGCCTGTGTGCATGCATGTGTGCACTCCTGCCTCCCCCCGCAACAAATTGTCGGCGTCCATGTCCAGCCCACTGTCTTCTCAGATCCCAGGAGGTGGGGCTGGATTTTCTTTTGCACATTTCTCTGAGATTCCATGTGACTTTCCAGGAAATCCTCTCCCCACTTCTACTGACTTGAGTGTGATTGCCCTTCTAGGGAAGGAACACTGGCTAGAAACAACTCAAGTTGCTGTTCATCCTTCAGAACAAGTTCAGGGCCCATGGACTTCTAGAAGCTTTTCCTCTCTCGTTCCCCAGACAGATCATAAATCCCACTACCTCTGTTTCCCTCCTGATGTTCAGTAAATATTTAATTTACTTCAGTAAGTACTTAATGATTGATCGAATCTTCTAACTTTGGGGTGCCCACTTCTAATTTTGCCATCTGAAGTTTTACTACCTTTATTACTATCATTTTAGGTTCTAGCAAATTCACACATCCATCCGTCAGGTATTTATGCTTGGAACGTGCATTGTTTATGTGACAGGGACTGGGCTAGGCCCTGCGAAAGATTAAGATGAAGTTCTTAGTTCTTGCTCATCAACAGATCACAGTCCAGGAGGGAAATCTGGATATCCCGCACCAAACTGGTCACACCAAGATAGCCTTTGATTTCATGATCACACACACACACACACACACACACACAATTAGCCCTATCTGTTGTCAGAAGCTCTCAGCCCAAGGGGGTCTATCTTGTTTCTCCTCCCTGAATCTCCATCTCCTTCCTCACACCAATTGCCCACCTAGCCTCAGACTCACACAGTTCTGCTCAAAAAAAGGTCCTGGAGTTTTTGTTCTACCCTCTACTCTTCCTCCTTTTGATCATTCTGTGGCACAGGAATTGACACTATAGTCTGAGTGTGTGTGTTTGTGTGTGTGTGTGCCTTTATGCTATTTTAAGACCCCAGCACTTTGCAAAACCTGGTGGGGAATACTGCCAAAGCCCGAGGGTGGGGGAGGAGGGCACAGCAACCTGAGCCCAGGGCCCACGGGCAGGCGCCCGGAGCCAGGTTAGAGTCAGCTGCAGGACCGGCTGGGAGCTCCACTGCGAACTGCTGTTTTTGTGGCTCTGGTCTGGTCCAGCGGACCTAGGCCTGCACCTCCCCTGTATGTGCCCAGCCCTTGTTCTTGCTCATGAGTTGCTTAGGAGTTTGCACGCCAGGCAGCATGTAAAATTGTTGTGTTTCTGGAAACACACACACGCAGAGAAGCCTTGAAATTCTTCTTGGAACAGGTCCAGGGATTTATTTATGAAATTCCCAGGGGGTGGGAGAGACAAAAGTCTGGACTTTGCAGACTGAGTGCTGTGCCGTCATCTCATCAACATAACCACCAGCTCCAGTGTGCACTTACTTAATGCCCACTGCATGCCTGGGCCAGGCTGGAGGGGGCTTGGAGTGGGCACAGGTGCTCAATACTGAAAATAGCAGGGACCTCCCTCCACCCCACCCCCACCCGCCAGTGAGAGGAAAAAGATAGAACCTGTATTTTGGCCTTGCCTCCCACCCCCAACCTCACTCTCCCACCAGCCCCTACTTCCTCACTTTCTCCATCTCTTTCTGAGTCTGCAGCCCTTCTCCCCTGGCCCACTCCACTTTGGAGTCCGTGGTGTCCTGTGGATGAACCTGTGGGTCCTCTAAAGAAAGGCTTCAAGGTTAGTTTCTGCACAGCAGTAAACTGGGCGCTGGCTGTCACGTGCAGAGTCTATGATGAGACTCGTCATTTGCGCCTGCTGGCTGCAGGAGAAAGCTGGGGTGTTCACGCCTCTTATGATGGTCTCCAAGTCCTCCCTGAGGATGCATGGCAGGTGCTTTGGGGGGGAGCTGATGGAGCTTGGGGAGAGAACCTTAACTCTGCTTCCAGGGAAGAAATGTATAGAAACTTCCTGCAACAAGGCAGGCCCTCCGGCCTCTGCCCCTTGTCAAAGCCACCATCTGAGCAGTAACAAGGCAGGACGCAAGGCCTCAGTTGCCTCCCCTGACTGTAGAAGTGGGAAAAGGCAGTGTCAAACTGTGTCTGTGGCTCCTCAGGCATGCCCAAGCCTTTGATAGGGAAGATGTAGGATTGGCACCAGTGCAGTGATGGGCCTTCTTACACAAATGTCATGATTTTTTTCTTAACCCTTAGAGGTAAGCTCTGGGTTGAAAATAAGGAACAGTCTATCAGAGATAAGACAGCGAATTAAATTGAAGACCACTGCACTGACAGCTGGGATTATAAGACTTTTGAAAATCAAAGGCAACCATCCAGAAAATAATGAAATCAGGGATAGATAATTAAATATATTAAGCAAAAAAATGGATGCTGGAAGAACAATAGGGACAGGGTCCTTTAGGGACAACAGAAGCTTCCCTATTCTAAGCAGCCTGAGTTCCATCCTCTGATGTTTGGGCTTCCCCCTCTGATTAGGGGAAAAGCCCCAAAAAGTTCCAGTCTGCTTCATAGACCTCCAGAAGTTTCTCCCTCCCTTGAGAAGCCCTTTCCACAGAATGAGTTGGGGTAGGGCGATGTGTCTTTTTGCTGCCCCTCCCAGGTGAGGTGGCAGGTGTGGGCAGGCTCACCTGCCTGGAAGCCTGTTGTGAGGAGGCGGGCTGTTCCTGCCTGGGAGGAAGAGAGTGTCAGCACACCAGGGCCTGTGTGCACACTCGTGCTCATGTGCATACGTGTGTGTGCGTGTGTTCGGAAAGGGTTCACGTAATGCTGAAGGCACAGACACCTCCCCCCGACACACACACACACACACACACACACACACACACCACACACCTTAAAGCCAAACTCAGCAATCGTGACCCATGGACGACATGAAAGTCCAGTTCTATTTCCAGGCAGAAATAGAAAGACCATGAGCTTTGGGCTCCCACAGATCTGCGTTCAAATCCCAGCTCTGTTACTCACCAGCTGTATGATTTGGGGCTCACTGCTTAACCTTCTGACCTGGAATGTCTCACCTGTAATAGGAGAATATAAACTTTCATCGTGCAGAAGTTTTGTGAGAATAGAATAAAACTGTCCTTTGCCTATTGCCAGAGGCAGTGGAGAGGAGTCTTAACTCCCCAGAGGTATGTGCAGAGGCACAGAAGTCAGAGTGGGTTTTGAACCTCACCCAGCGTCTCCCAGGTTTGCCATGAATGCTGGGAGGGCGTCATGCATGCGTAGTACAGGTAGCGGTGTCTGTCAATGGGACGTGCTCAAAATAGATCAGGTGTCGTACAGATCGCCTAGTATATCGCTGGCGCTCGCACCTCCATGGTCTTTGTCTCAGGACCCAGTGCTGCTACGGAATCCCTATCCCAGCTTGCCCTGCCTGTGGCTTCTGGCCAGTTTTTCTTATAGTCAGATCTTATTTTTCCCCAGGCTGGTCTTTCCCAGGCTTACTGTTGTCATGGGAACTTAAAGAGGCTTCCTGAGTTTGGGGGAAGAAGGGGTTAAAGCCAAAGAACCCCACCACTGCTGTTGCAGCCACTACAATAGCTAGCGAACCACCATTCTGGGCCCCTACAGTAGATCTAGACTGGAGGCCAGGGGGAGGAGTTTGTGGGCTCTCGTTCCCCCCTACCCTGCCCCACCTGCCAGGTGGGTGAAATCCCAGGACTTGACATGCCACCATCACGTCTCCCTTATCTCATTGGAAACAGAGGCCCGTCCTGAACACCAGTTTCCTTGTGGATCTGAACAAACACACAGTTTACAACACTGATTTATGATTGATTAATTACTCCTCTTTACCTTCAAGGCAAGCTACGCATCAATACCTGTTGATATCATTAACATATTCAAAGATGGCTGCATGTTACTTTTGTCATGGGGAAAGTGAGACCTCAGAACATTTTGGGGATTTGCCTGAGTCATTTCACCAGCGATATGGAACCAACACTTGGAACCCACGCTTGTTGAGCTTTACCGTCATCCAGGAATGCCCAGGGCTGTAGGGGGACTGGCTCCAGTGGGAGCAGGGGAGGGAGGGAGAGGGTCAAGAACTAGTTCCCTCTCCCCATTTCACCATCTCCTCTGGGAGGTGATTCTGAATGGACAAAAATCCACTCTCCTCTTTTCCCCACTAAAATTCTACTCTTTTTTTTTAATTTATGTATTTATGCATACAAGAACTGGAATACAGGCCAGAGATAGAGGACTAGAGAATTCCCAGAGACAGAGTGGGGAGCAGAACAGGCGGACTGACTGAAACACACTGCTGAGGGGAGCAGAGGTCAAGATAGGAGAGGTCTGACGCATCATGTGAGTCAGCTCCAGGCGGGAGTCGAACTCATGCTGCAGTGGCTGCGGGTAGCTTCATAGTGCGGTGACTCAACCCCTGTGCCACCGGGGAGGCCCCAAAGCAGTCCTTTTTAAAGGAGCAAAATATTTAAAGAATTTTAAAGAATTTCTAAATGTGGATCTCATAATTCTCTTCCTTGAAATTATCCCAAGAATAGCTATATACTTTTTGACCCTATGATTCTAACTGTAGAACTTCATCCTAAGGAAATTGATCAAACACAAGCATAAAGATTTGACTTGAAATAATCACAGATTCAACTGAACTGGTAAGATATTGGAAATGAATGTTCAGAAATAGAGAAATGTTTATGTGAAGTACATCTAAATATAAAGGGGCATAGAAAAGTATTTAATGATGTGAAAAGATGTTTACGATATACATTTGAGTGGAGAAAAGCAAGTTATAAAATATGTATAGTGTAATCTAATATAAAATCACACATAAAAAAGAGTTGGAAGGATATTAAATGAAATGTTTATAAGAGTTATCTCTCGGTTGTGAAGTTACAATTATTGTCTTCTTGATTATCTATGTCATCAACATATTCAAAGATGGCTACATGTTACTTCTGTAATGAAAATAATCAAGGTAAGCTCATTTAAAATAGGCTTATCCTGGGCTTCCTTGGTGGCACAAGGGGTTAAGTCTTATCACTATGAAGCTATCCGCAGCCACTGCAGCAGGAGTTCAATCCCCAGCCAGGGAGCTGACCGACATGGGGCAGCAGACCTCTCCTGTCTCACCTGCTCCTTCCCTCAGTAGTATATTTCAGTAGATCTGCCTATTCTGTTCCCCACTCTGTCTCTGGTGACTTCTTTCAGCCCCTGCACCTCTGACCTGCACCCCAACTCTTGTATGCATAAACAAATGTTTTAAAAGATAAATAAATAAAATAGGCTTATCCACACACCTGTCATGGCTTATAGAAAAAACAGAATATATATTCATATATTGATTTAGTAAAGTATATAATACACTTATTAATTGTTTATAGTCATTAGAATGTTTGAGTCTGTGTAAAAATACCAAAATGTTTATGATATATATTTTTAAATTTATATATATTTGACATCAATTGTGGTCCCCATTTCCCACCACCATTTCACATCACCTGAATCCCCTGTGCTCTTTCTGCCCTCATCCCATTCCTTCCCCCACCCCACAAAGTGTTTCTGATTTGTCCTTGTCTTTTTGTTTTTATTGTGTTGTGTTTTTGTTTTTATTTTTTTCATTGTTATTATTCTTTTCCTTGGTTCCTTATTTGGTTCTCTTATATTTCTCCCAGGAGTGAAACCATCCGGTACTTTTCTTTTGCCTTCTGGCTTATTTCGCTGAGCACAATCCTTTCTAGCTCCATCCAGGTTTCTACAAATGACTCTAGTTTATCTTTTTTGATTGCTGAATAGTATTCCATCATGTATATAGACCACATCTTCTTGATCTACTTTTGGGCATTTAGGTTGTTTCCAGGTCTCACCTATTATAAATAGTGCTGCAGTAAACATAGGGGTGCAGGTATTCTTTTGAATCAGTGTTTTTGTGTCTTTTGGTATATTCCTAGGAGTGGGATTGCTGGATCAGATGGGAGTTCCATTTTTAGTAGTTTGAGGAACCTACACACTGCTTTCCATAGTGGTTAGACCAGTTTGCATTCCCAATGTTTATGATATGTTAAGTGAAAAATACCCAACATAAAAAAAAAAAATACCTAACATAAAATGGAAAGTGCACCGTGATAGTAAGTCTAAGTATGTAAAGTATGCACGCAAAGAAAATATTTCCCTTAATGCATTAGGGCAAGATTATGTGTAATTATTTTCCTTTCTTTCAAGGTTACCAAAATATGATATTTTGCCTTTACAATGAAAAGAAATTGTTCATGGGATGACAGAGCGCGAGGGGTGGGTCCTGTATCTGAAACTATTCTAGAAAAATAGCACCCCTTCCTGGGTCCTCACTGCACTCACCCATTGAATGGATTAACGATGGTATCACTATTACTTATTGAATAACATATATATTGTATGTACAAACATATATGTACACTGCATCTCTAATGTTCCCTGTAATGCTGCAACATCGATATATGACTTGAAATTTGTTGGTTCCAAGTAATAGAGATCTAGTCTAGTTATTGAAGAAAAGGACCTTTTCTTTGTAATTTAAGTGCAGCACATCTCGGTCAGTCACTGGCTATAGTATGTCAAATGTATCTGCCTCTCTTTGCTTTGACCCTGTCTTCCTCTCAGACCTTTGCTTCGTTCATGAACCAGTTTCCATCTTCTTTATCAGACCAACTGTCTCTGCTTCCCGTCCACGGAGGAACACAGGGCTCCCGACAGTTCTTGGGTCTAGGGTCAGTCTAGCCACGCAGGCACGGCTCCCGTGTGGAAAGAGATGTGGCCAGCTTGGTGGGCCGGGTCAGATCAAGTGAGGTGGGACTGTGTATAGGGAATTCAGACTTTAACCTGAAGGCAGTGGCATTCAGTGGGGAGAGAGAACCCTCCAGCTGCGGTATGAAAAGGTGAGCTGCAGGGGCTAGGTTGGATGTGGGGAACCAGGAGGAGGCCTCACTGGCCTAGGTAAGAGATGCTGGTAACTGGGACCAGGGTAGAGATGGACAGAAGTGGATGGAGTTGAAGAGGTAACGAGGAGGTCGACTGGACAAGACTTGGAATTTGACTAACAGGGGTGGTGGTCAGGAGGAAGGGGTCGTGATGACCCTCATGTGCTTGCTGGATAGTAACGTGGGACAGAGTAGTTTTGGAAGACATGATGAGCTCCATTTTGGACTTGATGAGTCTGAGATATCTGGAATCATAGGAAGCACCATCAGGAGCATCTGGGTCCAGTCACCTGGTCCTCAGTGGGGAGGGGTATCCCAGAGACAGGGTCTGAAAGTCCTCAGCAAGCAGCAAAGCCAAGGTGTGGGGAGCTCAACCAGGCAATGTATGGAGGTGGGGAAGAGGGCCAGGGCAAGATCTGGGAAGCCAGCATTTTTTTTTAAGATTTATTTATTTATACATACAAGAGCTGGGGGTACAGGCCAGAGGTGCAGGAGGTGAGAGGATTCATCAGAGATGGAATGGGAAGCAGAACAGGCAGACCGACTGAAACACACTGCTGAGGGGAGCAGCGGGTGAGGCAGGAGAGGTCTGCAGCGCCATGTGGGTCCCCTCCCTTCAGGGATCGAACTCGTGCAGCACTCAACCCGCTGCGCCACCAGTGAGGTCTGGAACACCAGCATTTAAGGGAGACGAGTCTGCAAGAAGCCTCAGAAGAGGCCCCAGTGAAGCAGGGGTGAGATCCTCAGCCAGTGGCAGGGAAGCCAAGAGGCATGGGGTCACCCCTCAAATGTTGCTGAGAGGTGGAGCTGAATAGAGAAGGATTGATAAGGGTCCATGGGATTTAGCAACGGGGAGGCCAGTGGTCACTTCCAGGAGATTAGTGTTCAAGGCAAAGCCAGAAGGTGGTGGAGTGAGTGGAGGTGAGGAAGCAGAGACTCCAGCAAACATGAAGGTGAAAGGTGGAGAAGGTGAGGAGCTTGGAGTGGTTGGAAGTAGGGGGAGGGGTTGAGCTTTTGTTTGCAGCAAATGTATACACTGGTGAGAAGGGTCTGCCAGAGAAAGGTAAGTTGAGGATTCATTTAGAAGAGCGAAGAGTCAGGTCGTTAAAGAGTAAGGAATGCGGGGCGGGGAATATGAGAGGGAGAGCTGTGGTTATAGGTGAGTTTATTATGTGGAGAGAGCAACTGAGCTTTCACTTCCTCCGCTAAGTAAAAGACTAAATCAGAGTTGACCTGAGAGTCAAAAATTTCCGAGTAGACAACTCTGATAAGTCTGTTTTGCCTCAACACGATAGGACTAAATTCTTATCTGAAATTTTTCAAAAGTACAAATCTGGAAGAATTGTAGACAGGCCAGTTTGAATGAGTGGATACTGATCTAAAAAAAGAAAGTAATCTTATTCATTTCAGGTACATACAGTAACACAAAATATTACCTGGTGGTTGGGAAAGAATCATTTGTAATTAGCATAGAAATTGTTTGGAATATAAATTAGTTTTTCTGAAGTACTTGACTCTTGCCTAAAAACAGTACTTCAGTATTTTAAGAATTCCCCTTGTAGGGTGAAACCACTTTATATCTATTTTAAGACCTTGTTAAGTCTGCTTAAATGTAGTTAAAAATTTTTTTTTTCTGGAAAAGATACCAGCTACATCAGAAAACCATTTCTGGCAAAGGTACGATTGTGCAACTGTGCAGTGCACAGAGCTTCCAAAGGCCATTTCTACAGAGTGGATCTGATTGCTGGAGATTGTTACTAAGGGAACAGTGGGGTGTGCCTATAAATCTCATTTCACAAAAGACCCAACTAAAGTATCGATCCAAAGGAGAAACCGGTGGATACAAGAGGAGGAACGCTTTTCTGGTTGAAATAGACACACGCACACAGACATAGACAGACAGACACCTGTATATACACAAGGCTTTCACCTTGCCCCATAATCCTCTCCCCTTTAGCTGCTGCCTAGATGAGCAGGCCACGGAGACAAGTGAGCTGGGGCTGGGAGAGCAAGGGGCCGGCCGTCCTCTCTTGGATCAGGAAGCTGTATGGACACCACAGCGGCTGCTGGCTCTGCAGACCTGTGGTCGTAAGCAGCACGGTGAGGCTAGTGGCCTCTCACTGGTATTATTACCATTACTGATGGAGCGGCAATTCAGGCCCTTTCCCCATCATGTTCCCAGCTCCTCACAACGGTCTTCTGCATCGTTCCTGCGGCAACATGAGGAGCCTGGTATTCTGTGCTGTTTCATGCCCAGAATCACAAGCTCCTCCATGGCTGAGTTAGGACTCAGCCTCTGCGGGTCAGTGGTTTTGTTTTCTTTCCCCTGCGCGGGCCTCACATTAATCACCGGTATGTTATCAGCACTGGCCTGTGCAAGGCAGCGGGACCCTCGTGGAGTTTATTTTCCACCTCTTCTCCAGTTCCCCCTTCAGTCTCCATCCACCTTGCTCCCCTCACTGCAGACTGCCTCCGTATCCTTAAATATATGCATGATCTTGTTAAGAATGTAGTGTCGTCTTGAATATGTATGAATTCTATTATCATTGTGTGTGGGGAGGTAAGAACACTTGACATAAGAGCCGCCCTCTTAGCATATTTGCAGTGTACCATACAGGCTTGTTGACGCCAGCTCCATGGGGAGGGAGCGCTCTGGGGCTTGTTATCACAAATGACTGGACCTTTGGACCTCAGACTAAGGCCCCTCCTTCCACCTCCTCTGGCCCTGGTAACTCCCTTCCTCTTTGAGTTTGACTATTTTAGATTCCTTACTTCAGCGGTATTTGGGTAGCATGTGTCCTTCTGTTTCTGGCTTTTTTTCAGTTAGCATGACGTCCTCCAGATTCATCTATGCCATCACAAATGGCAAGGTTTCCATCCTGTTAAACAGTAATTTTCGAATGAATTAATGGCTGAATACTCCATTGTAGATACATACTGCATTTTCTTTATCCATTCATCTGTCCGTGGGCATTTAGTCTGCTTCGTGTCTTTGTTATGGTGGACACTGTTAGAATGTACATGGGGGTGCAGGTATCTCTTTGGGGTCTTGATTTCAGTTCCTTTGGATATGTGCCCGGAGTGGGATTGCTAGATCACAAGGTAATTCTGCTATGCTTTGTGGGTTTTTAAAATTAATTTTTAAAGAATATTTTATTTATTTACGCATACAAGAGCTGGAGTACAGGCCAGAGATCGGCGGGGCGGGGGTGGGGGGGCAGTAAGGGGATTCATCAGAGACAGAGCAGGGAGCAGAACAGGCAGATCGGACGAAACACACTGCTGAGGGCAGCAGCGGGCGAGGCAGGAGAGGTCTGCCGCGCCATGTGGGTTCCTCCGCTGGACGGGGATCGAACTTCTGCTGCAGGGGCTGCAGAAACCCCACAGTGCGGCGCTCAACCCCTTGTGCCACCAGAGAGGCCCTCTGCTATGCATTCTAAATTGATAGAAAAGCATTGTGTTATAACTCTCCTTTGCTTTTTGGTGATTTTGGAAATCTATCCATGTTGCTGTATATAAGTCTTGTTCATTGCCTCTGCAGGATCACGTAATATTCTGAACACGCATCCACATCATCTGACTGATGGTGCCCTCCAGAATGGACACCAAGGTTGGCTCCAGCTCCTTGCACTTGTGCCTGTGTCCTCACAGTGGCATGAGACATGTCCTAGAAATGGTATCACGGGGTCAGATGGCCTGGCATGCCCCTTTCACCAAGCAATGCTAAAAAGGCCGTCCTGGCTTATACAGGACAAGAACTGCGTGAGAGTGCCTATTTCCCCACCTCCTTGCCAACCGTTGGGCATTACTCACTTTTCTTGTAATTTCAATGAATGTTAATTGTTACATCACTTAAATCTGCATTCCTCTGTTCCCAAGTCAGTTTGAAAATTCCTCTCTATGCTTGTCAGGTACTTGGGCTTCCTTTCTGTGAATTTATTCATATCCTTTGTTCGTTTTTCTGTTGGGTCTTACTGGTTTGCAGTACTTTCTCTGTATTGTAAGGATGGAAGTCTGAATAGCTTTAGGGATTGTAAATATCTTCTTTCAGCTTACCATCTATTATTAATCTTATTAAGTTATTAATGTTAAATTTATGTATGGCCTATACTTGAAGGAAGGACTGGTATCTTTATAGGTATCCTCTTCTGTTTCACGGATTGTGTTTAAGTGTCTTGTTTAAGTGTTTATCTACCCCACGTTACAGGGTGTTCTCTTATATTTTGTTTGCCTGATAGTTTTACCTTTCACGTTTTGATCCTTAACCATATGGAGTCCCTCTGTGAATGTGTGAGGTAGAACCCCAACTGCATTTTTCCTCCATTGATCCAGCGTTCCCAACACCACCTGAACTGTCCAGCCTTTCCTCATCGATATTTAAGCAGCTCTATTAAGATAGAATTCATATACCATATAATTCACCCATTTAAAGTATATGATTTTAATATAGTCAGAGTTGGGGCCACCCTGGTGGCACAAGGGGTTAAGCACCATACTATGAAGAATCCACAGCTGCTGCAACACAAGTTCAATCTCTGGCCAGGGAGGGGACCCACATGGCGCAGCAGACCTCTCCTGCCTTGCCCGCTGCTCCCCTCAGCAGTGTATTTCAGTCAGTCTGCCTGTTCTGTCTTTGGTGAAACCTCTCATCCTCTCATCCCCTCATACCTCTGGCCTGTACTCCAGTTCTTGAATGCATAAATAAATAAATCTTTTAAAAATACTCATTCTTCATTATAAAATATACTTATATATATTCAGAGTTGTGCAACCATCATTGCAATCAATTTTAAAATATTTTTATCATTTCCCCCAAAAAACTTTTTTAGCCATTATTTTCACTAATTCTTGATACCATTTTCATCAGTTCTAATGAAACCACGTATCAGTTCTCAAGTGGACTGGATCTCTTTCTGAACTCTTCATCATGTCCCACTTGTCTGATATTATTACAATGGCATGTCTTAAGTCTTATCTGCTAAGGCAAGTATCTCTTCTTTGCATTTCTTCAAAATTGATTGGGCCAAAATCCTTTGACTTAGGAATTCCACCTTTTAGAATTTATCCTCCAGATATAATTGAATGAAGCAAAACCATAGACTTGCAAATTTAGTCACTGCAGCATTGTTTGTAATAATCTGAAACTGGGAACAAATCAACACCTGCAAAAATAGGGGAACAGTTTGATGATGGTATGTTCAAAGAGTGGAATAGTATGCTGTTGTTAAAAAGCCTCTTTGCTAGGGTACTTGACACAGAGTTGCACCAAGTCAATAGTAGCAGTTCTGTCTTCACCTTCACCATGTGTCCCTTAACTAAAAATGCACTAAACTGTCTCCATGTTTGAAGCATTCAGCAAACTATGGCAAGAGAGCACCACCAGCAACAGACTGATTTCCTCCAGGTAATGCTGTCTTAGCTCTGGTGCTGCAGTAGGATGGACCCTGTTCCCTGTTGGCAGAGTCACCCCAAAGGACTGGAGAGATCAGTCATCACCCCAGCTGGTGGAATAATGAATTGTTTAAAAATCAACTCATAATTGATATCAAGAAAAACATTGTGCCCATTAAAACATGATATTATTGAGGAAATAAAGTATATTTGAAACTTCTAAAAAAGAAAAAAGCTCTTTATTTGCTGATATGAAAGAGCTCCAAGATGTAGTCTTAAGTTAAAAAAAAAAAGGTGTGGAATAGTATATATAATATGCTACCTTTATGTAAAAGGACAAGGATCTATATTCAAATTCACTCGTATACATATGAATTCTGAAGGGACAGGAATATAAGAAACTAAGACTAGTGGTTTCTTTGGGGGCCAGGGGACTTGGGCAGATGGAAGGGAGGCATTTCACTGTCTGCCTTTTGACATTTCCAGTTCTGAGTGATGTGTATACACAACCTATTCAAACAATAAGATAAGGGAAATTTGATTTAGATTTTTGTGAGTTCATGTTTCCATGTAGAATTTAGAATACATTTGTTGAATTATTGAGAAACTCCAACTGAATTTTTGACTGGGCTAATCCTTTGTCTTTCCTTCCCTACTCTGCTCCTTCCACCAGGGGTCAACGAAATCTGTGAGGGTCTGAAGCCAGGAGAAGGCTCTGGTCAGGGGTAGGTGGGACAACCTGGAACTCAGGAGAAGGTCTCCAAGCTGTCTTTCTTTTAAACACTGGCCATTGGGCTTCCCTGGTGGCGCAGTGGGTTAAGCAACGCACTATGAAGCAAACCGCAGCCACTGCAGCACGAGTTTGATCCCTGCCGCCGGCCAGGGAGGGAACCCACATGGTGCAGCAGACCTCTCCTGCTGTGCCCGCTGCTCCCCTCTGCAGTGTACTTCCATTGATCTGCCTGTTCTGCTCCCCGCTCTCTGTGGTGAACCCTCTCACCCCCCACACCTCTGGCCTGTACCCCAGTGCTTGTATGCATAAATAAATAAATCTTTAAAAAAAAATAAACACTGGCCATTAAGCGCCACCTGTTTCACTCTTTTCTGTTTGCCTAAATTTCACAAAGAACCCCATTTCTGGGGAAGAGGGATAAAGCATTATCAAATAGAAATCTTTTAACCACCTTGGTGAGGAATGGCTACCTAAGTCTCATCACCCACCTGGTGGTGGGTTATCTTACCTGCAGGCTGAGAGCTTGAGAAAACTTGCCTTCTTGGAGCAGAGCTTACAAATACAACCCAGCAAGGGAGGGGACCCACCTGACGCAGCAGACCTCTCCTGTCTCGCCCGCTGCGCCCCTCAGCAGTGGATTTCAGTCGATCTGCCTGTCCTGCTCCCCACTGTTTCTGGTGAATCCTCTCACCTCCCTTGATTCTGGTCTGTACCTCAGCTCTTGTATGCATAAATAAACTAACTAATTACTTAAAAACAAAACAAAAACAAATTCAAACCTGAGATTGGCAATCAGGCATACCTTGCATTTGTTTGCGTTGTTTATTTTTCTAAACATCAGTCCAGCTTCTTGTCCAGAAGAACCATCGCTTCCGAATTAGTAGCGTCAAAATAATGAAATTTCCCAATAATGAACCTGAGACTAAAGTCACGGAAAACCCGCTAATTACAGACCATTCAGTCTCCTATCCAGGAATGGGGACCCAGACCCCCGGGAGTACACCACAAGGGGCAGCTGTAGATGCGCCCTGCACCCTGCTGCCATTGCTCTTCCCTGGGCCTGGAGGCCTCCTCCGCTGAACTCTTGTCCCCTAACCCAGGTCAAGCGAGGCCCTGCTCCCAGGGGAGGCTAAATTCCTGGAAACAGCAAAATGGGGCCCCTAGGAAGGTGGGGGCATGTTTTCTTCTCAGTTCTGGGAAGCAGTGGGGGAAGGGTGCTGGGAGAAGGAAGAGGGTAGAAAAGGCAGACAAAATGCCCAATATACCCAAGCCCGTCAATTTCCTTTTTACATCTCTTTATCAGTGTTTGTGACTGAGCTTCTTATCAACAGGAAACGCCTGCCTAAGGGGATGAGGTAGATCCAGGGGGACTGCATGCCAGGACCAGGAATTCTGGGTAGTCCACTGCTGCTGTCCAGCCTCGTGATTCCCAGCACCCACCAGGTTTCCCAGTGTCTTTGCTGAATCATCTGGCGAACGCTTGGATCTCCAGAGAACAGCACACCAGACAGACCCCAAGGCCAGAGGGGTCTATAGGGCCCCAAACAGCTTAAGCTATGAAATGAGAATTGTCCTTGCCTCTGAACCCACTCCTCTCGCCAAGTAACCTGCCAAGGTCACAGATGACTTAGTGACAGTCACCCCAACTGGTCCTTCTCGTCTATTTACCTCTGTGCCCGCTGAGGATAGTGCCTGTGCCAGGCATTCAGGACTGGGGCAGTCAGGTATCTGGTGTAGACTTCGAGATGAAGGAGAGCAAGGGGGCTGACTGGCTGGCTACTGCATGCCACTTGCTTTAAAAATAGTGGGCATCAGACTAAGATATGGTCTCCCAGCTGGGGCTCCCAGGAAGACAGACTGAAAATCAGATTTCATTGGAGACTAAGATGAACATAAATGCCCGAAGGGATATCTGGGCCAAGCAAGGCTTTATCAGCAGCCGAGAGGAACAGGTTTATCTAGACATCTTTCTTCAAATCGGCACAGGACTGAATAGAGAGTTGGGAACTGGCTGTCCTGGTAGGAGAGGCTGGAGAGAGCTTTGCGAGCAGGAGACAGGCCACCTTGCTTCCTGTTCCTTGCCCACTGCCTTCAGTTGCCCTTGAGCTGCCACGCTCTGCTTTCAGTGGTGGCAGTTTTAAAGGAAATTCCAGCGTGCCTCTAGCCCTGCCCCCGTGTCTCCCTGGACAACCCCCCTCCCCTCACTCCATCCTGCAGTTGGTGATCTAGGTCAGTAAGAGTGGGTGGGTGAGAAAGAACAGAGAAGAGACTCATCCAGACGTGACACCCCGCAGGGCAGCAGTGACAACACTTTAACCTGAAAACTGACTGAAAATAGACTGTGTGTCTATGACATTATGCAAATCATATGCAAAGTCAAGAAGTCCTCTGTCTCTATTTCTAGCAAACTGAATGTGGCCCTGGTTCCAAGAGTCGCCCACCCAACATGACAGCTGCACAGTGAGCATCAGTCCCTGTCCCAGGAGACTGGACTCAGGACAAGCACCCCTCCATGACACCCCCAGGACTGAGTCCTTCGGGCATGAGGACTTGGCCAGCTCTGTCTGTTAACCTTAATGCCAAGTGAGGACTTGGCATTGCAGTGCCAAGAAGCAGTGCACCCTCCATGCAGGCTGGGGTGGTGTCGGGCTGAGTAGAGAGAGCTGCCCCGGGGGTCTGAGTACCACCAGGCCTTGGCAGGGGGAGGGATGGTCTCAGCATCCCAGTTCATGTCCCAGGGATCACCTTTACCTTCTTGGGCGTACTGTGGAGCCTTAAGACCTCCTCTCTCTCCTTGTATAGGTAGGAAGGTCGGAGCTTGGGGTTCCCTAGAAAAGCAGGGCAGAGCTGCAAAGTCAGTAGGTTTTCTTCTTCCAAGGCCAGGCCCCCTGAGGTGGTGTGGAGACCAGCTTGGACTCAGTGACCTCCCAAGAACTGTTCTACTCCTGGAGGGCAGTGAGTCAGTTCTCCTTACCCCACAGCCAGGCTTCTTATAAGTCCTGTGCAATTTTTCTCTTGTCCTACTCCCCACTCTCTAACCATTGGGCCAGAACCTGGGGTAAGGGCCAGGGTGGGGCAGGTGGGAGGCAAAGGCTGCCCTTTCCTGTATGCCAGGAGCACTCTTATGTCCCTCAACCCTGTCTAGGAGGTCCTCTGGGAAGAACTCTCAGCTGCGGGGCTTCAGAGACACGGGCACCAGGACATTAAGGAAGGCTCCACGCGAAGCCAATTTAGGGCCTGGAGGAGTAGAAGAGGTCCTGCAGGGCGAGAGGGGGCACCCTTTCCATGGCTCCCCACTATGAACCTCTAAGGCAAAGGTACAGATTTCCTAGGCTGAGCCTTCATGTGGACAAGGCCCCTCTGATCCTTGAGGACCTACCTGGTTTCTCCGTGGCATGTCCTGCCCCACAATTTCCGGGGGGATTGGGAGTGGAGAAGGGCCCAAGCCGCCCAGACGGGTCTCTGAGAGGATGACACGTCCTTCCCACTCTGGCAAGGAGGACTGACTGCAGGCAATTTGGGGGATCCTATCTGGGAAGGCACTGAGAACAGAAGTTGCAAGCGGGTAGATCCAAGCTGCCTCTGTGTGAGGACACAGAGAGCTCCTTTCTAGCTGGGCTTTTCGGAGGACCGTCCCTGCAAAACCGAAGGACAGGACAGCGCAAGCACTCTGACGCCCAGAGTGGGGGGTGAGGGGGGACCGAGATCCCCACCCTCCAGGAAAGGCCCGCGGGTTCCCGAGAAGGGCGGGGCTGGGAGAAAGCCGCTGTGCGGACCATCAGCCAGCAGAGGGCGCTGTAGCCGGCGCCTTGATCAGGCTCCCAGCCCAAGGCGCTGGGGACTGAGGGTGTTCAATCAGGAGCCTGCATGAGCTATGCATTATCAATTAAGGGAGAACCTGAGGCATGGATACCTCGGGACCCTTTCCTTCCCAGTCCCCTCAGGTTTCCTCTGTTATGGGCCACTGCAGTGGTACTGCCTAGGAAGACTCAGTAAGAGCTCTGGTTCCCATGGTTTATTGAGGACCTACTATGTGCTAAGCACATGCTAAATGCTTCCACAAACAGCATCTGCAGTAAGAGAAGTCTGATTCCACCCTATGCAACCAACCGTGCTGCATCAGTGTGTCATGCAGCCTGCTCTCCCCACTGCCTCCTTCCCTCCTCCCCCACTGGCCTTGCTCAGGCTGCCTGCCCCCTTTCCTCAGCCCTCCTCCAGTTCCTCGGCCTCCTGCCTCAGTCCTCCTCCTCCTCGGGGTTTTCCAGCCCTTGGGGAGTTGCTGCATTCACTGTCTTGATTGTGGCCTCTCAGGAGGAGACTTTGCTCTGTAGTCCATTGGAGAAAATCCTTCTGGGGCAGACCGATTCCTTGGCTGCGTGGGTTTAAGTGACCTCAGAACTAAGGCCACCAGGAAGCAGAGAGGCCGCGGTGACTTGGGGAGCCAGCAGGTCCATGTAGCTCTCTGTTGTCACCCAGTTTCACTTCTTGGTTCTCCTATTGCACAATGCTGGGATCGGGCCTGGGAAAGTGCCACGAGCTACTCAAGCAACGGCCGAGAGGCCCGCCTGCCGCGGCCTGCCGGGAAGGCTGTGCTGGGCCGTGCGGCAGAAGGGGAGGAGGCCACGCTTTCTTCACCTCCTGTGGCGGCTCTGACCCCCAGGGCTGAGGGCTATGAGGCCAGTTCTTCCCAAGCTCGTCTCTGCACTTATCCCTGGCCAAGCCCCGACCCACGCTCCTAACTCACCTCCTCCAACCCATCTGGCTGCTCTGGGTTCAGGGTGCTGTCCTCAGTGCATGGACATACAGCCTCAGCGTCTCCAAATGCCAAACTCTGTGTGTTCCTCTGGAGCCACCAGGTTCTTCTCTGGGGCCTGGTCAAGAATATGGGCCTGGACCAGAGGCCAGTGGGGAGCAAGAGCCTGATGCCTTAGGCTTTCGGCTGGAGACACGTTTCTTCTGAGCCCTGGAGGCCCTGGAGGAAGGTGGTCCTCAGCCCCTCTAAGTCCCAGGGCCAAGGAGGCTAAGCCATGGAGGTGGTCGCTCTGCTGGCCAGAAGGCCCAGGACTGTCTGAGCCCAAGCATCCTGGCGGGGGTCAAGGCAAGAACCGGAGCTCGTAGAACTAGACTAGGAAGTGTTTCAGACCTGGTTCAGATAAAGTTACTTCCAAATCTCCATTTTGAGGCAAATTGCCAGGGGCTAGGCTATATAGATTAGAAGAGACTGGTCAGCTGAGCTCTGATACAAGCTAAAACTTCCAGGAAAATTAGAGCTGAAGAACCTCAAAGGACATCAGGACTAAATCTTTCAATGGGCAGATGAAGAAAAATGGTCCACGCACAGTGAAAGCCTCATGCCTTTCACATCGAGCAAGCCCCAGGACCAGAACCTGGGCTTGCTGCCTCCAGACTGAGTCTTTGCAGAGTCATGCTTGGTCTGAGGGCTTCCAAAGTCCTGGCCTTCCTTACCTGCCTCCTCTCCACTGGCCTGTGACCCTCCCTCACCCTCAGCAGGAACCACTGGGTTAACGCCCCAAGAAGTCAGCTAGAATGTGGGTGGGGCCCAGCTGTCCGGGCAGCTGGCATTTAGCTAGCTGGGATCTCATCTGGAAGACAGGCCCCAGGCGTCACGGGCCGAGACACAAACCCAAGGAGAGAAACTGATGGGTCCTGGGTGTCTGAGGCTTATGCCAGAGGCTCAGGCCTGGCAGGACAGGGTGTCTGCTAAAGGCTAGACTAGGCCCTGTGCCACTCTGGCAGCTCTGGTGGGGCTGTGGGGTTGGCTGAGGGCAGGGGGTAAAGTGGAGGCCTAGGCCTGGGCCTGGGCCTGGGCCTGGGCCTGGACTTCCCTGGCTGGCCTTCCTGGGCTCAGGGGCCTTTTCTACATCATGTGCTGGTGAGCATACAGTGGGATAGGGGTGCTCCCAGGGTGTTGGGGAGCGAGGGAGTCAGGCGTCAGGGAGCCTGCTGCTTTGAGCAGACTAGACAGCCGGGGATCAGGTTTCAGCCCAGCTGTATTTTTGGCTAGATGGGCTAGGGGCCCAGCTGGGCAGGCACAGCCACCCCCAGAGGGGGACCCCCTCTCCAGGACACACACGCACACCACCTCTGCCCTGATAGGCCACCATCCACCACGCTGCAGCCTCCACCCCCTTGCAGGCAGAGACGCGGACAGGCCCCTGGCTAGTGAATCACTTTCTGCTTCTCCAGACTCTTGCTGAGCTTCTGTAGTGTCTTCTTGATCCGCAGCGCGGTGAGGCGTGCTGAGGGGTTGGGGTACCAACACTCCCGCATCATCTGAGCCAAGCCTGAGAGGACCTGAGGGCAGGATGGAGAGGAAGCAGAGACACAGGTCAGGGGAAATGGAAAGGCAGCGCGAGGAGGATGGCCCAGCAATGAGGAGACACAGCAGGAAAGGATGAGGAGAGGGAGACGTGGAAAATGAAGAGGAGAGGAAAGACAGAAGTGGTAAGAGGTAAGGGGGACAGTGGAGAAATAAGGCAAGAATGAGAAGAAGGAGGCCTCCCTGCTGGTGTGAGGGGTTAAGTCGCATCACTATGAAGGTGTCCATAGCCACTATGGCATGAGTTCAATCCCCTGCCAGGGAGGGACCCACATGACACTGCAGACCTCTCCTGCTTCCCTCAGCAGTGTATTTCAGTAGATCTTCCTGTTCTGCTCCCCACTCTGGCTCTGGTGAATCCTCTCACCACCCCCACCTCTGGCCTGCACCCCAGGTCTGGTATGCATAAATAAATTTTTAAAAATAATGAGAAGAAAAAGATGACAGATGAAAGGAAGAGTGTGGTGTGAGCGGGATGGAGAGAGGCAGGTGGACAGAGAGGTGTAACTCAGACCTCCAGGAACACTCAGGGGAGGACGTCTGCAGACACTTTCTCCCACCTCCAGCCCTGCCAAGAGCCAAGAAAGGGGTGATCTCTAAGCCTTGGGGCTCTTGCCTCCCCAGAGCAGAGGGCAGTATGTCCCAGCTCTCCAGCAACTCTGACTAGCCCCAGCGGACCAGTGGGAGAATGGGCAGTGGGAAATTGTGAAGTGTAAAATTGTAAGTGTCCAGGGGAAACCCAGCCGAGGTAGCTCAGTGGTCCTCAGGCGAGCCAGTCCCACCTCCACCTCAGAAGCTGAGCTTGTTCCTGGAGGGAGGGAGGGTGTGCACACAGGAACAGGTGCATGTGACTTTTGTGCAGAAATGTCCATGTCCATGTTTATAGAACTATCTAGAGGTATATTCACTTCTCCTGTCAGTAAATATTTATTGAGCACCTATTATGTGCCAGGCACTATGACAGGTACCAGAGATATAAAGGTGGGCAAACGAGTCATTTCTGTACTTGTGTATGCTTTTGTGAGTATGTTCCTATCAAAGCATGTGCATGTCTTAGACACACATGTGAGTCTTATATAAGTATGCAGAGTGTTTTGAGAAAAAACACAGATAAATGAGCAGCAGCAATAACAAAAAAAATCCATGTCAATAATACATAGAAATAGCAGAGAGCTTCTGGCTTTTCAGACAGAGCAAAGGGTTCTGAAAATCCCAGAATAACCATGGGGTCCCTGGGGGTCCACCCCAGGGATGTGAGAGGGGTGCCCAGGGAGGCCCCTTGGAATGTATCCCTCAGAGTAACAGAGGAGAACCAGGGACCTTGGACACGCATTCCTGGGCCCAGAAGTCCCAACTGTGAGCCCCGCCCTGAGTCATCCCAGCCCGGGGAGGCTCACCGGGTCTGCAGCCAGCCGGTTGGGGATGGTGGGCGTCTGCTGGTCAACACACACCACCTTCTTCATGTCCTCAAAGCTGGGGTCGTTGGGCACCACATCGTAGAAGGGCGGCCTGTAGTCCTCCACGATGCCTGGATGGTGGGGGAGGGAAGGACAATCAGCTGGGATCCCCAGAAGGCCCCAGAGCACCTGGGGGAGACCTTTGTCCACTCTCTGTCCGGGGGTCAGAAGCCAAATGCCCAAGAGGGGTGCTGTAATATTACAAATACATTTTTGATAATTACTACCGTTTATTTGGAAGTTACTACTACCGGGCATTGTGCTAAAAATACCTGACATGCGTTATCCTGTTATTCCTACGAGCAGGTACTGTTACTACCCCACTTTACAGCTGAAGAAACTGATGCTCCGGTGAGCCCCAGCTTCCGCGGCTGGAAGCGGCAGTCACGCTTCACTCACCTTCCTGGATGGCTAGGCCAGATCTCGTTTCAGGCTTCCCATAGCTGCCTCCCACCAGGAGTCGGGTCCTGCTCCCAGGCCCCAGCTATCACACGTGCCCAGTGAGTCTCAAAGTTTACTGAGCACCTACTACTGCCAGACGCTGCCTTATATGCATTGCGTTCAAGCCTCACGGCAATTCTACAAGTTAAATAATCCTATTCATTTCACTCTATGGCAACGCAATGAAGGCCAGCAAGGTGAAGAAACCTGTCTAAAAATCACACAAGCAGTAAGCGACAGAGCTAGGGTTTAAGCCTAGAGAGTCTAACCAAAGCCCATACTTTTGCCCTCCCAGCTACACTTAGGGGATGAAACAAGAAAAACGGGGAGTAAAACAACTCTCCTAAGAGAAAGGGATTTTTTTACCCAGTTGTAACACCACCTGCCCGCTTTTGGGGTGGGGAAGGTGGGGGTGGGGGGCTGGGGGGTGGCGCATACCCTTCCGCAGACCCCTTCAGCCGCAGCCCCGCCCCACGCAGTCCCAAGTGCACAGGCCTTAGCAGGAGCTTCTGAAGCGGACACCTGTGGCGCCGCAGACAGCCTGGGCAGAAGAGGCCAGACCCAAAAGGAGCGCCCCTTGGCCCTCCTGCTTCTTGGGGTCATGGCCGCACGGTCGGACGTCAGAAGAGCCTGCGCCAGCTGCTCTCCCCGTGGCGGGCTTCCAGGTCGGCCCCTGTGCCGCTCGCGCCCTAATCAGCGCTGCACAAGAGGCCTGAGCGTGTCTCATGGGCCTTTAATCAGCGCCGGAGCTGACACCAGATTACAGTGTTTATAATGCGCTGTGAATCTGTGTGGGCTCCCAGAGCTTCCCTCCCCCAGGAGCCTGAGTCAGCCTCCCCCGCAGTCAGGCCAGTCCAGTCTTCCTCTCTTGCCTGCAGCCTGGTCCGGGGGCCCCTATCTTAAGGAGCTCCTTTCGTAGGCTGAGGTTGTCCCCAACCTGTCAGGAGTCCCACAGCCCTTCCCCTTTGCCGACAGCCTCTAAAGCGTGCAGGCCTCCCTGGCCAGTGCAGGCCACCACCTAGCACCCACCGCCCCAGGACTGCCCCGAGGGAGCCAGTGAGAAGTAGTCCCTCTGCTGGCTCCCAGCCCCTCCAAGGAGGCTGCGTCCCCTGTGGCACGTGCACTAGGTGAGGTGGCCACATGCAGGCAGCACAAGCACCACTGTGTCCAGCTCTTCTGCGGGCGAGGAAACCTAGGATCCAGGAGGTTGGAGTAGCACAGTGACAGAGACTGCCAGGCTTCAGATGCTGTCTCTATCCAGCTATGACGCTGTGCCGTGGTCCCCTCATAGCATCAGGCCAGGCCCAGATGTAGCAGGGGGGATAGGCACTAAGATTGCTATAATAACTGCTACTAAAAATTAATTTACCGAGCTCCAGAACAGTTCCAGATGCTGTCTGGATCATCAAAAACTAGAAATTATTTGTATTCTCATTTTACCAAAGAGGAAACTGAGGCACAGAGCAGCTAACAAACCTGCTCATGGTCAGTGGCCAAACCTGGAAATTAAGCCTAGATGGTCCTCACCCCTAAGTGATAGCCCTTCCCTGCCAACACAGTCTGTAAGTAACACCGGTGTGTGGCATGGCCACTGGCACATATTTAAGCTCAATAAACGTTGCTTCTATTAACATTTCTGTTATTATCACTTCCCCAAGATTTCCCAGTTAGAATCACAGACTCAGATGAACCTGAAAGGTCACTCAGCTGAACCACGTGGTGAACAGCAATGAAGAGAATCCAGAAGGTCTGGGCCCAAGCCCCTCGGGCCCTGGGCGCCCGCCTGGACAGGAAGCCCATCTCCTGCGTGTCTGCAGGCTAGCCACCCTGCTCCCGTCCCCACCCCGTGCCGTGTGGGCCCTCACCGTTGACGATGGTCCGGCGGGTGATCTCCCACAGCACCAGGCCCAAGGCCCAGATGTCCGTCCACTTGTAAGACTCAAAACAGTCGGTGCGGATCTGCTCGTCCAGAACCTCCGGGGCCATGTACCGCTTGGTTCCCACTCGAGGGTTGTTGCCGATGTCCAGGTAGTCACTGCCCTGGGAGTGCGTCACAGCCAGGCCTGCGGCACGGGGCCTGTCACTCGGGCGCTCCTCAGAGCCCACGGACAGGTGGCCCCGGAGGCTGGGCCCAGTGCGGGCAGCGTTGGAGAGAGGAGGCGGGACACAGAGGAGCAGACAGCGGGCTGCTGGGAGAGACACCTCCCGGGCCTCAGCGTCCTGGGCCTCAGCGTCCCGGCACACTCCTTGCTCAGCGCTCTCTAGGTGCCGAGAACCCAGGGAGATGCCAACAGGCAGAGCAGCCGCTTGAGCCTTTCACAGAGCGGTACCCCAAGGCCCCACGAGGGAGCCATGCAGTCGGTGACGCCAGGACTAGGACCCGGCTGTGGGGCCCCCGTCTCCCAAACCCGGAACCGGAGAGGTGTGGCGGAAGCAGTCTGGGCTTGGAAGCAGTGCTCAGACAACCCGCGGCCCTCTCGTGGGGGCAAAACGAGACAAGGAACATCGTCACCCCCGCCGTCAGGGGAGCCATGGGAGACTAGTGGGTGAAGCTGGCCCGGAAGGGCCGACCCGCCCCACCACACCTCCCTCCCACTCCAGCCCCCACTCCCACCCCCAGGCGCTCACCCAGGTCCGCGATGCAACACTGCAGGTTGCTCTTGACCAGCACGTTTCGGCTCTTGAGGTCTCGGTGGGCGATGGCCGGTTTGCCCTGCGTGCCAAAGATCTCCACGTGCAGGTGCGCCAGGCCGCAGGCTATGGACACCGCCAGCCTCAGGGCCAGCTGGGGCTCCAGCGTCTGCCGCTGCAGAAAGTCGTAGAGCGAGCCGTGCTCATGGTAGTGCGTGATGAGCCACAGCTGCGTGCTGGAGTTGCGGGAGGTCATGTCGGAGGCGATGAAGCCTGTGAGCGGAGGGCTGTGTCTCCACCAGGGAGCACACTGGGGAGCCGGGAGGAGGGAGGCCGGCCCTGCAGGGGTCAGGGCTGGGGCCAATGCGTGGAGGATGGAGTCTCTCGAGGGGCCAGGGTGGAAGCTGGTCTGGCTTGGGTCAGAAGGGCAGCCAGGTGGGAGGCTGAGGACCATCCTGAGGCTTGGACTCCAGCCCTGAGCACAGGGAGTGAGCCCCAGCTCTGGCACACAGCACCCTCCCCCCAACACACACACACACACCCCGCTTGCCTAGAATATTGTCGTGTCTGAGCAATACTGTGTTGTAGATCTCGGTCTCCCGGAACCAGGACTGCTCATCCCTCGAAGAGAAGATCTTCACTGCCACACTCTCACCGTGCCACAGGCCCCGCCACACCTCCCCGTAGCGGCCTTTTCCTGATCCAAAGAGCAGAGTGGGGAGAGGGTCCCACCAAGTCCCGAGCACACAAAGGCCCGGAAGAGTCCCGACTTGACGTTGCATTGAAGCCACCTACAGAACCTCAGGTGCTTGTGTGTAACTGATTCCGACCAAGCCCCAGCTGGCAGGCCCCCAAGTCTGCCACTCGTTCGGCCCCAGCTTCTGCAGGAGGATCTAGCCTGACTCACCTCTAACACCAGCAGAATTCCTTCCCATTCTAAGCCCTATTGTCCCCACCTGTGACTCCAGACCCAAGCGCTCCCTCACTCCTCCAGGTCCATGGGAGCCCATGGTCCCCATTCCTGGGGTTCATTCATGCTCACCCACACATTCCACCAGGGCGACCTGCCGTGCCACTGTCCTCTGCACCAGGAAGGGGAGCCCTGAGCCACTGCCTGTGGTGCAGTCGCTGTCCAGGAAGTCCTGGGGTACCAAAGAACACTGTGAGGCTGCCCCACCCATCCCAGCCCCCTTCTCCCTCCCCGACCGGGTCTCACTGCTGTGATCCACTCACATGCTCCCCGGGCGCCCAGCTCCCACCCACTCCAATGTGCGTGTCTCCGGCTGGGCCTTTCTTGACTACCTGCCACTCTGCACCCCCTCTGATTCTGGGCTTTTTGTCCATCCCCCAACCTGTGTCCCGGGTTCCCCCAGGCCCATACCCCCAACATGCTGTCTCCCTGCTCGGATGTCTTCAGGATGATGCTGGACTCGTCCAGTTTACTGTGCAGGCCCGGCTGCTTCTCCTGCCTCCGCCGGACACGCCACAAGCCCAGGACACCCAGGGCCAGCAGGGCCAGCAGGGCCAGCACAGGGCCCAGGACCAGAGGCAACTGGCCGTCTACTCTCCAGGGCCCAGGAGTTTGGGTGGCTGTGGAAGGTGGGGCCACTGAAACCCAGCTTCCATCGGGCCAGATTTCCACCCCCAATCTCCAACCCCCTCGCACACCCCACACCAAGTCCCGAGGTTCTGCCTCTCCCGCCCTTCTGGCTAGAGTATGAGAGGAGAGCAGGGCAGGGAGGGCAGGGGCTGAGAGGACGGGGAGGGGTGAGGATGGGGAGGGGTGATGAGGCAGCTGGACATACCCTCGAGGACCAGGGACACGTTGTGGTTGCAGAGGGGGCTGTAGCAGCAGTAGTGGTTGACAAATTCCGTGGGGCGGCCCCTGCAGAGCTCCTGGTGCAGGCTCCCGCAGCCCCGGTGTTCCTGGGGGCGCCTGCCTTCTTCCCGAACCAGCACTACTGTGCACCAGGCCCCCTGGCAGGTAGGCCCCCTGCAGTGGGGGCTTTCACATCTGCAGGTCACCAGCGGGCCCCGAGAGGGCTTCACAGGGTCACCTGAGAGACACACTGGATGCTCAGCCACTCTAGATCCAGCTCCCCATCTGAGCCCAGCACCTCTCCCCCACCCCCCATCTCCCTTCTGACCTACACACCAACCTCTGAGGCCTTGTCCTTCAGTTCCACCCTCAGGTTATCCTTCCCTGCATAGTCTCCCGTGCCACCAGAGACAGCTGAGACCACGGGAACCAGGCTTCTGGCTCTGCCCTGACCCTAGGAACCCCCGCTCCAGCCCCAGCCCCGGCCCTGGCCCCCGAATCCCAACCCGAGGGCTCCCCTAGGCCCTCCCTCCCTCCCTGCCAACATCCTCAGTCTCTGTGCCACCAGGTAGAGGTTCCACCCTGGAATGTAGCAGAGCACCAGCCTGAGGTCTGAATCAAGAGGAGAGCAAAAGAAGTTTGGGGTGGTTAGGAGTTTAGTCTAACCAAGCCTGTCTCCCATCTTTCAGCCAAGTTCCTGAATCCCTCTCCCCAGCAACTCAAACTCAAGCCCAGCCAGAGCTGAGCCCACACAGTCCTTTCCCCAGCACGGTCCTGCACGGGCACTTACCCTTGGTCAGGCCCAAGGCCATCAGCACCATCAGAAGGCCTGTTCTGGGGGGTTCCAATGTCATGGTCCTGGAGAGGGGGGCAGGAGAGGGTGCCGTCAAGTCTGTGAAACGTGATTCCTTGGTGTTTTGAGTCACTAACCATAGGTCCCTCCCACCCAGAGGAAATCACTGGGAGTTTTTTAAGGGGGGGCAGGGAGGTGTGGGGGCGGGGCCTGCAGGGGAAGTCCTGGTTCACTTCCCCATGGAAACTATCCTGTTGGGGTAAAGGGTAGGGAGCCCTGCAACTGACTGAGAGCTTGGGGGGCCCCTGCTGCTGAGCTCAGCCTGGAAGGCACAGAGGCATGGGCTGGGGTAGAAGGAGCATCTGCCAGCAGCACCCCCTCTGCCCACTGTCGCTTGTCCATTCCCTCCCAGCCTCCATGCCTACCCACCCCAGTCCCAGTGCCCTCCACCCCATCCCCCCTCGCCCCTGGCTGCCTCAAACATAAACAGGCTCTTGTCTTCATTTCCTGCCATTCAGGGTCCCGCCAAGCTAGGAACAGGAATCAAGATCGTTTAGATTGGAATCTGGATAGAACAGGCAGGAGTCACGCACAGCAGGGAGAGCTCAGCATATTCTCAGGGCTGGCTGGATCAGCTATATAGTGTCTGGAGCAGCCCCTGGACCTGGGGCACACCCAGGACAGAATTCTAGGGGGGCACTTTGTGAATCACAAAGCCCAGCTCCTTATTTTAGATGAGACAGGATGGGGACTCCGACAGGAGGAGACTTGCTCAAGGTCAGGCAGGCTCCAGAGGCAGGACAGGTAGTGCAACCAGGCTCCAGGCTTGGGTTCAGAGCCCCTTCCACGCAGCCTCTAATCCAGGCAGCAACGTGGGCCTGCACCCTCAGGGTGGAACAACCGACCAAGCTTGCCGGGCCCTCGGGGTGTGCAGGAACCCCTCTGCAACCGCACCTGAGTGCACGATGCCCGAGCCGAGCTGTTCCCTGGTCCCCCCTCCCTCCTCGCTGTTCTAGGAAGGGTGGGGGAGGGAAGCGAAACACACTTAAACACTGAATGTCTGACTTTCTGTGGCTGGCTAAGGCTCACCTTTCTTACAAGTTTAGTGGTTAATGTTAACAGGAGTGGTTGTGATCTATGATTTTGCCCAACCAGGTTCCAAACTAGTGCTTTTTTCTTTTTTTTAAAGATTTATTTATTTATGCATACAAGCACTGGGGTACAGGCCAGAGGTGTGGGGGGTGAGAGGATTCACCACAGACAGAGCG
>JAGFMF010011958.1:287894-310489 GCA_019455555.1 Galemys pyrenaicus
AGGAGAGGTCTGCTGCGCCATGTGGGTCCCCTCCCTGGCCAGCAGCAGGGATCGAACTCGTGCTGCAGTGGCTGAGGTTTGCTTCATAGTGCATTGCTTAACCCACTGTGCCACCAGGGAGGCCCAGTGCTTTTTTCATTTCTCAAAGGTTTAAAACAAGAAGTTAAGGGCTGAAATTTCAGCAAGAAGAACTCAGATCAGAAAGCAAGAAGGACTTTCTGAGTGGCAGAGAACACAGATGCATGTGCTTAGGGACCGGATCCCCAGGCAGGGGCAGCTAATGTGAAGGAGGAGTGTCTTCTGGGACGACAGCGTGAGGCTGCAGAAGGTCTAAAGCCTAAGTATGGTGCCAAATGAAGACCCATGATGCTGAGGTTCTGAGGGCAGGATGGCTGGAGGTGGGTGGGGGTTTCATGAGCCTCTCTGGCTGCTGGTAGCTTTGGCCTTCCTGCTGGGGCTTCCTCTGCCCCAGGGGCCTGGGCTAGGGAGGAAACAGAGCCCTGGGCTGCTGCAGCTGTGTCCCCAGCTGTCTGACCTCCTGCCTCTTACCCCCCTGGTAAACACTCTGCAGTGGGCCAGGGGGCTGGAGATCCCTCCCAACAGCCCCAGCCAGGCCGAATTTGCCCTGACAGCCTTTGCTTGCCTAGAAAGCAGCTATGGAGAGCGTACAGGGTAGGAAGGGAAAAGTAGGTAACAACAAGGATGCAACCCAGCATCCTTCTAGGATCTTCTACCTATGCTTCCACGTCTCTGGCCATGCCCTAGTCCATTCTCTCACTCACTTCCAGAACCCCCTGAAGTGCTTCTTAGAAATGCACATTCTTTGGTGTCACCCCCACTCCAGATTCTGACTCAGTTCATCCGGGCTCAGCAAGAAACGTGCATTTTTAACAGCTCCCCCAGGTAATTCTAATCAAGCTTCTGTGGGATTTGAGAAATGTGCCCTTTACAACCCTATGTCCCTGTGCTTTCATTTTACAGGCTCTGCTGCGTGGGGGTGGGGTACAGAAGGCAGGGACTCTTACTCCACACCGCTCCTCTCTGTCCACCCCCATGCTCCCACGGAAGACCTACTAAATATGGCTAAATACTGAAGCCAGGACTTGGACCCACTGAAGAGGCTGGTGTGAGGGTTTGATCAGGACATCTCCGCCCTGCTGGGCCCCTGGACAGTCTGCAGAGCCCAACTCTGTCTAATCCTGGGGCTGTGGGAGAGGGAGGTTGTGATGGTCCAGGGTTCAAGCAAGCTCAGCATCAGGGTACGTACAGGAGGGTGTGGCGTTCTGACCAGTCCAAACTCAGAGCCGACCCGCAGGATTCACCCTGAAGCCCAATGCTAGCACTAGGTGACTCCTGGGGACCCACAGTATCTTTTCACTTGGAAGCAAAACTTCATGAAAGACCTCCTGCTGAGAGGGCATCACTGCTGTGGGCCAGAAACCACAGATGCTCAACTAATTTCAAACATTAACTTACCACTGTGAATTCCTAATAAGAGGAGCTGACCTCGGAGAATTGTATGCTAAGTACTGAACTGCACTGGTCTATCCACTTTCATTCTCACAACAATCCAAAGGGGAAACCGAGGTTAAGGACGTTAACTTTCTTGCCCATAATCACCTCAAGAGTCTTGACCAACCTACATTGATGCTAATAATTTTTTTATTCTTCCATTGTGTCACTTTAATTATTTGGTAGTAAGTGAGTCCCTCAGAGGTGAAGTGAGTGGATCTCACACACTACCAGATAGCCTGACACTGGCATGACTGGGTGCCTTGTGCTTGTTTAGATGTGGAAACAGGGCCTCCCTGGGGGCACAGTGGGTTAAGCAACGCTCTATGAAGCAAACCTCAGTCACTGCAGCACGAGTTCGATCCCTGCTGCCGGCTGGCGGGGGGTGGGTGGGGTGACCCACGAGGCACAGCAGACCTCTCCTGCCTCGCCCGCTGCGCCCCTCAGCAGTGTGTTTCAGTCAGTCTGCCTGTTCTGTTCCCCACTCTCTCTCTGGTGAGTCCTCTCACTCCCCACACCTCTGGCCTATACCCCAGTTCTTTATGCATAAATAAATAAATCTTAAAAAAAAGATGTGGAAACAAATTCATTTGCTGGCTATAGGCTTAGTATCAGCTGGGGAGAGCAGTGTGGGGTGTGCTTGGGAGGTGACGGTTCATCTTTTTCTCCCTAGAACACCTGAAGGACTGCTTGAACCCTCTTCCATCAACAGCAGTGGCTCTCCACAGCACTGGCTGTCATGGGGCTGGAAGAGCCTGGTTCTGATCCAGACAGCTAAGGCCCAAGGCCCAGGCTGTCCTGACCACATGCCAAGCCCTGGAGACACACCACCCCACCCCTTCCAGCCCTGTGAGGCAGCCCTTCTGCATTTTGGGATCTCAGACAGTATGGTATCACCCAGAGGTCAGGATGTGGCTCTGGATCATGGAGACCTGGGTTCAAATCTTGCTTCTGCCACTTAGCGCTATGAGATTTGGGGCAAGTTAGTTAAACTTCCTGAGGCTTAGCCTTCCCTGTGAAAAAGGGAAACTGATAATAATAGTGCTCATTTAATATGTATAATGTAGTGCATGTTTTTAGCAGAGTGGTACATGGCACTAAACATTACCACAAACCAGCCCTACCATTTCCACCACCCAAGCACCTTTGGGCAAGTGATTCAAGTCTAAATCTACCTCCTTTTCTGTAGGATGGGTATAATAATCCCTCCTCTGCTAGGCTGTGGCCCCGGGGAAGATACTCTTCCTGAATGGCTGTGTAGTAAGCACTCAATAAATGGTAGTTATTTTTAACTGCCTGATGATAGGACAAGCCCACTGGGACAGATGGGGCAGCAAGGGGCCACAAAGGACAGCCCGGACTCGGCCAGAGCCACCCAGTCAGAGAGACAGCTAGACTCCCCCAGGTCCCAGTCCTTGGCCAGGAGACAGCCAGCCAGGGTAGGCAGCCAGCCCAGAGATGGCTCGGGGGGACTGCAGACCTGCGCTCCCAGCCTGAAGGGAGGCTGGGGTCCCCTCTGGCCCGAATGCTGAAGAGGACTTCTCTGAGGGGGGTCTCTGGAATCTGCCCCAAAGGAAGGGCCCAAGGGTGGGGTCTGGTCGCCTTTCCCAGGTCCCCGCTGGCACCGCGGACCTCCACTCACCTCCGGACCTGCCCTGCCTCCACTCACCTCCGGACCTGCCCTGCGGGTGGCGGGGCGGGTGTGCAGCTGAGGGGCCGCCTGCCCTCCCCGGTTGTGGTTGCGGCAGCAGCAGCGGTGGCACGACTAGGCTGGACCCGGAGCAGTGTCCGGCACGGTCTGGGACGGGGCTGGGGCTGGGGCTGGGGCTGGGGCCGGGGAGGGGCTCGATTCCGCGCGGCTGCCCGCTGGCGAGGCGGCCGGCCTCCCGGGACTGGGAAAGGGGCTGGAGCAAAAATGTTTCTTATTCCAGCGTCTTCCTGCCTGGCCCGGCTCCACCACTCCCTCCTAATAAAGCGCTTCCTTATTGCCCAGCTTGTCGAATGGCCGTGGGCTTGCCCCTCACTGGGCCCGCAGGGCTGGACCCTCCCCGGCGCGGGTCCCAGACCGAGGGTAGCTGCTTTATTCGGTGGCCCCATGCTCTGGGGCCGCAGCTCGCGCACCCCAGCCCTGGCCCTGAGCCTCCCACGTCTGCCTCCCCCGAGGGGGCGGTCCTTGGACGCGGGCCTTGGGGGTCCAGTGGGGTCTGGGCCCAGAACCGTGGGAGTTAGAGAAGAGGCTGGAGGCCCTGTCTGATGGGGAATGGAGGACCCGTGGGAGGACGCGCGGGGTGGGGTAAAGGACGGGCAAAGCCTCACTTGCTTAGCTCAGTTAGTAAACGGTCTCAGAGGGGTGGATCTGCGTCAGTGGTGAGGACGTCTGGAGCCCCTTTGGCCTTCTCATGGCTGACAGGAAGCTGTTTCCCCACCGAGGGCAGCCAGGCACAGCGGGGAGGCTCTGACGGTGTCCTTTGAGGGAGACCCTGCATCCATCAAATAGAGCTTTAGCGATTAGAACGGCCCCCAGGACACTGCGGGAACAAAGCCTTGGGAAGGAGAGCAGGATGGCCTCTTCCCCCCACCCACCCCCCTCCCCAAGCTGCTCCACAGGCTCCTGAAGCCACTCCTCAGGCTGGGGACACTGACGTCACTGGCTCCCTCAGCTGTACCCCTGTGGGCACCCTGAAGGCTGCACTGGGTTTCTGTCTTAGCCTCCTAGTTATCCACAGACTCTGGAATCTGTGAATCCAGACTAGTTGTTTGATCTTAGATAGCAAGACCTCTCCAGGCCTCAGTGTCCATCTGCAAAATGGGCATAATAAACAATGATGGCTTCAAAGGGTTGTGAGAATAAGAGGTGGTCTCAGCTCATAGCACAAATGCTGGCCAGCTGAGTCTGGCACAGAGGGTAGGCCCTGGATCAAAGTGTTTAGTTAACAAAAAGGGAGAGGGCAGTTGAGAGCTAAGTAGGAAGAGATGGGCATGAGAAGCAGGAGCAGGACCTTATTCTAATATGGGGGTTCTGAAAGATGGGCCAAGACCTCCCCCTCCCTCCCACCTTTGAGAGGCCTCAAGGCTGGGGAAGACAATGGCCAAAGACTCAGACAGGCATCAATTGCTGACCGACCTCACTTCCTCTGTTGAAACCCTCCCATCCTCCACCCCACAGCTGCTTCACAACTTGTGAATTCCAGAACCCAGGCACACCCAAATTTTAGTGTCAGGACAGAGCTGTGTCCTGCAGCCAATAGGAAGTACTATGGGATTATAGTATCTGCTCTTTCAGATTATAGTGGCCACCTCGGCACTCTATTAGCTGGAGCAATGGGAGTGTAGTCGGTGTCCATGGTTCAGACCCACCCTCCCCGCTGCCCTGCTGTGACTTCTGATAACCCTCTCCAAACCCCAGCCCTTGGGTCTCTGTGCCAGGAGGTGGAAGCAGGGCCTCTCCAGGGACAGCATTTAGCCTGAGACGTACACTGAAAACAGAAACATAAGTTGGACAAGAGTCGAGAGTCACTGATGACTCAGGATGGAAGGATGGGGAGGGCCTTATCTTTGAAGAGTTCATAAAACCGATATAAATAGAGGGGGACGTGGGCAGAGGAAGACAGGGTCTGAATGGGTTTGGTTGTTCTTCAACGCTGGAGTTTCCCCCATCTTCCAGGAGCATGGAGCCCTCTGGACACCGATGGAGCCCTTTGGGGCCCCTTGTGCCTTCCACAGCACAGAGATCTTCGGGAAGCATCTGAGGAGAACACACTTGAGGCTGAGCCCAGTGAGGAAAGGGAAGAGCCATTACAGACTGTGTCCAAGTCAACAAGAATTAATTACTCAGAAGAACCAGCTGTTCCCCATAATCAGTGAAGACAGCAAGAGGAAGAAGGCCCAAGACCAAGATTCAGATTTGGATATTTAGGAGAAATTTCCCATCAGTGTGTGAAGCAAGAGACGTGGGGGCCCCGGAAGGGGTGTATGGGTGAAACTGCAAAGCTGTTCTTGCCTGTGGATGATGGAAGTTAGGTATGGTTAAGCATCACTCGCCAGGTAATCGAAGTTAAGCGTGAAGGTGGGAATGGACAACTTGACCTTTTAGAATCACTCTTGTCACCAGGGCAGGGCTGGGGCATGGGTGTTCAGCCGCTGTCAACACACAGGGTCCCACACTTGGTTTAATGCCCTGCTGTCACTATCTTGAAGTTCTTAATTATGTTTTTTTAAAAGATTTATTTATTTATACATACAAGAACTGGTGTACAGTCCGGAATTGTGGGAGGTGAGAGGATTCACCAGAGACAGACTGGGGAGCAGAATAGAGAGATAGACTGAAATACACTGCTGAGGGGAGCGGCAGGAGAGGTCTGCTGCGCCATGTGGGTCCCCTCCCTGACCGGGGATTGAACTCGCACTGCAGTGGCTGTGGATGTTTCATAGTGCAGTGTTTAACCTGATATGCCACCAGGGAGACCCCCAAATTCTTAATTATGTTTGAACAAATGGCTCAGCATTTTCATTTTGCTCTGGGCCCCACAAATTATGTAACGGTTCTGCACCAGAAGGAGTAAGAAAAAGGAAGGAAGATTAGCAGAGGTGAGTTGGGCTTTGCTTCGTCTGAGTTGCAGAGCAGGGAGGTGTGGACCAGACCCATCTAGGACTTTTTCAAATGTGAGAGACACGGAGACAGTAGAACAGAATAGCTGAGAAGAGCTATGGGGCAGGATGCAGCAGGCACCCATAAATTCCATTGATCCATCTATTCAACATACAAGTCTCAGTTTTGTGGGCTGGAAGCAGCCTGGGCTTTGCCTGGGCAAGGGAGAGAGGCTACCTCCCTCAAGTTAGGGCAGGACATCCTGGTGTCCTGAAAACAGTGGCAAACCGAGGACAATGGGCCAGGCCTGGGCCTCTTCTCTGGGCGTCGGGTTTCTCCTCTGTATCCCAAGGTGCTTAGGCCGGAATCCCTACAGGTCCTTTCCAGCTTCACATAATCTTCTTCAGGCCTGAGTTTCAGGAAATTATAGGTCCCAAGCCCTGTCTCCACACTCAGGTAAAAAGGCACTTTGGCTACTGTGAAGTTTTAGGGGCTACAGTAGGCAGAGCCCCACCCAGCACCTCAGGAAGAAGCTGCCACGTGAGGTCAGGTCACCGGACTCTGAGCCCCCGAGGCCCCTTCCCCTTCCTCTCCAGCTTCTCCAGGACTTCTCAAGATGGGTTCATCCATTCTTTGCCCAGCCCAGAGACCTCAGGATGACTCATCTCAGGATGGAACAGCTTGAGGAAGGGAGGGCATGTCAGGGCAAGTCTGAGACTCCCAGTGCCACGAACAACGTGTGTGTGTCTGGACTCCGCCTCTCTGCGCGGCCTCCACTCTCTCAGTGGGCAGTCCAGCACCCCCCACACTGCCCCCCGCACATGTTTCCTGGAGGCAAACTGCCCCCACTGGAGGGAAGAGCCCTAACTTGAGATAGGAGTCTCACCTACCACATTCTCCTAAAAACAACACATCGACCAGCTGAAAGAACCTTGAGACCTGGTTTGTTCCTAGGGAGGCTGAGCATAGGTGGAAAAAGGAGCAGCAGGAGGAAGCTGGGAGCTGGGGGCTGGGCTGTGGGACAGGAGTCTGTATGTTCCTACCTGCTCAAAAGTGAGCACCAAGGGCTTCCCTGATGGTATAGGGGTTAAAGTCTATCAAGCTATCAGGAGCCTCTGGGGCATGAGTTCGATCCCTGGCCAGGGATCTGACTCTCATGGCACAGTAGATCTCTCCTCTCTTGCCCATTGCTCCCCTCAGCAGTGTGTTTCAGTCAATCTGTCTGTTCTGCTCACCACTCTGTCTCTAGTGAATCCTCTCACCTCTGGCCTATACCACAGTTCTTGTAGACACGAATAAAAATGAATCTTAAAGAAAAAGTGGGGCCTCCCTGGTGGCACAGTGGGTTAAGCAACACACTATGAAGCAAACTGCAGCCATTGCAGCATGAGTTTGATCCCTGCTGCTGGCCAGGGAGGGGACCCACATGGCACAGCAGACTTCTGCCTCACCCACTGCTCCCCTTGGCAGTGTGTTTCAGTCACTCTGCCTGTTCTGCTCCCCACTCTGTTTCTGGTGAATCCTCTCATCTCCCTGGACTCTGGCCTGTACCCCAGCTCTTGTCTGCATAAGTAAATAAATATTTAAAAAAAAAGTGAGCACTAAATGTTACTTCTTCTGATAGCTTACTGAGGGGTGTTACAGAGATGAATGAATAGCTACTGCAGAGGACTTTGTGTGTTGTTATTTTTTTAAGATTTATTTATTTATGCAAACAAGAACTGGGGTACAAGCCAGAAGTGTGGGGGAGTGGTGAGAGGATTCACCAGAGACAGAATGGGAAACAGAACAGGCAGATTAAATGAAATACACTACTGAGGGGAGCTGCGGGCGAGGCAGGCGAGGTCTGCTGTGCCCTGTGGGTCCCCTCCTTTGTCGGGGATCAAACTTATCCTGCAGTTGCTGAGTATGCTTCATAGTGTGGTGCTTGACCCCTTGCACCACCAGAGAGGCCCTGCAGAGGCTGTCTGAGAAGAATTAAATCCTCAATAAGCACAGGATACAGCAATTACATAAGATAATAAATAAGACTGAGTAGGAGATTTTATAATGAGAAGCAACAGTACCCACCTCTGGACTGTCGTCCTGGGGCCAATCTTCTTCTCGAAGTTTCTGCTATTTATTTCTCTGGCATTTACTTTGATAACTCTAGATAATAGGCTTACTTGGCTCTGATCCCCTCCTTTTTTTTTTTTCAGTTTTATTGAAATATAACTGACAAATTCAATTGCAAGCGACTTAAAAGTGTACACGGTGATGATGATGTGATGTTCTTATACATTGTGGAAGAGTTCCCAGATCCAGTTAATTAACACATCCCTCACCTCACATGCTTATCTTTTGTTGTTAAGAAGCTTTAAGTTCTACTTTCTTAGCAAATTTCAATTCTGTAGTCCAGGGTCATCAATGGTGGTCACCATGATGTCCATTAGATTCTCACGTCTTATCCAACTTATAGTTGAAGGTTTGTATCTTTTTATCAGCCTCTCCCTAATTCTCCACCCCAACAACCACTTCACTCTCATTGTCTAGATTCCACATGTAAGTGATACCATGCAGTTTTGTCGGTTATCTCTAGATTTAAAAACTTCAGGCATTTTTTAAAAGTTGCAGAATTTAGGGCCTCCCTGGTGGCGCAGTGGTTAAGCAACACACTATGAAGCAAACCTCAGCCACTGCAGCACAAGTTCAATCCCCGCCTCCAGCCAGGGAGGGGACCCACATGGCGCAGCAGACCTCTCCTGTCTCACCCTCAGCAGTGTGTTTCAGTCCCTCTGCCTGTTCTGCTCCCCACTCTGTCTGGTGAATCCTCTCACCTCCTGCGACTCTGGCCTGTACCCCGGCTCTTGTATGCATAAATAAATAAATCTTTTTAAAAAAAAGTTTCAGAATTTAAGTCAGTTTCATTCTCTCCCTTTTCTCTTCTTCCTAATGAATTGATGGTGATCTTAATACTTAGTAAATTTAAATAACATACCTTTAGTTCCTGGCCTATTCAGATTATGCAGTATTTGTTGCCCCTGCTCTTCCCGACAGCTGTAATCTTGCTGCAATAGAGGACGCCCTGTTAATTAACTGAAGCACGCCATCTTGCTATTGGGAAAGTTCAGTTGAGACTTGGGACCTTGGAGATGTCTTAAGGGCTTGCTGAGCCTTTTGAATGGCCCTGGAGCAGCAAGACTTTCCCGCTCTGAAGAAAAGCAGAGCCTGGTTTTTCTGGGGAAGGGTGGGGACCTGGCAGGCTCTTGACTAGTATTCACCTAGGAGAGGAGCTGGGGATTAAGGAGCCATCCCCAATGGGGAGGGCTTGGTATCTGGGTAAAGAGGGTTTCCTCAGGATTTGAGGGTAGTTATGGCTCTGGTAGGGGTGAGATTGTTTGAAAGAGGGGCCGAGTGGCTGGCTGGGTGAGGCCAGAGGCCAGCGGGATTTCCTTCGGCTCCAGTCACTCGGGTGGGTGGGACCGGATTGCTGGAGCTGGACACAGGAATCTGCCTTTGTTTCCAGCTGGAGGGGAAATGCCATAAATCCTGCCCCTTTCCCACCCCTCCAGCATCCGTGCCCAGGTTCTGCACCTCACCCCCACCCCCAGCACAGAGAGTCGGGTACTGAGAGCTCCTGTCTAGGACCTCTATCCCTCACCCCCCCCAAAAGAGTCCCTGGCACAGATAGAGGAAATGGGAGTTGGGAAGATCCAAGGCTGATCTGGAGTAAATAGCCGCAAAGCAGGATTAGGTTCACCCAGCTCACCTCTCTCCTTTCCCTCAGAGGGAGATGACCTTTCACGGTGAAGGCAAATATCTAAGTGTAAAGGGAGCCTGAGGGCAAGGCTTGCCCCTCTACCCCCTAATTCCCACTCTAAATGGTTACAGACCCAGGGAAGGAATGGAATCAGATGTCTAGGGGGCCAGAAGGGATGGGCTGGGAGCCCCAAGGAGTGGGAGGACCTTGTCCTTTTCTTTGTTGAGTCTGTGTACCTGTGTGAGGGGGCTTGTTTCTGTGTGTGCGTGTGTGTGTGCGTGCGTGTGCGTGTGTGTGCGTGTGTGCGTGTGTCCTCTCTGAGGGACCCCAGCCAGCCATGCGTCTGCATGTGACAGAGCCTTTGCGCCTGATTCAAGGTTCGGAATCAATCCAATCCCAGGCCTCCCAATCAAGTCCTCCCCTCAGATCTGATCTTCCTTAACCGTGAAAGGTGGTAGTCCCTCTGCAGAAGAGGAGAGAAGCCAGCAGGTCTAAATTTCCCCACGAACCCTGGCCAGATGGATTTCCCAGCACAGCAGGCTGAGATCTGACAGGAGAAAGGCCCTCAGACATCACGGCAAGGAGTGGATGGGGCCACAATCCAGCTAGCCCCTTAGAAGGCACATGGCTGTTTTTGACCATTTGGAAATACGACTGCTAGAGAGGAGGGCATTCTGCCCAGGTGCCCCAGTTTGGAGAAAAGGGGACACAAAGAATGAGTCCCCATCTGTCCTTCTTTTCTCCCCACACATATGTGCTTTTGGCCTTCTCTTGATGAAGAGGGGTGTTCTGGGGCCTACCCTATAGGCACCAGGGAGCTTATAGCCAGGGCGCCCAGAGGGGAAGGGGGTGGCCAGCGTTCTCTGAGCACCGGGACCTTGGTGGGGCCAGACCCATTCTCTGTACACATCCTGTACATGTATGGGCCAGGCTTGGAGCCAGCGCCTAGGCGGACAGAGTTCATGCCCAGAGCTCATGGAGTAAGGGGACGGCGCCCCGGGAGTCCCCAAGCCTGGCGACAAACCAGTGCGTGTCAGCACAGACAACTCTGCAGTCCCACCTGCCAGGCTGGGGTGAACACAAGCACACCGGGGCCCATGGGGGAGCTCTCCATCAGCGTGAAGGGGGTGGGCTGGGAATGTGTCTACAGCTGGGGCAGGACGGATCTGAGAATATCTAGGGTAAGGGCGTGTTCTCACTCCAGGGGCCATGAGAATAGAATCCGAGGATCACAGGGGAGGCCACAGGGTTCCAAGGACACATCCGCTGGCCTCCTAAAGGAGCTGCCCCCTTGGACATTTCCTCACCCGTGACGGCTCAGCACAATAACAAAGGCTGCCGTTTACCCGGTGCTGACCGCGTGCTAGCCGGAGCGTGATGCCTCACATACAGCTCACTGTTAAGGCCACACAACAACCCTGGCAGAAGCTATTGTGTATTATCACCATTTGCTATTTTAAGTGGGAGACCATGACTGGGAGAGATCCCTGGTGGCCGAGGTGAGAAGAGACAGGGGTCAGGATTCAAATCCAGATCTGCCTGCCCACCCACAGCAGGGCAGCGTCACCATCGTCGGCATTCTGCACAGCCAGGAGACTTGTCCTGGGTTTCTTGGTCTTGCACACAGGGACTCAACTCGGGAGCTGGACTGGGAGGGCAAGGAGGACAAGCCGGGATGTTATTACTGAGATTGACTTTGGGTAGCTCAAGATGAGTAACCGAGGAGGCTTCTCTCCCTCTGGCAGCCTGAAACTGTCAGGGACTATTAGAGCATTAGGGCAAAGTGGCTTCTCCCTGGAGGAGGAATTACTGGACCCCAGCTGCCCCAAGGATGGCCAGTGCTGGAGGGGTAGGTCTTGTCCAAGGTGGAGAGGCTCCCTCTGCTGGAAAATATTGTCCAACTGGGGGGGGGGGGCGGAGGGGGGCCATGCCATGCAGTCCACTAGGCTGCCCAGCCCAGATCCACCACACCCAGGCCAAGAGGGAGAGCGCCCTGTAGGTTAGGTCTCTGGCCCTGCACCCTGTACAACTCCTGGCTGGTTGGAAGTGGGAGGGAGGGGCTCAGAGAAGCAAAAGGGAGAGGCCTTGTTCTGCAGAAGGGACACAGCCTTCCGCCTCACAGGCTTGAGCTCCCAGGCCTCTTAGCTCTTAACAGCTGGCTGCCTTGGGGGAATCATTAACCTCATAGTCTCAGTTTTCTGACTGTAGAGTAGGAAAGCTGTGAGGGTTAGATCGATAACGATGACACTAGTTGAGTCAGGTACAATGTGAAGTGCTACGTGTCTCTCTCGCTGATCTCTCACAGCATGAGAAGTCTCCCCATGTGGTAAATGTGCTGTTAATACCTCCATTCTACTCACAGAGCCTTGAGGCCCAGAGAGGTTAAGTAACTTGTCCCAGGTTCCAAGCAAACTCCCAGGCTGAAGAGCCCAGTGCGAGGCTGACCCAGGCCCACCGAGTCAGGGTAGCTTCTTTCCCTTTCTGTAATGTGCAGTCGGAGCTGGCTTTAGCCCTTTTGATAACTCTGAATGTGGAGGAAAGAACTCCAGCTCCACTCCGGAGGCCTCAGCAGCTGAATTCAATTCCCCAGGGCTCTTCCACAGCGTCTCAACTTTGGTGGTGTATAGCCTTTTAAATCCATATGACTTAGGCATCTTTCCAATAACCTGGAAACATCCATTTTACAGATAAGAAAATGGAGGTAAGTGCCTTAGTCAACATCACACAATAGTAGAAAATGGCAAAGGAACCCCTTCTGGTCTGAAGTTGCCTCCGGAGTCCTCTGGGAATAACCATACACCCTGGAACCCTAATAGGCATCTTTACCTGGGATGGAGGCAGAGGAGAGGAGAGAGTTTCCCCTATTCAAAGAACAGATTTCTTTTTTAATTTTTCAAATTGATAATCATGATAATCAAAATGTTCTGTGTGAGGGCCTCCCTGGTGGCGCAAGGGGATAAGGCACAGCACTATGAAGCTATCTGCAGTCACTGCAGCAGGAGTTTGATCCCCAGCCGGGGAGCTGATGACCCACATGGCACAGCAGACCTCTCCTGCCTTGCCTACTGCTCCCCTTAGCAGGGCATTTCAGTAGAGCTGCCTGTTCTGCTTCCCACTCTGTCTCTGGTGACTCCTCTCACCCCCTGCATCCCTGGCCTGTACCCCATTTCTTGTATGCATAAATCTTTAAAAAAAATAATTAGGCAGACAGGGTAATGAGCTGTTTAGTAGTTTCAATTTGAAGATGGAAGGTGCTGATAGTTGCACAATGTGAATGGAGTTCCTGCCACTGAACTGTATACTTAAAATTGGTTAAAATGGGGCCTCCCTGGTGGTGCAGGTGTTAAAACGTCAGCGCTATCAAGCTATCACCAGCCACTGCAGCCTGAGTTCCATACCTGGCCAGGGAGCTGACCCACATGGCACAGCAGACCTCTCCTGCCTCGCCCACCGCTCCCCTCAGCAATGTTTCAGTCAATCTGCTTGTTCTGCTCCCCACTCTGTCTCTGGCAAATCCTCTCACACACACCCCTCGCACCTCTGACCTGCACCCCAGCTCTTATACACATAAATCTTTAAACAAAAATATTCTGTGCAGAATACCAGATAAATCATGAATTCATGTAAAGAGCGTATCCCAAGGAGATGGGGTACCACCCCCCAGTCCTTCAAGCGTGGACTTTATATAATGGCTTCCTTGCAAAGAGAGCAGCACAGAAAGGGGAAAACACAGGAGCTCTGCAGTGAAGAAGCCTGACAAACATGTTCCGCTAGGTGAGTGTAGTGTCCCGAAGGTGTGGGGCAGGTTCTGCGTGGATCCGTGCAGACAGTCCTGGAGGCCTCGGTGGCTTTTTTAGACTTTTAATGATCTTTCTATGCCACTTGTAGTGCAGCAACCAGGCACAGGGCAGGCAGGGGGTGGAGAGGGGAGGGGGTGGGCAAGAAGACTGGAAACAGCCCCTACCCCATCATACATACAACTAATGTATTAAGAAAAATGCCCCAAACTTGGAAATAAGTAAAACAATACTAGTGCCCTTTGCAATATATTTTAGATCACTGGCTAATAACCACACCTATAGGTCATTGAGGAAAAGGAACTTTTTAAAAAAGATTTATTTTTTTTATGCATACCAGAACTGGGCTACAGGCCAGAGGTGCAGGGGGTGAGAGGAGTCACCAGAGACAGAGTGGGAGCAGAGCAGGAAGACTGATCAAAATACACTGCTGAGGGGAGCAGAGGTCAAGTTAGGAGAGGTCTGATGCATCATGTGAGTCAGCTCCCTGGCCGGGAATTGAACTCATGCTGCAATGGCTTCAGATGGCTTCATAGTGCAGTACTTAAACCCTTGTGCCACCAAGGAGGCCCCAAAAAAGAACTTTGATATACTATTGTCTACTGAGGGTCCAGGCTCTATAAAGAATAATCTCTGGAAGATTTATAAATAGTAAATTATTTTTGGTAAAAAACAAAGAGCTACATGTTTATTGCAAGGTAGGATCAACATTTATTTCTGTCTAATTTTTGCAGTCTTATCCCAATATTCATTTACCCCATTGACTCTTAATAATTTTCTCATTTCTTTCTTTGACCCATCCTGCTGGTTCACTTATTATGAGGCTAAATGGTGGTACTTACTCTGTATTAGTCAAATTAGTCAAATTTGCATCTTTGTGCAAATTTTATTTTGACAAATAGTAGCACGCCATACATATTGCTCTACCAGAGTTATTTTCACTTAGTGTATCTTTTTTAAAGATTTATTTATTTATGCATACAGGAACTGGGGTGCAGGCCAGAGGTGCGGGGATGAGAGGATTTACCAGAGACAGAGTGGGGAGTAGAACAGGCAGATGGACTGAAACACACTGCTGAGGGGAGCAGTGGGTGAGGCAGGAGAGGTCTGCTACACCATGTTGGTCACCTCCCTGGTTGGGGATTGAATTTGTGCTGCAGCTGCTGCGGATGCTTCATAGGCGGTGCTTAACCCCTTGCACCACTAGGGAGATCCCTCACTCAGTATATCTTGAAGATAGTTTTGTATCAGAACAAAAAGCGTCTTTACTCCCATTTTTCCACCTTATAGAATCCATTGCATGGGAGTATAGTAATCACACCCATAGTCAATACATCCAGTTGCCCACTGATGGATATCTAGATAGTTTCCACCTGCTGACTGTTGCCAACTATGCTGTGTGAACCATCCGCTCACAGTTGTGGGCAGATTCACTTAGACAGAGGGGGATAGGAAGGCAAAAGGGGGTCTAGAGAGCAAAGGAACCTGCTCCTAGCACAGGCCTAGCCCTTCCCCTTGTTCTGTGCCTTCCGGGCCTCCTCCTCCTGCCTCCTCCTCTCCATCCTAAGCTGCTGGTATCACCAGACAGGAAGGGCCAGCCTGTGATGCCCAGTAGACCTGGGCTCTTGCCGGCACTGCCTGGGCAATGAGGGCATCTTGGAAAGGAGGATCTTGGGGGCTTGGGGCCTGGGGATGGTGTTGCCCCTGGGTTGTAGCTGCTGAGGATACTCACTCCACACTCTCTGAGGGCTCTGGTGGGGGCTGAGGACCCAGGGGCCAGGAGCTACCTGGGGAGCCTGGGGGAGGGGGCGGGGAGGTGCCTAGCAGCTCTGGCACAGACTTGCTTCGGGTGCCCAGGGCAGGAAGGCAGTCAGGACATGGGGTGTGGCAAGCAGTGGTGAGGAAGGGACTGGCCAGGCTAGTCGTGATGGTTACAAGGTGGTCCAGGACACCCCCCTCCTGAGGAGAGTAGACAAAGGAGAGGCTCAAGGTGGCCAGTAGATGCTCCAAGAGAGACGGGGCGGCCTGGGCCTGGGCCATGGGCCCAGACAGAGCTGGCCAGCTGGGCTGATAATGCTGGCCGAGCTGCTTGACTCGGGGCCGCTGCAGCAACCGCTGGGTCCGCCGCACCGTGTCAAAGCTGCCAGTCAGCGCTGCCCACTCCAGGGCCATCTTGCCCCGAATAGGATCCACGGCTGTCAGGTCGGCACCTGGGAGGAGGCACCGAGTGACGGATGATTCCCGAAAGACCAGATCCTTTAGCAGCAGGAATGATTTAGGTTTAATTCAAAATGAAAGTCCCGTGCGGTGTCAGCTGGAACCTGGCAGCCTTCAGCAGCCACAGCTCAGACACACCCCAGTCGGAGCCCACCCTCCTGTTTAAGAGGCAAAGACTGAAGTCCATCCGGGGAGAAGACTTCAGGGACACCTGTTATGGTCTCCGAACCTGGAGCAGAACGGGGACCTCCTGGAACAAGGAACTGGTGTAGATTGCTCTGGGGGCTGTGAGGAGCCCAAACTGCACCTTTGGGGCAGGCATGTCGGGGTGTCCTGCTGGTTCCCTTGCCTGGCCCTTCTCTAAATCTTCACACCCCTCTAACCCTGAGGTGGAGGAGGTAGCAGCCACTCAGATAGAGGACGACACGCTCCCTTCCTTCTTTTCCCAGACCTAATCCAATGGGGTGATGATGTAGCCACCGCGCCAGCCTGGCCAGTCCCTTCCTCACCACTGCTTCTCCGCAACTGTGACAGCTGACATGGTCTGGCAGGGGGATGTGTGGAAAGGACTGGAGGCCTTGCAGCGGTCCAGGCTCCTGGCCCGTTCACCTGCCAGGAGGAGCGCAGCCATGCATTCCGAGCGGTTCCGCACGGCAGCCTTCATCAGTGCTGTGAGCCCCTCTGGTCCCGGCACTCCAGGTCTAGGCCCGAGTAGTAGTTGAGCAGGAGACTCACCAGTGACACATGACCCGCAGGGGTACCCAGACAACGCTTGGCTCCCCAGGGAAGGAGGGATGCAGCCCCAGCCCTACCCTCCTCCAAACTTGGAGAGTCTGGGATGGCCTGATGTGGAGTTGGAGGGGACTGTGGAGGGTGGGACAGAAGCTCCCTCGCACCTGCTCGGACAGCCAGCATGAGAGCTGTGTCCCCTTCTTTGTCCTGCTGGTTCACGTCGAGGAAAGGACAGCGGCTGAGCAGGGTTACAATACTCCGGAAGCCGAGGTGGCGGGGCAGTTGAACCCCTGTGCTTTCTCTAGGATCTCCTCTAGGTTTCTAAAGCCACAGCTGTCCCAGAGATGTCCCGCTTCCTGTAAAGACCCATCCTCACCCACTCCCTTCTTTCTGAGGACCCAGGCGGTGGCTATGGACCCTGAAACTCTTAGCTGCTCTGGGAAGCACAGGGGTAGCTCACCCTCCCATTGCTGTCCACCTGGGTGGCCTCTTCTGGAAAGACCCCACCATCCAGCAGCACTTGGAGCTGGGAAGCATCATTGCAGACACAGGCCCAGTACAGTCCCCCCAGCTTGGAGCCTGGGCAAGGGGTCTCAGCCCCCAGGCAGGGCAATGTCTCAGACATGTCCAGCCCCCCGCTCTGCAAAGGCAGCTCCTCTTCCTCGTCCAGCCTGGGGTGAGCAGGGGCGCGCCCCTCCTCAGGTGGTTGGCATCTGTCACAAGGAGTGAAGGAGAGTGTGTCTCTCTGGATCCCAGGGAAGGGTCCCAGTGTTACAGGGCAACCCTAATATAAATGGGTTTGCCTAACTGGGTCCTCACCCGCATGTGCTTGAAAGGCATTTATAATGCCCCAACTGCAGGTACACATAACAAAGGTTGATAAAGGGTTTTATTTACAAGAGAAGGGAAATAGTAGTGAATAACACAAGGGGAAGAGAGGGATACAGATTTGTAAATGTCTTACCAGTTCCTCGGAGCTGGAACCCAATGGTAGGCTGAGAGCTGGCTCCCAAGAGAAAGAGAGACGCCCAAGGCCCACATGTCTGCTTTTATACTCAGCCTGGCTGCTTAACTCCACCCTCAGGTCCCAATGATTCTCTTTTTGATAATGACCTTATGGGATTTGTAGTTCTTAGATCTTGTAGGTCTGGAATGGGGGTCGAAGTCCATAACCTATTTGTGTAACCCATTCAGGAGGGTCCTTCCCCCTAACACCGGCAGCTGCCAGTCACCAATCCTTGACCCTGCCCATCCCTTTCCGGGCCTGGAGTCCCTCTCCATCCACCTCTAGAATGTGCCACGGACTGGGGGCAGAGCCCTCACTGGCAGAAGTGGTTCACTGCAGGTGAGGACACCAGGGAGTCAAGGAAAGGGGCCATTTTTTCTCTTTCCCATGGAACCTTACCTGGGGTGGAGGCTCCCTGGAAAGCAGTCTTTGTGAGCTCCCACAGCATCCCCAGACTCCCAGGGGCACCTCCCCGGGGTCTTGGAGCACTGCTGGAGAACCCTCTCTCCCCAGAGCGCCACAGGTAACAGAAGCCTAGACTTAAGGGAAGGGCTGCTGCAAACACCTCAGGGCTGAGCTGACCCAATGGGATTAGTGAGGAAGGGGGGGAGTGGGGCGGGGCTGACCTCACCTTTCCCAACAGGCAGCAAGATCTTGCCCCAGGGCCTCCACAGGAGTCCACACGAGGAGGGGGCTGGAGAGTAAGACCCTCCTTCCTGAGGAAACTGAAATGGACTCACCTGGAAACAAACCTTTCAAAGAGAGAAGGGTAAGAGGTGTCTGAATCCTGCTCAAAAATCCTGAAGTTGGCCTCCCTGGTGGCACAGCAGGTTGAGCACCTCACTGTGAAGCATCTGCAGCCACTGCAGCACAAATTCAATCCCAGGGCCCTCCCTGGTGGTGCAGTGGGTTAAGCAATGCACTATGAAGCAAACTGCAGCCACTGCAGCACCAGTTCGATCCCTGTCCCCGGCCAGGGGGCTGACCCACATGGTGCAGCAGACCTCTCCTGTAGTGCTCCCCTCAGCAGTGTACTTCTGTCAATCTGCCTGTTCTGTTCCCCACTCTGTCTCTGGTGGATCCTCTCACACACACCCACCCCCGCCCCGCCCCCCCCCCCACACCTCTGGCCTGTACCACAGTGCTTATATGCATAAATAAATAAATCTTTTTAAAAAAAAGACAAATTCAATCCCAAGGCGGGGAGGGGACCCACATGGTGCAGCAGACCTCTCCTGCCTTGCCCGTTGCTCCACTCAGCAGTGTATTTCAGTTGATCTGCCTGTTCTGCTTCTTCTCACTCTGTCTCTGGTGAATCCTCTCACCTCCCATGCCTCTGACCTGTACCCCGCTTGTATGCATAAATAAATAAACCTTAAAAAAAAAGTCCTGAAGTCTCTTCCTCCTAGGCCGAGCAGGACTTGGTGAGAGAGTGGGAATGTGGACATCTCATTAAATAGGGGTTGGGCACTCTCAGAGCATGTGTGTGGGGGGAGGGGCTCCATAAAGACTTGCCTACCTAGAAGTACAGACATTACAAGAGATTAAATTTAATGGATTAGTTTTGGTGTGGTGAATTAAATACGACATTTAAATTGCATATTTAAGGTCAAATTATTTCCTTGTATTTAATTTCACAGTAAATTAGTCTCTGCTTTATTACAAATTATTAACATATAAATATGTCATAAAATGTTATAAATAATATGAAATCAACTAGGTGTTCATTAAATTAGTCTTTAACATAACTTAATATTAATTATTTCATTAGTGGGTTGGTTTGGGACCTCAGATATCACAAAATGAACCAGCCTTTTGCTGTTTTTATTGCTCCCACCATGCGCCGGTATAAGATGTCTCTCTTGTTTTGTATTACTTCACTGGGTTTATCTCTCTCATGCCTGAAGTCCACAGACCGCTCTCCTCCTGCTTCCTTTACCAATCGGCACTGGATGTAACTGAAGGTGTGCATTTCATTGAAAAAGATAGTGCTAATTTGTGTGTTGGACTAACACCCTAAGAGTTGTGCTACTTGTATTTTTCACTCAGTCTCACGCTTGGAGCCCCATCCCTGTGGCCCCCTCTGCCGTTAAGAGCGTGTTTGTAGGTAACCAGAAGCTGACCCCCGTGAGCAGGTGGCTGGTCAACACTAGTCTAAAGCTCCTCTTAGTGTTTCTCCTAGGCTAGAAGAAGCTGGAACGCCAGAACCACGCTGCAGATTTCTATAATTTAGGATCTGCTCTTTGCACACACGTAGGACAGAGCTAAGTAGCACGGGACATCCGCTTTGCTGCCAGATCGTGACAGATGCCGTGGGGCTCTCGTGCGCAGCTTCCTGATTCATCAGCTTCCTGGAGCAGTGACTCTTGTTTTCGTGGTCACGGGCAGAAGTCATGTGCATCCCCGAGCTGGGCGCCATTCCTGGATCTCCAGCCTGCTTCTCCATCCCTTTTGCTTAAATTAGACAGGTTTATTTCTGCTGTCTGCAGTTAAGCCCTAAAACCCTAACTGACCCACATGGCTTGAACAAATAGAGGTTTATTCTTCACACAGGTAAAAAGTTCAGGGACAGAGAGTGATTGGGGTTGATTTAGCAACTTGATGATGTTGGGGTCCTCTCTGCGAGTCTTGACTTTTCCTGCATGGTCATAAGGTGCTCCAGGCCTCCCAGAGAACATGGACTGTAGTGCAGCCGCGAGAAGGAATGTACTTGATCACGTGTCAGACACCAGCGCAGAGGTCACAGTCCTTCTCCACAAGCCTGCTCTGGTCCTCTTTACATCAGATGTAACCGTGTGACACCACGAAGTGCAAGCTGCAGCCTGGTGGGCGCGGCTCCTGGGGAGCTCTTTGCCCTGAGAAGCTGGGAGGGGTACTTTCTTGCCTTTCTTGTCCCTGTTTTTTCTGCTACATAGAATTCCATAGTGAACACACATTGCGTTTTCCTCATCTTCTCTTGCAGTGATGAACGAGGTTGCCTCCAACTTCCCATTACCTGGTACATGTCCTGTTGTGGACCTTCTGGAGAGGTCTCTGATGGCAGAGTCATAAGGCACATGCACTGGAAGTGACCAGGTATGTCAGGTTGCTCTCTATTTTGCAGTGTACTCACCAGTCATGCACAGAAGTCTCTCCAGAAATAAATAAGTAAGGGGCCTTCCCTGGTGGCGCAATGGGTTAAGCAATGAGCTATGAGGCAAACTGCAGCCACTGCAGCATGAGTTCAATCTCTGCCCCTGGCCAGGGGGGTGACCCACATGGCGCAGCAGACCTCTCCTGTCTCCCCGCTGCTCCCCTCAGCAGTGTGTTTCAGTCTGCCTGTTCTGCTCCCCAGTCTGTGTCTGGTGAAACCTCTCACCCCCCATCCCACCTCTGGCCTGTACCCCAGTGCTTGCATGCATAAATAAATAAATCTTTAAAAAATCTTTTATTAATCTTGCAGTTTTACCTTAATATTTAGTCTTTAATTCATCTGGAATTTACTTTTGTATATGGTTTGAGGACGGGATCTGTTATGGACTGGACTGTGTCTCTCTAAAATTTCTAACCCTCAGCGCAACTGATTTTAGAGATAGGGCCTTTATGGATGTATTAAGATTAAATGAGGTCATAAGTGAGGCTCTAATCCATGAGGACTGTTGTCTTTTTTTTTTAAGATTTATTTATTTATGCATGCAAGAGCTGGGGTACAGACCAGAGGTGTGGGCGGTGAGAGGATCCACCAGAGACAGAGTGGGGAGCAGAACAGGCAGAGAGACTGAAACACACTGCTGAGGGGAGCCACGGGTGAGGCAGGCGAGGTCTGCTGCGCCATGTGGGAACCCCTGCTGCAGTGGCTGCGGTTTGCTTCATAGTGTGTTGCTTAACCCACTGCGCCACGGGGGAGGCCCAGAGGACTGCTGTCTTTTTAAGAAGAGACACCAGAGCATTCTCTGCACCCTGTAGGCAAGCACAGTGGAAAGTCCAGCAGACCATCGTTAGACGGCATCATGTACAAGCCAAGCAAAGGAGGCTCACTAGAAACCAGTCCTGCTGACTCCTGGGATCTTGATCTTGGATTTTTTCACCTGCTTTGGGATCTGTAAATTATTGTTCATTATCAGGTCTTGAAAATGCTCTTCAAATACTGTCTCTGTCTCATTCTTTCCTTCCTCTGCTTCTGGAATGCCATTAAACACTTAACTTTCTCACTCTATTATCTATGCTTTTTTCCCCTCCATCTTTTCCATAATTCTTTTTTTTTAATTGAAGTAACACTACATTATTATAAAAATATATAGCTGTCAAATGTTTATCCTTGAGAATCAACATGTAAATATACTACATTAAGGTCACCGATAGGAGCCCAAATCTCTCTTTAACCACTGCCCTATCTTCTGCTTTACCCACCCCCTTAAACGAGATCTCAGGCCTCCCTCGGGGCCTAGGTGTTAAGCCTCAGCACTATCACCACTTCCGCCTGAGTTTGATCCCAGCCAGGGAGCTGACCCACTTATGGCGCAGCAGACCTCTCCTGTCTTGCCCTCTGCTCAGCAGTGGATTTCAGTGGATCCACCTGTTCTGCTCCCTGCTCTGTCTCTGGTAACTCCTCTCACCCCACCCGCAACACCTCTGGCCTATACCCAAGTTCTCCAGAAAAAAATAAATCAATAAAGGATGTCTTTTAGAATATCCTTAAATTTCTCATCTCTTTTTTTGCTCTGCAAGGCATTTTGGATAACTCATTCAAAAATAACTGAAATTCAGTTTGCTAATTCTCTCTTCATCTGTGTGTAATCTGCTGCTAATCTGTCCACTTAGTTATTTTAAAGTTCTATGATTTGAACTCTGTGAAATGAACTGACATTGTTATGGTAGGCCAAATAATACTTTTGCACTTCTTTGCCCCTCAAGGATGTCCACATCTTTTTTTTTTTTTAAAGATTTATTTATTTATGCATACAAGCACTGGGGTACAGGTCAGAAGTATGGCAGGGTGAGAGGATTCACCACAGACAGAGTGGG
>JAGFMF010011958.1:310539-349856 GCA_019455555.1 Galemys pyrenaicus
GCACAGCAGGAGAGGTCTGCCGCGCCATGTGGGTCCCCTCCCTGGCCGGAGGCAGGGATCGAACTCGTGCTGCAGTGGCTGCGGTTTGCTTCATAGTGCTGTTTAACCCGCTGTGCCACCAGGGAGTCCCTAAATAAATCTTTTTTAAAAAGACCTTTAAAAAAGTAAAAATAAATTCCTCACTTTGGGTAGGTCAAAGATATACAATGTGGAAATTGAAGCTCAAATTTGCCTAGTTCAGCACATGTCCTCATACTAAAACATATTCCTTGTTCTGTTTCCCTTTTAGATTTAAAAAACAATTTTTGATATTGCTCAAGTCAGCAAGCCTAGTGCATTTCCACTCTTTCACTGACAAACCTGGGGGCAGGGACTGCATCAGTTTCTCTGCCTTCTCTGTGTCTGAGTGATGAGCAAGGTAGAAAGGTGTCTGTTGCTTCCAACTTTAAACTTCACATTATCTTTGTTTCTCTTGACCTTGATGGATGTGACATTTCTGCAGAAAATCCTTGGTTTCCTTAATTTTGGGAGGCACAATTACAAGGCATGCAGGACTATGTTGACCAAACTGAGCGAGACACTCCCTTCTCGTAGATGTAACCTCATTAATTCTTGCTATCTATCCGGCTTTTCCATGCTTTTAAAATAAGTTACACTTGTATTTGCAATGTTAACTAGCATGTTTACCTAGAAAGATCACTCCAGAAACCATCCTGGACTGGTCTGATGTCTAGAATTAGAAATTCTTTTTCTAATAGTAATTCCATTATTATAATAATAATTCTATTATTAGAAATAGAATTTCCTGTAATCTGAGTTAATTAAAAAACAACCAAATAGGAAAATGGGCAAAAGACATGGAAATTAATTCAGAGAAGAAATACAAATGGCCAATAAATACATGAAAAGATGCTTAATCTCACAAGTGAGCAGGAAAAGGCTAATTAAAACAATGAAATATTACTTTTGGCCCATCAGCTTAGCAAAAAAGAAACATTAATAATATTAAGTGCTGACACTGTTGGGGGAATGTAAATTAGTGAAGTATTTTTGGAAAGAAATTTGACAGTATCTATCAAAATAACAAATGCACATACACATTAACCCAGAAATTCTGCTTTTAGAAAGCTTTCTCAAAACAGTACTTGCACATGTGAACAAAGATAAACTGTATGTACTTGTCCAGCATTGTTTGCAACAGGAAAAAAAAACACAGTAACAACTTAACGTTCAATAGTATGGAAAGAGTTGGGAAAAGTATGCAGTTTATGCCTTTGCTGAAAGTAATAAAATAGATCTATATGAATTCTCTGAAAATTAGACATGTTAATTGGGGGGGAGTCAAATCTTTTATATCAGTAGTTTTCTTTATTTTTAATATTTATTTATGCATGCAAGAACTGTGGTACAGGCCAGAGGTGTTGGGGAGTGAGAGAACTCACCAGAGACAGAGTGGAGAGTGGGGAACAGAACAGGCAGATTGACAGAAGTACACTGCTGAGGGGAGCACTGCAGGAGAGGTCTGCTGCACCATGTGGGTCAGCCCCCTGGCCGGGGACAGGGATCGAACTGGTGCTGCAGCGGCTGTGGATGCTTCATAGCGCAGTGCTCAACCCCTTGCACCACCAGGGAGGGCCCTCAGTGGTTTTCAACATTGGCTGCACAGTGTATCTCTCAGGGACTTTTAAAAAGTAGTGATGCCTGAAGCCCACCCCAGAGACTGAGGTTCATGACCAGGTCAGTGGAATTTTAAGATCTCCCGTGTGATTCTAATGTGCAGTCAATGTTGAGGACCGCTGGAAAGAATGAAGCTGATTAAAATGTTGGCATTAACTTACAAAAGAATAGGAGGGCCTCTCTGGTGGCGCAGTGGGTTAAGCAACGTATTATGAAGCAAACCACAGCCACTGCGGCACGAGTTCGATCCCTGCTGCCGGCCAGAGAGGGGACCCACCTGGCGCAGCAGACCTCTCCAGCTGTGCCCGCTGCTCCCCTCAGCAGTGTACTTCGGTTGATCTGCCTGTTCTGCTCCCCGCTCTCTGTGGTGAATCCTCTCACCCCTCCCCACACCTCTGGCCTGCACCCCAGTGCTTGTATGCATAAATAAATAAATCTTTAAAAAAAAAAAAAAGAATAGGAGCCTTCTTGGTGGCCTAGGGGTTAAGTCTTAGTACTACTACCACAAAGGCCCACTGCAATGGCCTGGCCTGAGTTGGATTCTGGGCCAGGGAACTGACCCACAAATGGCCGTGGATCTCTTCTGTCTTGCCTGCTGCTCCCCTCAGCAGTGTGTTTCAGTAGATCTGCCTGTCCTGCTCCTCACTCTGTCTCTGGTGACTCCTCTCACCCTCCACACCTCTGGCCTACACCCCAGTTATTCTATGCAGAAATAAGTAAATAAAATCTTATTTTTTTAAGGAGAATAGGAGGGGGGTGAATGGAGCCCTTCATTTCCTTTTAAATTTATTTAGTTATGCATACAGGAACTGGGGTACAGGCCAGAGGTAAGCGGGGGATGAGAGGAGTCACCAGAGTGGGGAACAGAACAGGCAGATCGACTGAAATCCACTGCTGAGGGGAGCAGCAGGCAAGGCAGGAGAGGTCTGCTGTGCCATGTGGTCACTTTCCTGGCTGGGGATTGAACTCGTGCTGCAGTGGTTGTTGATAGCTTCATATATTTAACCCCCTTGCATCACCAGGGAGGGGCCCTTCATATTTTGATTTTTAACCTTGTGTCATGTTTGAATCTTCCACCAAACTAATTACTACTTGGTAACAAAAGGAAAAAAAAGAAAAGAATCTTTTTTCACTTGTTGGTTCTCTCTGCTCTTCATTCATTCATTCTATAACAATTAAAACCTTTGTGTTGGGCACATATTTTGGCTCTCGTGCTTTTCACACTAATTATTAATCTCATTCCTGACCTTTGCCCTCACCCAGGTCATCTATAGCACACTCAGTAAATGCGAGTTCCCTGACAATCTCCTCTGGCCGAAGAAGCCCCCAGCAGCATTATGGAATGACTGTAGGATAGAAGCCTTTAGCTTGTGCCGAGAGAGAGAGGGATTTCATATTTTGCTTTTCAAGTTCTCTTCCCCCAAGCCTGAAGATCACCCCAGCCTCCACAAGGGCCCTATTTCTGCAGTGCCAGTCTCAGCCATCAGATGGCAGCCCCGGGCAGGAGTTGAGACCCGATCCCTACTCAGATTGAGGCTGTGCAGTTTGGGCAGGGCAGGTGCTCTGGAGGAGGGTGGCCGGGTCTCAATTTTGACCCAAAGCACCAAGGATAGGGAAGTGCATTTTCTAGCTCGCCTCTAGCCAAGCTGGCTGGTTGACCAGAAGGCTCATGAGATTTTTACCTTCTGCCTCAGCAATGCCCCTTTCCAAAATGCCCCGTCCAGGTCTTCATCCGTAGCAGCACTCTACACTGGTCCCTCCACACCCGACCCGGGTTCTTGGGCTGGGTCTTGACCCGCCCTTAGAGACCGTCATTCATGCACACACACACACATGCACGCATGCACACACACACACAGCTGGTAGTGGGGAGGGTGGAGAGCACTGATGAATGTGTAAAGGGACAGACAGCGTCCTGGTGAAACAGGCACATCTCAGGCCGAGCCTTCTAGAGTCCAACGTGGTAGCTTCCAGGGTGAAAGGAAAGGAACTGAACAGTTAGCCTCCTTTGATCTCATAGCTGCAGAGGTCTGGAGCTTATGGCTTTCTTGCCATTCCAACCTTGCTCTCTGCACCCTCTCCTGTTTTCACCTTCCTACCTTTGGATCTTTCTCCTCTCACTGTCTAGTTTTTTCCATCTTTCTGAACCTCTTTCTCACGTGAGCACTGATAACACATTTTGTCTGGAGCACTGGCTTGATTCTCTTACTCTGTCTCGCCACATTGCCAGCCCCCTCATCCTTAGGGCAGGGGTTTGCAGGCGGCTTACCTTGGGGACTCCATCAGAAGGTAATGGGGAAGTGTTGGAGGTGCACCCAGGGCAATCTACAGAGAGATACTCAGCAAACTCCCGAGTCTGGTTGGAGCAGAGACTGCGCACCTTCAGGGTGCTAAGTGGACAGTCATCTCACCCTCTCCCTTTCTCCGGGGACCTTTTCCCAGTACAGCCCTGTCCCCCATTCCTACCTTACAGGCCAGGTGGCAGGTACAGCTGGGACCAGGAGTAAGTGGGGATTTAAGGACACATCATGGATGGAGCCTTGTGGGGTAGGGCAGCAGATAGAGGAGGTGACCTCTGACCTCAGCCCTGGCCCCTTCTGGGGGTCCTGTGTGACCTGCCATAGGTCGTGCTCCCTCCTCCCCAACCATGATCTACATCACAAAACCCACAGCTCATAACTCACTGCCAGCCAGGAAGTCTGGGATTGATTTAGGGCTCCCTCTGACCAGCTCACTCTCACTGGACTATGACCCCTGGGGTGGGGGCGGGGATGAGGGTCATGGGTGAAGTTCAGGCAGGGGGGCCCTGACCACCACTACATCATACCTGTTGCCGAGCCTTCTGTGCTCCTACTGGCTTTGTGGGAGGAAGGGTCCAGGCACCGGAGTTCAAGGTTCTCGCTGACTTGCCTGTTCTGACTCAGCTTGGGGCCAGACGAGAGAGCAGAGTCCACAGCCTGGCAGGCACTTCGGGACAGTGTCCTCAGGATTCAGGGCCCAGGCATCCTGCAAAACAAAGAGAGGCTTGTCACCCACTGTGAGGGCAGCGGGTCCTCTCATGATGTCCCTGCCCATTACCAACCGCCTCAGTAACCAGGAGCTGCCCTGGGCTGCGGCCACCCCCCCCTTATATCACATTCCATCTGATGCATTTCATGTTAGTTTCCATGCATCCACTGCTCCCCCCTGGAGATATCACAAAAGAATTTTCCCTACTTGGAGAGTTTTTTTTTTTTTAAAGATTTATTTATTTATGCATACAAGCACTGGGGTACAGGCCAGAGGTGTGGGGGGGGGGTGAGAGGATTTACCAGAGAGCGGGGAGCAGAACAGGCAGATCAACAGAAGTACACTGCTGAGGGGAGCAGCGGGCACAGCAGGAGAGGTCTGCTGCACCATGTGGGTCCCCACCCTGGCCGGCAGCAGGGATCGAACTCGTGCTGCAGTGGCTGCGATTTGCTTCTTAGTGCGTTGCTTAACCCATTGCGCCACCAGGGGAGGCCCTGGAGAGTTTTAAACACACCCAGTAGTAAATACATCTGCCTCCAGCCCCAGGACACTGAACCAGAATGAACATATATGGAATTTTAGCAAAGGTTTGTAATAAAAGGTGACGTGCTTCAATGTTTTCAACTATATTCTATTCTGTTGTAAGAAAGAAAAAGTGTTTTATTTTTTAAATTTTTATTTATATATGCATACAAGCACTGGGATACAGACCAGAGGTGGGGGGTGGGGTTAGAGGATCCACCAGAGACAGAGTAGGGAACAGAACAGACAGAGCGACTGAAACACACTGCTGAGGGCAGCAGCGGGTGAGGCAGGAGAGGTCTGCTGGGCCATGTGTGTCCCCTCCTGGGCAACCGCGGCCAGGGATGGAACTCCCTCGCTGCAGTGGCTGCATTGGCTTCATAGTGCGTTGCTCCACCCATTGCGCCACTAGGGAGGCCACCCAAAAACAAGTTTTTAAATGTTTTTACCAACAACAAATGCTTCCAGTTTACAAGTAACCTCATGCATTTTATACCTTCACAACTTGTAAGGTCTATAAAGAACCACAAAAACCCACTGTCTTCATAAACAAAACAACAGTGAAAAGGTTGAGGCAGAGTTTTCATTGACCCATTTTGTAGCTGAGGAGACAGAGACTCCAGAGGCCTGTCTTTCTGAGGTCTCCCAGCTGGTGAGGGGCAGAGGGGATTCCGAGCCACGTCTTCTGTGTGCTGGCCTGCAGTCCCCAGTGATCTGCAGCGTCTTTCTGTCTGTCCTCCCAGCCGTCCCATTTGATATCCTAGTCTCTTTCCAGTTTGAAGGCCACTGCCTTTCAAGGGGAAGTTGGGGGAGGACAGAGCAGCTGAGTAATTCTGTTTCCTCATCATCTGTTAACACCACACCATCTGCCTATCTATTCTTGGCCCCCACCCTCTCCCCTAGAGAGGCCAGGGTGGGGGAGGAGGATGTTTTCCTGGAGTTTGGACCTCCAGCCCCCCCCCCCCCCCCCCCAGGNCTCCCCTAGAGAGGCCAGGGTGGGGGAGGAGGATGTTTTCCTGGAGTTTGGACCTCCAGCCCCCCCCCCCCCCACCTAAGGACTCAGAAAACCCACAGAAGCTCATTTTCCAGCTCAAAACCCACAGCAGTATGCTGAATTACAGGCGGGAGCGCGAGGGAGTGGAGCGAGATGGGCAGAAGGACTTTCTGCGAACACAGGGGTAAAACAATAGGAGCCGCCCCTCCCCCACTCGCAGGCCCTTGTCTTCATGCCCCCCACATCTCCACCTTGGTGAGGCTCCAGAGTGGTCAGGAAGATGAGCACACCCCAGTAGCAAGAGCCCTGCAAGCGCTGGGGATGAGGGCAAAGTCCCCCATCCTACACAGAGCCCAGAGCAGATTTATGGGGCCCGGGGTGTGGCTGGCTGTTACTCAGCCTCTGACTTTTTAATTCCCCAGTCTCCTCACCCTCTCCGCCTCCTCCTCAAGAAGGCCTTTGTGCAGGACAATGAGAAATCTATAAATTCCGGGGCACAGGGTTGTGGGGGAGGGGGGACACCAGTCACTTCAGTCTTGTATACATAGAAGGGGTGGCCTCCATGGACCTGCTCCATCTCATCCGACCCACATGGAACCCAGAGAGAAAGGCGGACTGAGCCTCACCACTGTCTTACAGATGAAGAAACTGCGGCACTGCAGAGGCTATCTCTAGTCCCTGTTTTAGTCACTATTTTCAGGCCTACATTAATTCTTCTTCCCTTTACTCATTCCCCGGGCATCCCCTCAACCTGGCATTCACTCAGCAAACATGTATTCATTCAACAAACACCAACTGAGTACTAATTCTGTGCCAGACCAAAGACAGAAGAGACCTTGACCCAATAAGGAGGGGTCCCTGTCATGGGGAAGCTCCTTCATCTTTCAGGAACATTTTTAAATTTAATCTGCCAGTGACTCTGGAAATTAGTATGAGCCTCCTCTAGCATTCTGCTAATAAAGCCCAGAGAGAGGAAGAGGTTGCCCCGGGAGCGGGGTACCACAGCTGTACGCCTAAAGCAGTGGGGACCCAGAATGTGGGTATGTGCTGTGGCCTCAGTTCCTGCCTGCTTGACCAGACTAGCACTATGCCCCTAGCCTGACCCCACGCCTATACTGACCTTTCCCTGGTGTTCTATTCTCTCCTGCTCCACTTTCCTGTATCAGTTATTAATGCCCCAGGCTCACCCACATGCTTGGTCACCCCACCCAGCTATCTGTGCTACAGCAATAATTAATGAATTCAGCACTTCGGATGCATGTGTGTGTTTTGCTGAATGAGCACACATTCTTGTGTGTCCTGGTGCGTCTCTGATTGGAAACTGAGGATTTAAGTTTCTACATTGTAGGACAAATTAAAAGAGTTAAGCCATGTAAATAAAGCACTTAGAACAATGCCTAGCACATAGTATGTGTGCAGTAAATGCCGGCTGCTGAGGTGGTTGCTACTGTAAGTGAGGCCTTGACAGGTAGATGAGGGATCTGGGGGAAGAGGGAAGACAGGGTTTGCAGAGGGCCCCTCCTGGGAAGCAGCCCATTTTTTCTCTTAAAGATTTATTTATTTGGGGCCTCCCTGGTGGCGCAAGGGGTTAAGCACCACACTATGAAGCATCTGCAGGCACTGTAGCACAGAGTTGGATGCCTAGCCAGGGAGCTGACCCACATGGTACAGAAGATCTCTCCTGTCTTGCCTGCTGCTCCCTCCAGCAGTATATTTCAGTCATTCTGTCTGTTCTGGTTCCCACTCTGTCTCTGGTGACTCTTCTCATTCCCCGCACCTCTGGCCTGTACCTCAGTTCTTTTTCTTTTTTTAAAGATTTTATTTATTTATGCATATAAGAGCTGGGGTACAGGCCAGAGTCCAGGGAGGTGAGAGGATTCACCAGAGACAGAATGGGGAACAGAACAGGCAGACTGAAACACACAGCTGAAGGGAGCAGCGGGCAAGGCAGGAGAGGTCTGCTATGCCATGAGGAGAGGTCTGCTATGCCATGTGGGTCCCCTCTCTGGTCAGCGGCAGGGATCGAACTCGTGCTGCAGTGGCTGTGGTTTGCTTCATAGTGTGTTGCTTAACCCACTGTGCCACCAGGGAGGACCTGTACCTCAGTTCTTGTATGCATAAATAATAAATCCTTTTAAAAATTATTATTTATCTGTAGAAGAAGTGTAGGCTGGAGGTGCCGGGGTAAAAGGATTCACCAGAAACAGAGTGGGGAGCAGAACAGGCAGATCTACTGAAATACACTGCTGAGGGGAGACAGGAGAGGTCTGCTGTGCCATGTGGGTCCCTGACTAGGGGTTGAACTCATGCTGCAGTGGCTGCTGATAACTTCATAGTGCTATGACTTAACCCCTTGCGCCAACAGGGAGGCCCAAAACAGCCCATTTATAGGTAACCAGATGGATGAGTGGCTGGTTGGCTCCCCAGCGCCTCCTGCATTCCTTAAACGTCTACCATATGCACCAAACACCTAGGTTTGTGCCAGGCATTGTGCTAGCAGAGGACAAAAAAGACAAGGTCCCCACACTCATGGAGCTGGCTTCCTGGCAAGTGAAAGAGAACACAAACCCAGCGAATACAGAAGATAATTACAGAAGGTAGATCCTGTGGAAAGAAGTAGATGAGGTTAAGTGAAATCATGCGTCAGGTCAGATGGGAGTGGGGCTGCTTTGTTATTGTGGTCAGGGCTGATGGGAAGATGACCGCCTATGAAGGATCTATGGGGAGCAGTCCAGGCAGAGCAGGCCAAGGCCAGAAGTGGAGAAGTTTGTCAAGTTCAAGGAACAGAAAGGCAGCCTGTGTGAGCAGCTCTGGGCAAAGGGAGAATGACCAGAGGAGAGGTCAGCATGGGCAGGGCCAGGGAAAGAAGTTGGAGCTCATTTCAGAGGGAAGCTGTGGGAGGCTGTTAAACAGGAGACATGCCCTGCTCCCTACCCCACCCCCCAACTTGTATTTTTGCAGGTCCCTCTATCAGCTGTGTGCACTGACTGTTGTGGTGGGAGGAGAGCAGACAGGAGCCTTTGAGGTTGTGCAGGGAGGTAATGGGGCCTTGGACAATGGGGTGAGGGGCACAGGCTGATGCAAGGTTTATCTTTAAGTCAGAGAAATAAAATTTGCTAATAAATGGGACAATATAAGTGGGAATGGGACAGAAAGTCAGGACAAGAGAAAGGAGAGAAAGTCCAGGCGCTGTGGCTGTCAGCCCTTGGTAAGCAGCATCCTCCTGCCCACTTCCTGAGGCCAACTCCAGGCTGGCTCCCCTCTCAGCATACTAAATCAGGGGACCAACAAGCCTTCTCATCCTGGCCCTTTGTGAGAAAAGTTGCCCCAGGCCTTCCTCTGGACCGAGTCAGCGCCTGCCAAGGCCCAATGCTTGGCTTTCAGACCTCGAGCACCCTCTCACCTGGCCCTTGTTTAGGTCACAACTTGCACAACTGTACAGTTGCTCTCGCCCCAGCTTGGCCCACTGAGCCAACCTGAAAATTCCCGGATCTGGAGACATACGGGCAGGGCACGGTGCCTGAAACAACTCAGGGGGCAGGAGGTGTGTGCGAGGCGGTGGGGTGGAGGCCTCGTCCCTGCCAAAGGTAACCTGCCAGCCCTATTCGGGATAAGAAGAACGTGTCCTCTAAAGAAGCTGGGGCGTCTGCCCACGGGCCCGGGATCAACCCCTCCCGACCTGCGCCCCACCCCGCTCCAGCCCCGCGGCTTGGGGGCCGCCCCTCCCGCCTTTGAAGGCGCACGCAGCCGATCTTCCGGCCTCAGGCCACCGGCGGGGGAGGGTCGGAGCGGTAATTGCTGCCATCTGCTCCCTCCTGTCTTCCCCTTTCCACTCCAGCCTGGGGGAGGGGCTGGGGCGCGGGTTGCACGATTCCCCCCCACCCCACTCTTACCTCCTCCCCCCCTTCCCCCTTGCATACGCCACCACTACCACTTACTCGACCCCAGGCAAACGCGGCGGGAGCTCGGGGTGCTAGGCAGGCCCCCACTGCGCCTCCATCAGCTTCTGGCGCAGATGTGGGGCAGGGTGGTCCCCAGCCGGAGTCACACTGCGTTACAAGGCACAGAATCCTGAAGTTCAGGTTCTGTTCTTCATGGAGTAAGGGCTTCTGGAAGGACCTCAGGGCTGACCCTTCTCAATTCAAATGCACTCACTGGGCTGGCTCGGTGGTTAGCGCTGGCTTTGAGGTATTGATGCATTGATCTCTGAACAGACCGATGTGACCTGTGTGTAGTGGGAAGCGGAGGCACCCAGGGCCAGAGCTTGGAACCTATGGGGCCGAGGCTGGGCGACTGGAAACAACTTGGCTTTCAGAATGATGGGCTGAAATTCCTACCAAGCTACTATTCACCAAGGAGCCTTTAGCTACTTCTTCAGGCTGGGAGCCTGTTTCTTCATCTGTAAAATAGGGATACTCCAATAGTTCCTCTGGTGAGTGCACAGAGGGTGAGTTGCTAATCCTAAGGGGCAACAGAAGTGTCCTTGGCCTTGGGGAAACCCCTGGACTGGAGGGTCAGTAATAGCTGGGGCCCCTGAAGAGGCATGGACTCTGCTGGGAAGGCCTTTGTTTAGGGTGGGCCCGGGTCGCATGCCAGGGAACAGATCATGGTGTTAGCGTGCAGATCCAGTGCTACCTTGGGGCCCCCCAAACTTGCACTCTCTAAAGGAGTCCTGCCATCTCCAACAAAAAGACAAAGCATACTCTTAGTGTGAAAAATCTTTCATAGAATGTGTGCAGAGACAGAAGTGGCTTAAAGAGGGGCTGCTGAGGCCTGAAAATTTGCCACAAGTCTAAGGCACTTTCTGGTGGGGAACTGTAGGGAAGGGGCAGAAGGGCCCATGCAAGTCTGGGATGAAAGGAGCAAAATTAAAGTATAAACCAAGGTAACAGCTTCCACTGTCAGCCTCCCCACGAGTCTCTCAACCCATGTCTTGCCTAAGTGTCTCCTTCCTTGTCTCTCCTCTGCATGTCTTCCAAGTGTTCTTTCCAGCTTGCTCTAGCTTCCCCTGGCTGCTCAGCTCCCACCTTTCATTAAGTTGGGCAGGGAATATGGAACCTCCCATTATGGAGATTTCTCTCTATAACTGTGGGGCCAGTCTCAATGGTTCCCAGGCCATCGCCCTGGGTCCCTGAAACAACTTCAGGAGGTGAGGATGTTTGACCTTTCATTGTGGCACTGATGACTGCACTGGGGTCACAGTGGGTATTCGCAGGGTACCACTGGCCTGGTGTGGGGAGCCACTTGCCCAAACACTTATTTGTCTTCACTTTCTTCCTCCCCGCAGGGGTCAAAACAATCCCTTAGGTGCAGAAGCACAGGTGAGCCTGAATGAGATGAGATTAGCTCCCAGATACACCAACCCCCTTCTGGCCTCTACATCAACATCCCTGGGGACACAGGTGCCCTTCCTGTAGGACCCCACCTTAGCAGCACAGAAGGCCTGTGGCCTCCCCCTCCTGCAAGCTTGCCAACTCTAACAAGCCAGTGTGGGCACAAAATCCCAACTCCAACAGCCCCCCTCTTTATAGCTACCCCCCATTAATCCGATGGCCTGATTCCTCAATACAGGTGAACCCAGGGTGCCAAGTGGGCCTTCTTCAGCCCTGGAGGGGCTCTCACTATGGGGAGGAGCTGCAGTGGGAGAAGTTCTGGAATCACAGGTACTCTGGGACAGACTGGGGCACTGCCTTCTGGAGAGAGATCAGGAAATGTCAGAGTCAGTGGCTTCTGGTTTGGAGTTTGTTGGAGAAATACAGGTTCACCAGAGGCAGAACTGGAGATGTGTCCCAGGCAGAAGGAACAGAGCATGTGCAAAAGATGGGAGTGACAGTATATGATGTGTCTGGGTAAGTGCCTGTAACAAAAGCGGTGGAGGGGAGGTGACTGGGATAAGAAGACAGGCATGTGAAGGGAGGCTGAAGTGACACACAGACCACACCAAGCAGCTGGTGGGGGAGACAGGAGCATAAGAGACTGGAAGGACTAAAGCTGACAGGATTAAAAAGGTCAGTGCCAGGCAGGGCCTCATTGGTGGCACAAGGGGTTAAGCACTGCACTATGAAGCTATCTGCAGCCACTGCAGCAGGAGTTCCATCCCTGGCCAGGGAAGGGACACACATGGCACAGCAGACCTCTCCTGTCTCACCCACTGCTCCCCTTAGTAGTGTATTTCAGTAGATCTGCTTGTTCTGTTCCCCACTCTGTGTCTGGTGAATCCTCTTCACCCCCTACACCTCTGGTCTGTACCCTGTTCTTATATGTATAAAAAAGTGAATCTTTAAAAAAAAGCAAGTCAGTGCCAGCCCAGTGATATAAAGGTCATTCGCTCATCTGGGCCTCAGACCTGGGATATAATTTAGGGACTGGTGGGGACTATGGTGTACATGTTAACTCCAGAGGTTCCTTCTGAAGTTTATGATAGTTTCTGAGTTCTAGCCAATTGTCTGTAGATTTGTAAGCTTAGTGGTAGCAGATATTTTCAAGAAAAAGTAGAAATGTAGACATTATGTATTATATCCTGGTTTTTAAATATTGGTAACTAATTTGTTGTTGTTGTTAAACTTTTAAGTGGTGTGTCCAGAACATACACACCACAAATATACCTAGGGTAGAAAGCTACTGTAGTTGCTAGAAAGTTATTGGAAGTTCTGTAAGGAGGGAAATTATCTGAGTGACCTGGGTTTTGGGGCATCCATACTGAAGCAGTATGACCAGTAGGGCCTGGTCAGCGGGGGTCATTGCAAGCATACAGGCCAGGCTGAAGCCTGAACAAAGGCAGTTGACCTGTAAAGGGGAAGGCTCCCAGGCCCAGGATAGGGGTCTTCAGGGATTAGCCCTCCCTGGGGCTGGGGAGAGGGGTTAAAGGTTTAAATCTTCCATCCCTTTGTCTCCTTTAAGGTATTGCAAAAACATCATCGAGTGGGTGGGAGGCCTATTTGGAGTGGGATGTCCCTGAAAATCCTCAAGGTTGGACTCTGGCAGGCCACCCGGAAGAAATGGGTAAGACATTCCACACAGCCTAAAGAGGGAGGGGCCATATTGGGGGAAGGGCTCAGGAATCTGCCTGGCCTTCAGGAAGACCCCAGCCAGCCCTAATGGGAACCACACATGGGGTGAGCTGCGATCCTGGATTGCCTGTGACGTTTGGCTTTGGAATCGGACACTTGGCTCAGGCACTCCTGACCCACTGGAGTCTGAGGCCTCCCAGCCCCAGCAACCTTCCTAATCGCTGCCAGATATGCTGCCCTGCACCCAGCTCTGGGGCCTTCCAGGATCCTGGTTGGCTGGGGGTGGGGGGATACAAGGGTGGTTGATGCTCTCAGAGGCAGCAGGAGCAGAAGCCTTTTCCAGTGTTTCCCAAAGCAGTGTTCCCTGAACTTCACACCTGTCCTGGAGCCCTGAGCAGCTGCTGGGCTCGTAAAAAAATGGTTTTCTCAGCCTCCACCCTTTCCCTGCAGCATTTGTAGCTGTGGCTCTACTGTCTTAGCCTCCCCCATGCTCCACAGGGTTAATTTCTTGCCAGACCTCCGGCACCAGGAACAAGGAGGAGGCCAAAGGGCAGGGGAAGAGTCTCTGAGCAGGTGGTTTGCTTCTGAGGATTCACGGTAAAACAGGGAGGAGCAGAGCCTCACCTGGCCTGTTTCCTGGAGCTTTCTCTTCCCTCTAATTCAAACACCTCCTGGCTTGGAGCTGTGTTACAAGACATCTGTCTGGGTATGCCCCAGAGAGCCTAGACAGACTCACAGTCCTTTTTGAGTGACCCACTGCAGTCTTTGGGCCTCAACTATCTTCACACAGCTGAACCCTCTGTGTCGCACCCCAGCTACAGTGTGTGTGTGTATGGGGGGGGGGGTGTACTTCCTGCTTAAGTCCTGCACATTGGGCCAGGGGCCCAGGAGCCTGAGGAAGATGCATTCCTGGGGGGAGGAGAGAGGAGAGGAGAACTGCAGAGACCCCTTCTCCCTTTCAGCACAGACCCCCTGCTGCCTAGTCTGAAAGTCCCACTAGCCAAGCTAAAGATGGCCAGTGTGGTGCCAACTACATGGCCCTGTGAAAGCAACAGGGCAAGGACTTGGGGGTCTCTCGAGGGTCTGCTGAGGCCAAAGCCATCCATACCTTAGAGCTGTTCCACTGCTAGTGTGGCCTGAGGCTACAGCAATGACTCGGACCCATAGTGGGCAATGGGTGGCAGTTGGGGCGAGAGAACCAGGCAAATAGATGCTAGAGCAGCCCCTGGGCATGATTTAGCACCACACTCCTCAGCAGGGCGTGCTCACTCTCGCGGAAGGCTTGAGGATTTCCACACAGAAATCAGGCCCCGCAGAATGGAAACCAGGCAGCAGTTTGCAGGCCCCGAGAAAGTGCTGGGGAAAAACAGGGTCTCCTTCGGGGTTGGTGATTCTGGTAGTCCCGCCAACCCGATCCATCCCCATCCCCCAGCCGAGTTTCGGGAAGCTCTCCCAATGAATATTTAATAGCTCAGAGCTAGGCCTGATTGAATTTTAATGCGGGCGACCCGAGCTGGGAGCCAGAGTCCAGGCAATTAGTCAGGAGCCATTAACGCTGACGGAGGTGATTTATGGGCGGGACCGGACCCGGCGCGGGGGAGGCCGGCTGCCGGGAGCCGAGAACAAAGTCTCCCGGGTCAGCCAATCCTGCGGCGGTCTCGGCTTGCTTTGCATCTCATTTGCATACCACGCCCCTTTGGGCAAACCTTTAGACCCCAGGGTAGGTGGAGGCCGGCCTCGGGCTGCGAGAGCGGGACCCCCGCGGAGCGGCGGGCCCTCCTCGGGGGCGGGCTGGCGGTGGTGGCCAAGCCGGGGAAGTCGCTCTCCCGTTTGCACGTGGAATTCCATCGGACACTCCCGCTATTTGAAGGGCTTTCCCCATGTCTTAGGCGAGTTCAGGCCGGGAAGGAAATTCCAAAGGAGTTGTTGGGGGACGGAGATGGGATCCGGGAACTCTGCAAAGACGCTGGATCTCGGGACCGAACAAAGGGCTCCGCGCTGGACGCCCACAGGACGTGTATGGAGCCCGTAGTGGGCCAGGCGCTGCGCCTCCCTGAGACCCGTGGTTCTCGCCCTCCCTGCTCTGGCTCCCCCTCTCAGAAGGGGTTCTGCACTGATGGGATGAGGGGTTGTGCGTTTTCGGGGTCCTCAGGGCATGGGGATGAGACCAAGGGGGCTCTTGGTGGAGATGGCCGGCCTCCGCTCCTCCGCTGACCTGTGTGAACACGCTGGAACTCGGCTCGGAGTGCGCTATTGAACTATGCCCGACCCCTTAAATCGTAGGTCAAGGATTTAGCTGGCCTGTCTGCTGCCACTCTGGCAGGTGGCCTCCTCCTCCTCAGCCCCACCTCTTTGGGAGCCCCATCCACCCGGGATGTGGTGGAGAGCGGCACCCTCCCCTCACCGTGCGAGCCTCTGGCGCCCAAGCCTTATCTAAGCTGGTGGGCGGGCCTCGGAAGGCGGAAGGCGTGGTGGTAGCCCTGGGCTTCGGGACCGGTCAACGCGGGGAGGCCTGCTGAGAGGAGGGCGCGGAAGGGAGGGGAGGCGTTAGTCCTGGAAGGCTTCCTAGAAGCGGGAGGGTAGAGTAGAGACTGGAAGGAAGGGAGGGACAGGGTCAAAGAAAGAGTAAAGGAGAGGAAATCCTCTGTAGGAGAGCATCCTGTCTGAGGCAGGAGGTGATGTGTAAGCTCAGAGAAAACGCTCCACATTGTGGGGGTACTGCGGTTTAGGAGAGGCTGCCTGCCAGGGCCGGGTGTAAAGGAGCGATGAGAAAAAATCACCACTACTTAGTGAACACCCACTATGGGCCAGGCACTATGCCTGGGGCTTTGGTATACTTTGTCATCTAATCCTTGCTACCTAATGAGGAAAATATGCTCAGAATTCCCATTTTACAGATGAGAACAGCGAGGCTTCAAGAGAATTGATAACTGGCCCAGAACCACATAGCTAGTCGGTGGCAAAGCCCTCGTTGGTGTCCACCACTGGGCCTCAAATTCAACCCATACTCTCCTTGTTACTCTCCAAAGGGCTCCTCCCATGTGTAACCCCCTTTACCAACATCTGCTGATGATAACTACAGATATTGTACATAATCTTGCCAAAAGTCTGAGATGCAGTCCTGTCCACATTATCACCCCATCCTGAGTCCTTGGTGTCCTATAGTCCCTCAATCTGCTTCTAAGGGTTTCTGATTTCTGTCCCCTCCTTGATCTCCCTGTCCCTCGGCTTGGATTGGGCCCAGGCTTCCTCACCTGATCTAGCTGAGGGAGACAGGATCCTGTCCCAAGAGGCACCTGCATTTTCTTTTTTTTTTTTTTAAAGATTTATTTATGCATACAAGAACTGGGGTACAGGCCAGAGGTGTTTGGGGTGAGAGGAACCACCAGAGACAAAGTGGGTAACACAACAGACAGATTAACTGAAATACACTGCCAAGGAGAGCAGTAGGCAAGGCGGGAGAGGTCTGCTGTGCCATGTGGGTCACCTCACTGGCTGGCGGCAGGGATTGAACTCGTGCTGCAGTGGCTGTGGTCTGCTTCATCATGGGTTGCTTAACCCACTACGCCACCAGGGAGGCCCCCACCCTGCATTTTCTTGCCATGGGTCCTCACCAGAAGCCTGAGAGTAGGTCCTGGGCTTGCTAGTTTACACATGGGGGTGGGGGGAGGTGTGGAGAAGATCAGGTGCACTGGGCTCACTGATGGGGGTTCAGAGCAGACCCCTCCAGGTCAAGCAGGCCTTCCAAGTGTCTTGCCCTTGTCAGCTGTTCCTTGAAGTCCACAATTTCTGTCCCCAAACCTCTGGGTGCCTCTCCTCCTTTTGAGAAGAGGGATTGTATTGTCAGAATGCTTTGGGTTTCAAGTTACAGAAGACCCAGTTTCAAAATGGCTTAAGCAACAAGGATGTTTATTTATTATGTCACAAAACAAGAAGTCCCAAGGTGGGGCTGCTGGTTAATTCAGTGACTCAACAATGTTATCTGGAACATAGGTTTTTTCCTTCCTTCGTTGTTGCTTTTTCTTCTTTCTTTCCTTGTTTTATCGACTTTGTTGAAGTATAATTTATATGCAGTAAAATGCATAGATTTAAAAAATAGTGATGAGTTTTGACACATGTAGACCTGGTAGTCACCATTCCAGTCAAGATACAGACACTCTACATCCAGAAAGTTCTCTTATGTGCAACGACAGTCAGTCCCTCACCCCTGCCGCAGGTGATCCCTGATCTGATTTTTGCCTCCCTAGATCCGTTTTCCATGGTGTAGACCTGCTTATGGATTGAATCATGTTGTATAGACTCTTGTGTCAGGCTCTGTTGCTTGTGTGTATCGGTAGTTCATTTTTATTGCTAAATAGGGTTCCAATCGACAATTATTACACAGAATTTCTTTCTCCTTTCTCTGCCCTCCTTACCATCTTGATTTGTGTGCATGTACCCTGATTTCTCTTAAGTCACACATGGCTTCTGAGGAACCTTTTCAAAAGTCTCCCCCCAAGCTCCCCTCATTCCTCACTGGCCAGAATCATATTACATGTCCATTTTTATTCTTATTCTTTTAACAACTTATTTATTTATTTATGCATATAAGAACTGGGGTACAGGCCAGAGGTGCAGGGGGTGAGAGGATTCACCAGACACAGAGTGGGGAACAGAACAAGCAGACTGACTGAAATACACTGCTGCAGGGAGCAGCAGGCAAGACAGGAGTGGTCTGCTGCACCATGTGGGTCAGCTCTCTGGCCAGGGCTCAGACTCATGCTGCAGTGACTGAGGATGCTTCATAGTGCAGTGCTTAACCCCTTGTGCCACCAGGAAGGCCCCACATGTCCATTTTTAAACCAAACGCTGATAGAAGGAACAGAATTCCCACAGGTGTATCAAACAAATCAAGATTCACTCTGGGCTGGGAGGGGTTCCATCTCTGAAGAACAAGGCATTCTGATCTCTGAGCAAAATCAAGGTTTTGTTAGCAAGAAAGGAGGGTAGCAGTTGTTAGTAAATAACCAATAGTGACTGTTTCAGCTGCTTTTTCCTCATTAACAGAACTCGGATTTTGTTTGGAGATCCATGTTTCAGGGAATATAAAACCCTATATCCAACCCAGGAGTAAGTCCTGGTGCGTCTATAGCCTAGGAATCTTGTTCTCCTGACTAGGGGTTGGTTTTGCACAAGGACAGTGGAAGACACTGATTGTGGGCATCTAAGTCAATTATTCTTAGTAATAAAGACAAATGCCTTAGTAATAAGAGATAAATTTTGTTTAGGGTAACATAGTGCCTTTTAAAAAATGTCTCTAACTTTTCTTGCAGGTGGATGTAGACATGTGACCAAATTCTGACTATTAAGATGAAAACAGGAATGTTCCTGAGATGTGAGGAGGTTGCTTAAGGGAGCTGACAGCTGAAGAGCAACTTTTTGCCTTTTCATTTGTGTTCCATCTGACCTGTAACAGGGACCTGATGGCTGGAACTGCAGCAGCTGTTTTGGACCATGAGGAGAATTTGAGAATGATATTATTTGAAATGGGTATTACCTGGGTCCCTGATGACACCAAAACTATGGACCCAGCTTAGTAGCACTGCCTACCTTCACACTTCTTTTAGGTGAGAAAAATAAACCTCAATCTTGTTTAAATCATTCTGGATTTTTCTAAACAATGCAGCTGTTCCTAATCTTAGCTATCACAAGCAATAGCAATTTTTTATCAGTGAGATGAGGTGAAATCTGGATGTATCTGGGAAGTTTTTTGTTCAAAAAAGGAAACACCTGGGAAGAATTGTTGAGCTCACATGGATTAAGTGGGATTGCATCAGGTCTAGAACATGGCAGGTATGCTCAGAGTGTTAGTTTGCAAAGATGGTAAGGTGTTGAGCATCTGAATTAATGGAGCCACCATTTCTCAAGACTTCTTATGAAAAATGTCATAGTGAACAATTCTAAAATGTACATTCAGTCCCATGTTAACATTACTGAAATCAGTAGACTTTTATAATCAAAAGCATCTTAATCCACCACCAGCTGTCAGAAGTTATACTTCGTTGTCCTTCCTGCACAGGTGCAAACTTGGTGACTTTCCTGGTGTCCTGCAGGCCAGGTCAACCCCTCTAATGCATCAGCTCTTCATACCCTCGGCAGCCCCTTCCTGCATCGTGGTGATAGCAGAGGGCAGAAATCAGGATATTAGGGCCTCCCAGAAGGGGACCCACATGGCGCAGCAGACCTTACCTGCTGCTCCCCTCAACAGTGTATTTCAGTCAATCTACCTGTTCTGCTCCCCACTCTGTCTCTGGTGGATCCTCTCTGTACCCCAGCTCTTGTATGCATAAATAAATCTTAAAAAAAAAAAAAGAAATCAGGATATTAGTTTATAAAAAGACTCTGGATTCAGTCTCGAATGCTTTTTTGTGCTCTCTTAGATTATTTTGTTATCAGGAACATGGCATACCTGCCATGTTCTAGACCTGATGCAATCCCACTTAATCCATGTGAGCTCAACAATTCTTCCCAGGTGTTTCCTTTTTTGAACAAAAAACTTCCCAGATACATCCAGATTTCACCTCATCTCACTGATAAAAAATTGCTATTGCTTGTGATAGCTAAGATTATCAGCCGTGTTATGAAGTTAACCACGTGGCCTTTGGAGTGGCCTACGTGATGAAGTGAGGTGTCCAGACAATACCCACCTAGGAATGGGCTTGGGAGTGGATTCTCCAGCCCCACCTGACTGCAGCCCGTGGCTGACAGCTTGACAGCTCATAGCAGACCCTGAGTCAGAAACACTCAGCTAAATAAAGCACTCGCAGATTCCTTACCCGTGGAAATTATAAGATAATAAATGTATATTGTTTTAACTTGCTTAAATTGGGGTACGTTTTTACACAACAAGAGGTAATTGTTTCAGTGGGGTAGTCTTTGAAGAAATGCTGTATCACTGTAACAGGGGTGTATTGTTCCCTAATTGTATTAAAGTTCCTTCCCATTAAAGGCCTTTTATTTTTGTCTTAGTGTAGCGGATGGCAAAACCCATTTAGAGAGAGTAGGTTTGGGGGTTCTGGGGTTCCCCTCTCTATGCTCTGTAACATCACATTACTCATGGCCTGCCAATTCTCTGGAAGAACATAGACACTGACAGCTCAAAGCTAATAGCCACCCCAAGAGCCAGACTCTGATAGAGTTTAAGGAAAATCTCATTCTATTTCACCTGTTCTCCTTGTGACATGTGTGCAAGTCATTGATGTTAAAAGAATCTTCCATAGAAGTCCAAAAGGGCTTTTTCAATAAAAATAAAATAAAAACTTTCTATAAATAAATAAGTTCGTTAAGTCGGCAGGTTTTTCTTAGTAATTGTACATAAAGAAGCAGCACTTCTTAGCCTCTGTGGCATCTCAGTCGGATGAAATGTGATCATGCATTTTCCTTCTTGTACAAGTCATGTTGGGGGCAGTTTTCTGGTACTTGCAGCAGAGGATTTTAATTTGGGGGAGTATAGGAGTAGGTTGAGGCAGAGATGCACACAAGGAGGGAAAAAGCTTGTGAGGCTGGTGGGAGGAGGGTGGGCAGATGTTTGTGGCAAACAGCCAAACATTATAGGAAGCCCAGGTCCCAGGTTGTTCACTGTTGAATGTCCCTTCCAACCCTCCAATAGTGAAGAGCTTGGATGCTGGGTACCCCCCACCCCCCCACCCCTGCCCCTCCCCTGCCCCTCCCCCCACCCCTAGCAGCTGCTGGTCCAGTAGAAATGCATGTCTTTTCCAAACGCAAGAGATGATGTGAACGGACGTGGGAATTTTCCTTTATTTTAAATTTTATTTACTCTCCTAAAGCCTCTAGTTTACAGCTAATACACAGGGACATGGGAACGTGCAGGAGGGGTGTTTCATTGGGCCTGTGGTGCCCTGTTACTTCCCAGGGGGGTCCGGGGACCAAAATCTGGGCGGGGCACGAGCGTGTGCTAGGACCCAAGGTCCACCAGCCTTCGAGTTGTCTCTTGAGCATCTTCTCACCGCCCCCTATGGACATCCACCACTGACCTGCTTTGCATTGGGGAAGCCAGCGGAGGTGAGGTCCAGCGGGTAACGGGGAGATCAGGATTTGATCTCGGGCAGTTTGGCTACAAAGCCAGTACAGGTCTTAGTCGCTAAGTTACAGCATTTTAGAAGTGGGAGGAATTGAGCACGTCATGATTTTACAATTTAGAAAGCACAGACCTGCAGGAAGAGCAGAGCTTGTCCAAGATCCGGAGGGGAAGAGGTGGGTTGGTTGGGCAGGGACTTAGTGGACTAGGGCTGCTAAAAGGAGCGTGGATGCACTGCCCCTCCCCACCCGGCCCAAATGCAAAATGTCCCTTCTTTCCGGTTTGAGAAAGGGTACAACTTCGTGGGGGACTGGAGGAGGGACTCAGGAAACTACGGGGCTCCTTCATTCTCAGGATTCCGAGCAGCCATTGTTGAGGGAGGAATGTTGGGCCAGCGGCCCTGGGGGGGCGGGGCCTCTTTCCCAGCCCCAGACAAGCCGGCTTTGTGCTCTGAAGCCAGGGCCCCTCCAAGTCAGGCCTTCCAAGTGCTTCTCAGGCCTTCCAGGCCGGGAGGCTAAGGGATGGTTACTGGGAAAGGCTTGGACCTGGGGAAATGCACGAGGTTCCTGGAAGGCCAGTCTGGGAGGGCTGCCTGGAGGAGAAGAGAGAGTACCTCCCACAGGTCGAGGCTAGCATATCCAACCTCCACTACCAGGAATTTATCCTAATTCACAAAGATGGATATTACAAATCTATTCATCAAAGCTCTCATATCTGGAAAACTTATTGACAACAAAGCACACTTCTTAAATTAATTTTTGCATGTCCTTGTGATGAAACTATTAAGCTATTTTATTTTTTAAAAGCTTTATTTATGTATACAAGAACTGGGGTGCAGGCCAGTGGTGTGGGGCGGAGGTGGGGGTCAGCTCCCTGGCCAGGGATAGAACTCATGTTGCAGTGGCTGCTGATAGCTTCATAGTGCTGCGACTTAACCCCTTGTGCCACCAGGGAGGCCTTATTAAGCTGTTTTTAAAAATTATGTGGATAAATGTGTTTGTAGACAGAAAAAGATATTCAAAGTATTTAGTGAGAAAAACAGATTACAGAACAGTATGGAGTCTCTCTCCTATCTAGAATAATGCCCAGCTCTCCTGTAAGGTCCTACCAGTGTTTATCTCTGGGTGGTAGAATTAGATGTGTGTGTATGGGGTGGGGCCCTAACTGCCTGATGTTCCAGGCTGGGTGTCCGCCTCACCAGAGAAGTTTCTCTAATGTGGCCCTGCCCTCAGAGGGGAAGTGAAACAGCTGTTCAGATGTCAGAAAAAGGACAGAAAAACGAGGATCAGACAATGTAATAATAGCAACAACTTAGCACTTCACACAGCGCTTCCACACACATTATCTTATGTCATCCCACCACAGCCTTCTCAGGTCACGTCATCCTCAGGTGAGGAGACCGACTTCAGCAGGTTAAGTGCCCCCCCACCCCACTCCTCACCTCCACCCCAACCCCACAGCAGCAAGAAAGTCAGGGTTTCAGTCCACGGCATCTGATCCTAAATCACTCATTGCCCAACTGCCCCTCCCTACTCATGCCCATAAAAAATCTGTTTGTTGTTTTTTAATTTAAACAAAAAACTGGGGCCTCCCTCGTGGCACAATGGGTTAAGCAACACACTGTGAAGCAAACCAGTCACTGCAGCATGAGTTTGAGTTTGATATCCCAGTTTGACCCCTGCCGCCGGCCAGGGAGGGGACCCACACGGCGCAGCAGACCTCTCCTGCCTCGCCCGCTGCTGCCCTCGGCAGTGTGTTTCAGTAGATCTTGTTCTGCTTCCCATCTGTCTCTAGTGGATCCTCTCACCACCACCCCCACACCTCTGGCCTGTACCCCAGTGCTTGTATGCAGAAATAAATAAATCTTTTTTAAAAAACCCACTATTATTTGGAGTGAAAAGGACAAGCTACAAAATTTGTACACTTAAGTACATTCATTAACATGCTGAAGGTTTCTATTTGGACTTCAGTTCCATAACTAGTGGCTTAAACCACTTGCAAGTGTGGTTTTACATCTGCTTATCCACCTGTCCTTTTCCTCCACTGACGATGAGTTTCTACAGGAAGCACTGGGGTCTCATTCAAGTCTCTATTCCCAGCACTTAGTACATGTAACATCAGTACAAGCTATGGAAAGAATGAAGAGAAGGAGGGAGGAAGAGGGAGGCTCTTTTGAACCTGGAGCCTTGGTGAAGCAGGTCTTAGAACCACAAGCCTGTTGTTCTTTGTAGCCTGTGTCTTTTTATATAATTGCTATATCCTGTGTATTTATTTTCCTTTTTACTCTTTAATATTAGCAAAACCTTTTAGAAAATGGCTGACAGCAAGACTTGTCATGGGATCTGCTCTCTGGCTCTGAACCAAAGCTCCAGTGGGGCAGGAACACTCCCCTCCCCACTGCACACAGCAGTGATGGAGGCTGGCGCCCTGGAGGCCAAGGGGGCAGAGGGAGGCCTTTGGTCAGCTCTCTTGCCTGCCTGGGGTGGGGTGGGTTTGTATCCAGGACCAGTTCTTGGAGAGGATGGGGTTCCCTGCACTGACCACAGGGAGCCCACACCCTCCCAGAATCTAGAACCTGAGAGGCAGAGGCTCAAGCTGTGAGCTGTGGATACAGAGGCTGGGCCAATCAGGGAAGGCAGCCTGGAGGACATACTTGGGAGACAGGTTTAGGGAGGGGCAGAGGCCAGGGCAGAGGGGAGGAAAGTAGTGAGTATGCCTGCCTGGGCAGCTGGGCCATGGATGATTTAAGTACAACCAGATGCTCTGGGAATCTCCTGGCAGGCCCTGCCCCCATGAGGAGAATGGGGGTGGGGAGGCTTGGGGGCCCACTTGGATTTCCAGTTTCGCATTTGCCCTGGGTCTGTAAGTTTTAGGGCAGAAGAAGCCCAGGCAGTGAGCCATCCACGCTTGGCCTGGACAGGCTATGGGAGGAAAAGGATGCCTCTAGTAAGCGGGGTTCTGGGCTCAACCTCTGGAACCCAGAAAAAAAGAGACTTCTGGAGTAGGAGCCATGAACTTTGCTGGAGGTGAGGCAGAATTAGGGCAGGACTTTCGGAAGAAGGTGCAGATGAGTTGGGTTATGAAGAATGAATGGGAGCTCCCTAGGCAGAGCAGGGGAAAAGATGTGTATTAAAATGGTGTGAATGATAAGTGAGAGGAGGGCTATATTATGCTACATGTGGGTGACCATTGTTTGGGGTGCTGTGCTGCTGGATGAGGATAGGGTGAGCATGCTTTGTCACTTAGGCAGAGCCAAGTGTAGAGTGCGGATTTTTTTAAAAGATTTATTTATGCATATAAGAACTTGGGTACAGGCCAGAGGTGTGGGGTGGGGTGGGAGGGGAGGTGAGAGGAGTCACCAGAGACAGAGCGGGGAGCAGAACAGGCAGATCCACTGAAACACACTGCTGAGGGGAGCAGTGGGTGAGATGGGAGAGGTCTGCTGCCCCATGGGTGTCAGCTCCCTGGTGGGGGTGGGGGGGTGGGGAGGGTGGGAGGATCATGCAGATAGCTTCATAGTGCTGAGACTTAACCCTTGTGCCACCAGGGAGGCCCTAGAGTGAGGACTTTAGAAGTGGGTATCAGGGTCCCCAAGTATGGATCCCCTATGGGAGGGCTGGGGACTGACAGCCCCAGCTCCCCCTCCCAAGTCTTGCGTGATCTGGCGTGGAGCTGTATCTTTCTCCCAAGAGGAAGAGACATGTTTTCTAAGTTCTCACGGAGGCTCTTAAGAGTCGCAGACTGGCTGTGAGGTGGGGACAGGCCCCAGACACAGGCTGTAGCTCACTGGGAAGACGAGGCTGGTCTAGCAGTCAAGAGTGTGGGTGGCGAGGGGGCTCCAAGTGGAGAGCCCTGGGCAGGGGCCTGGAGGGTCAAATAGCCAGACAGAGAAGGGTTAGGGCTTCTATTTGTGAGGGGAGCAGCCAGAGCTGGGGGTGGGGGTGGGGAGTTATAGCAGCCAGTTCCGGGGTCCTCAGGGCACTTACCCCAATTCCCCAACCAGGACACATTTCCTTCCTTTCCTGCTTCTTAATGACTCCTGAGTGGCCCATCCAGCAGACCACAAAGAGAGGGTCCCCCCACCCTTTCCTCTTCTCTCTTCCATTTCTTTCTCCCTTCCTTTCCCTCCTCCCATCCTTCCCTGGGGCACTTTTCTTTCCTTCCTCCTCACCCCACCTGCTCCTCCGACCTCCTTCCCAGCCTCCACTCTCCAATCTCCCTTCAAAACCTGGACCGATGATTCTCCTTGAGCTGCCTGGGTTATTTTTCTTGATGTTCTCAGAAAGACCTTGGACCAGGGAGATCCCACCTTCATTCTGCATCCCACAGGCACAAAGCACCTGCCTCTCCTGGGAGCAGGGCCAAGGGGATTCTCTACCTTAGGTGCGTGCGAGCACAGGGCTAGGAAAGGCAGCCCTGCACAGAAGCCATTACTGCCGTCATTAGCACCATTATTGTCCACTCCATTGCTGGGCACTTGACCTCCCTGAGGAATAATCACAAGCCCAGTCTGACCAGCCTGTCCTCAGCAGGGGCCTCTCAGGATCTAGGCCCATTGACTGGGGACAGCCAGGAGAGGGGTCAGCAGAGTCCTCAGAGAACACAGCCCCAGGGATCCACTCAGGAGGGCAAGAAGAAGCAACATGATGAAGGGCCATTTGCCAGGATTGAGTGCTCCGTCAGCCCAGAAGCTGATTGATGTATTAACAGGACTTTAATGAGCTTAGGGAGGGGGAGCCACACTTCATTGCCTGGGCACTGGGGCAGGATGAGGGACTGAGGGTTGGAGAGACTAACTCATCCCCACCTGCTAACTGACCCATGCCAGGGTGCACATGAGAAAAAAAAATCAGCACCTGAAGACACAGAACCTTCCTTGTGGAGCCCCTCAAAGCCATCTCCAGCAGGCTGACCCATCCATCCAGCTGTCTGAACTTCCTACCGGCACTGGTAGGGCCTTTTCCTCTGGGCTTCTGAGATGACAGAGAACTGGACCTCTGCTCCAGGGCAACGCGTGCTCAAGTCCTTCCTTCACCTCACTCCGTCATCCATGCAGGGTGGCAAGGAGACTGGCAGCGTGGCCCCCAGGGAAACTCGGTCACAGTGCACATGATGCCAATCTTGGCCTCTTGGCACTAATCCTGCTGGCTGGGGTCACTCCGTATTGGACACCGACCTCTCCTTTAGCCTCCTGCCTGGCATTCAGGGAGCCTGCCAGGCGAGGTGGAATACCGTGGGTTCTAGATCCAGATTGGCTGTGCAACCCCAACTGTGTTACTTTTCTCAGAATCTCCACCATAGAGACATACTCGAGGAGTTGTTCTACCTGTTACCCTGGTGTTGTCCCTTCAGCAAGGGGTTCAGCTCTCCAGAGTGGAGGTCTTGGTTCCTTCATCCTGCCTTTCCAGTTCTGAAGCCAGAGAGAGTGCCCTTGCATTCTCTCTGTCTGGAGCAGTCCTTCCCCTACGCTGTAGTGTGGTTCTGGGCCAGTGTGGAGAAGAGAGGGAGAGTGGACGATGGCTGTGCTTCCATTTGTGGTTGGAAAAACATGGGAGCTGTTGAGGGCCTTCCCCTTCCTTGAGTGGCACTCAGAACCCAGAACCTTGAGAGGGGGACAAAGACATTCCAAAGCCTCCAGGAGCAGGGGCAGTGGGTGGCTGTGGGTGAGGGTGGGGGAAGGTCGGGAATTAGAATTCTGCAAAATACAGGACAGTGCTGCCTTAAAGGCTAAGAGAGCAGGACACAGGCAAACGTCCCACTGGTATTCAGGGAGGAAGCAGCTCCCAAAAGGAAAAAGACTCTCAAACGCCACCTTTGGGTGGGACTAATAGTCTGTCCAGAGACACTCTGCTTGCGAACTTCTCTTCCAGGAAGTTCATCCGGACCCTTCAACCTACTGGGGCAAAGGGACTCTGCTAGGGGCTGTTCTCCCTGCAGGCTTCCTTTCCAGCGTGGATCACTGCTCAATGCTGGAGCCTGGCCGCTCAGTGTCTGATAGAATTCTGTCTACCCTTGAACTGGGAGCTCCAAGGACAGAGAGGTACACCTGGGACTCAGGCGGAAGTCCCTAGGACCTCATCCACTGCTTGGAAAAGACTAGACTCTGAGCTCGAGGTGTAGCTGTTGCGAGAAATGCACCAATCAGTGAGTGCCTTTGGACACCTGCAAGCACACCACTGGTCTGGGATCCACCCTCCATCTTTGCCCCCCACTCTTCATCCTGCTTGGCCCAGAGTAAATGCCTTCGTTGGGAAACCAAGGATGCAGGCCTTTGAGAAGTCACACCTTTTCCTGCTCAGGTCCAGGGCTGCTCCACCGCACCCGCCCCGCTCAGAACGGCAGTGGCGCTGAGCCCTACGCTGGTCTGGTCTGGCCCGGCTGCTGAGTCCAGCCCCAACGCAGCCCCGGCTGGCGTCGAGCCTGGTACTCAGTAGGTGCTCAGTTCCTCCGGGGAGTGGGAGGGAGGAAGGGATGTCAGCTTGTGTCAACAAGGATTTTTGGTTTAGGGGGTGGGGAAGTCCTGGGAGAGGGGTGTCTAGGGTGACTGGTGCACGGGGCAGGCCGGGCCAGGCTGGCTGCCTCCCCTTAGCCATCGACCCAGGAAGTCACTCACACCCAGCGGACACGCTCGGCCAGCCCCGCTGCTCAGTCCCGGCCTCCCCGCTCCGCGGACCGCTCCCCAAACCTTACCCGCTTGTCGGGCCTCCCCCACCACCCCAACTTCCCGCCCCGACAGCCCGGGAGAGGCGGGAGCGGGCCCGAGTGGCGCAAGGACACTCTCTACGCCGAGGGTCATTTGCTCTTTTTCCCTTCTCTGTGGCTAATTTATTTTAGAGCTAGGGGTGGGAGAGGGGCGGGGCCAAGCCGAGAAGGTTGAGAGGAGGGGCCGGACGAGCCCAGGGGAGGTGGGGGCGGGGCGGGGGCGAGGTGGGGGAGGGCGGGGATGGAGCCTGGGGTAGAGCGGGCCAGAGAAGGGGCGGGAGTTGGGAGGAGGGAGGGGCACTAGGGGAGGGGAGGAGCAGTCAAAGGGGAGGGGAGCAAAGGCCTGCAAGGGAGGGCGCTGGGGGCGGGCGAGGGGAGGCGGGGGTGGGGGTGGGGGTCCGGTCTGCGGGGGGAGCCGGGGCGGCCCCTTGTCCGGCCACCCCCACTGCCCAGTCCCGTTCCCGACTGCGGGGGCTGCAGCAGCCGCAGCAGCAGCGGCTCCAGAATGGTGAGCGCCGCTGTCCCCCAGCTCTGGCCTGTCGCCCCCGGCCCGCGCCCTGACCCCGGGGCCGGACACCCCCCCAGGCCTCGCACACTCACCTAGGACGCGGCCGGGATGCCGAGGTACGGGGCTGCGTGCCGGGGCGGGGGCAGCCACCGGAGCGCGCGGGCGGCCCGGGGTCAGGGGGTGGTGACCATTCGGTCGGGGTGTCCGGAGCTTTGTCCGCGGGCGCGGGGCAGTACGAGGGCCGGAGAGGGCGGGGGCAGCCGGTCGCGGGGTTCTACTAGGCAGGGGTCGAAGGGCAAGGCCAGCGAGAGCCCCGAGCGAGTGCGTGGGAGCTGAGGGTCACTTCCCGGGGGGAGGAGGAGGGCAGAGAAGGGGATCTGCTCTTGGCCGCAGCTGGGCACCCGCTTCTCCTTCACCTTTGGTGCGCAGGCTGCTGCAGCTATAGCTTGCAGTTGGCTCTGGGGTGAGCCTGTGGGGTTGGGGGATGGGGAATCAGAATTTGTGGGTTCGGGTCCCAGCAGGAGCCTGTGTCCGGAGCCCGAGGACCGGCCTGCAGGCCCCTCCCACTCCGTCAGGTCTTTGTCCAGCGGCCCCTGTGTGTGTGTGGGAGGGGGTGGGGGCTGGGTTCCAGGCCGGGAGATTCCCCAACAGCGTGTGACGGGGCAGTGACAGGAGACTGAGGCCACCTCGGGCCCTGCGTCCTTATCGCCCATCCCCTTCCTTTCTTTTCTTCTGACCCGGGAGAGACTAACCCCCACCTCGGAGTCAGTGTTGCAGGAAGCCGCACTTACCTTCACCCAAGGGCTGCCGGCTACAAGGGAGACCCTTAAACTTCCGCACTCCAAGAGGCCTCTCGGTCTACCCAGAGATTCCCTTGCTTGGAACTCGCTCTGTAGAGGGTCCTAGGCAGAAGGCACACAGTAGGTGCTCAGCAAATGTAGGCCCCTAGCCCCGGCCCCTCCAGCCCCCTTGCCCTTCTGGGCGGGGAGAGTGTGAGCGGCCTGGAGCCAGCTCCCAGTTGCTGCCCGGAGCGCAGGGGTGGGTGGACGGGTGGGTGGGCTGTTAAAGGGACGGTCACTAAATCAGGATTAGGCCGTGGGGCTGTCAGCCTGCCTGGCCCTGTCTCCATGGATACCTAATTTGGAGGAGAATAGAGGACGGAAGAATGTTTGTGTTGTAGTCCGTTCGGGCTGCGGCGGCTGAGCGCGCTCTGGCCCTCATCCGGGCAGCGTGCAGTGGAGATCGGGTTCCAGCTCCACTGTGGGCTTCCGCGGGGAGGGAGGACTTCTTGGTTGTCGGGGCCCAGCGCCGACCGTGTGGAGTCTTTGGAGTGGGCCAGGTGCTGCCACAGTCCAGAGAACTCTCAGTCTACCGAAGGCGTCCCCGACCGCCCAGAGCCCAACCTGAATCCCCCGTGCATCCTTCTGGAAACAACCTGTCTGGGCTGCTCAGGGCCCCTCTCCAGACCAACTAGCCGGGAGCCGTTCTCCGCTACGCCTGAGCCCCCAGAAGGCCCACGCGCTGGGCAGCGCGGGGCTGGGGCGCTGCGGGGGCCCAGCAGCCGCGCGGGTTGCTGGCGCTCGCCCCGGCTGCGGGGCAAGGGGCGGGGCGGGACTTCCTGGGGAGGGCGAGAAGGGGCGGGGCCTGCGGCCGGCGGCGCTGGACGGAGTTGACAGACCTCGTAAATCCCCTTTCCCAAACTGAACACCATTTCACTTATTTTCACTTGATTCCACCGGTGTGCGCAGTAGCCACTTCTGGGAGGCGTGAGCCTCATGTCCTCCCCGTGATATCTCCTCGCTTTTGGTTGCGAGGGTCAGAGGGAATTCAGCTGCGTTGGGCAACGGAGTGGCTCCCGCTGAGGCGCAGACAGCCTCCACTCCCCAGTGGGACTCTTGTGTCCCCAGGAAGAGGAGGGGGCTGAGAAACGCTGGCTTGAGTTTGGGCTCCCAGGCCCTGGGAGGTTTCCCGGTTGTGGCGTGATGGTCTGGGCTGAGGACCCCTTGAGTGGACCATTCCATCAGGGAGACTGGAGGAGGGCAGGGGAGAGGGACCCTCAGGAGGGTGTTGTTCCCCGAATCCTTTCTTGCCTTCCTCCTGGTCATCCATGGCCACAGAGCTTTTAATGGAGAGGACTCTCCTCCCTCCTCCGGCCCCCCTCCCCCAGCTTTATTGCTGAGATCTCAGCCTCTCTCCACGCAATTTCACGCCTCTCTGCCTTTGCGCTAGCTGTTCCCTCAGCCGAATGCCTTCCCCATTGTCCCTGTCCTTCCACAACCCCCTCGTTCTTCAGGGCCCAACTCAGATGCCACACTTCCTCCATGTAGCCTCCCAGAGCCCCTCCCTTGGTGTCCCAGCCCTGCACCTGTGCCTCCTGAGCCTTCGTGGCCAGTCCACACTTGGCTTTGCCTCCTAGAGGACAGAGGAGGAGCACATACGTCCCTGCACCCGCCCGCATGGGCCTGGCACAGGGCTTGGCACCTTCTGGGTGCTTTGTAAATATGTGTTGGCTGAGTAAAAAGGGTTTTGTAAGGACAACCTGCAAAGCATGGGATCTGGCCACTTTCAAGCAAACAACTCTGTCCTCCTGGGTGGGTGGAGACCCCTGGGTGGGTCTCCTCCTCCTTCACATTGCTGACCCTCCCCCACCCCCCAAGTCCAGGGAGGACTTTGTCCTTTCCTTTCTCCACAGACCAGCATTCTTTCCCTGCCATTATCATCCCGTTAAACAGAGAGACCAGTCAGGATCCATATGGATCACATTAACAATTGCTTATTATCTGGGCCACGACTGCCCCCGCTCTCCACCCCAGCTCCTAACTGCTGCAGTTGCTGGACCTTTAGGAGTCCAGTCTCCTTGCCTCCCACTCCTGCCCTCCACTTCCCCCCTCTACCCCCCTGGCTAGCCAGGGTGGGCAGGGGACAGGCTGGACTCCCTTACCCTCCCCGTGCCTTCTAGCAGAACTCTGCTTCTTCACTTGGCTGGACTCCTTCACCCAATTTAATGAAAACCAGGTCCCCAGCAGGCGTGTGGCTCAGTGAGGTTCTAGGACTGCAGCAGGGAGAGGGGAACCCCAGGCTCAGGGGCACCTATGGTCAGCAACATCAAGCCCCTACTTTCCAGTGGACAGAGGTTGTGGGCAGGGGGCAAACCACACTAGGCTGGCCACCAGGTACACTGGCGTCTTCTGCCATCTCAGCCCTGGGCTGGTCCTGCTCCCTTTCTGGCACTGGCATCCTGGTAAGGAAGACCAAGGCAGGAGGGGCCTTGGGTCTCAAGCATCATGTTGCAGAAAAGCAAGAAATTTTTGTTTCCTGGAATGGCAGCTGAGTTGGCATTGAAGGAAGGATGGGGAGTAGAGTTTTGGAAGGATGCTAGTGTTGGGAGGGAGCTTCAAGACTATGCATTCTGGGGTCCAGGGCTATTTTTTTGATTTACAGACCCTTCAGAGGAAAGGACGAACGCCATCCCAGAAAACTACACTTCTATCAGTTGACACCAGACAGCGCATTCTGCTTTAGAGGCTTCTCGGGCCTCCCTGAAGCATTTTGTGGCCCTCTATCAAGAAACCCTCACTCTAATGCAGCCCCCCTCATGTGCTGAGAGCAGTGTTGAGTTGGGGCCCAGTTTTCAAACCCACACTCAGCGCTGATTCCCTGACCTTATTTATTTTTTTAAAGATTTATTTATTTATGCATACAAGAATTGGGGTACAGGCCAGAGGTGTGGGGGGACTGAGAGGATTCACCAGAGACAGCCGGGAACAGAACAGGCAGATCAACAGAAATACACTGCCAACGGCAGCAGCGGGCAAGGCAGGAGAGGTCTGCCATGCCATGTGGGTCACTTCGTTGGCCGGCAGCAGGGATCGAACTCGTGCTGCAGTGGCTGCGGTTTGCTTCGTAGTGCGTTGCTTAACCCACTGCCTCACCAGGAAGGCCTCCATGGCCTTATTGCTGACAGGGGAACAACAGGAGCCAAGGGATCAGGGAGGCTGGGAAAGGTCTACATTGCCTGGGCGGGGTCTGGTCACCTGAGCTCTGACTATGTCACCTGGAGAGCAGATACCCAGGGCTGGTTTGTTTCAGGATCTGCCTGCCCCGTGAATAGGGGTGAGCGGCAAGAAGCCTAGCTCCTCTCTGAGCGTTTTAACAATGACTCATAGCTAACACTCCCGTGGTACCCATCACACAGCGTAATGGGACTAAGAATCGTGCCCACCTCACAGGCATGATCGCGAGGATTAGATGAGGCAGGAGCTGGGGCCTGGACACCTGAGTTCTTGTCTTGCATGACTGGGCCTTGAGGACTTAGTCGGAAATGCAGCTCACAGAGTGCAGGGCTGCAGCTGCCACTGATGCTGGTATCGCCCGCCCGGCCCAGTCAGGGAGAGGGGGCTGCAGTGGAACCACCCTTAGGACTTCTTTCCTTTAGTGTTGGCTGCAGACACTGTCAGCTTTGCCGTTTACCCCGGGGACTGGAGGTGGGGTGAGGAGTTCTCAGTGAATGAGAGAGCTGGGCACTAGCCACAGGCCTGTCTCCATGGGGTTGTGACCCCCTACCCCATTTTATGTTGGCAGGTCACGGCCCCCACCCCAGGGTCCAAGCCTGGGCTGCGAGGACCATGATGAGTGCATCAGGCGTACTGACACCCCCAGACAAGTTGCTCTGTTTGGGTGGGTCTCTGTTTCTTCTTTTGAAAAAGTGAGCCCATAGGTGACAGAGGCCCTGGTTTCAAATAGTGTGTCCTCTTGTCTCTGAAGCACACACCTACTAGGTCTCTGGTGGCTCTCAGTGACTCAGAACCAGGGTCAGAACCACCGCCCAGTGTGGGAGCCCCACACGCAGTATTTCTGTTCTGGCTCACGGCAGTGTTTGCCTAGGTCACTTTGAAGCTCCCTCCAAAGTAGAGTCGGGATGTGGGTGGGGGTGGGTGGGCTTAGGACTCTGGCAAGGGGAGAACCAGCTTGATCACTTCGGGAGTCTGGAGATGAAGCTTATCGGCCTCCCCTCCCCCAGGTTCAGACAGACACAAGCCGCCTGGCCCATGGGCAGGTTGGGCACCACATGGGGATTCACCAGGGGTGGATGGGCGAGGCCACAGAACTGGAGCGCGTGCCTACTAGGTGCCAAGTGCAGGTGTACTTCAGCCCGCTTCTAGAGGGCATCCCGCCAGGGTCCGGATTCCTGCATCTTCAGACTCCCTGTATACTTACTGGGTACCGGTGTAGCAGGCCCTGAGCGGGGTTTCTGTACCTCAGTCTCCCTTAACAGCCCTCAGCTCCCACCACGGACAGGGAAGGCCGGATCATGGTTTGCTTTGCCATGGCATGAAGTGTGGCCACACGCAGGGTGCACTTGGCAGGTCCCTGCCTGGGCCAGACCCTTCGTTTGTCCAACAACCCATATTTTCTGACATGGCACCAACTTCAAGGAGTCTGAGTCAACTGGGAAGCATGAGGCCAAGAGACAGACTCTCCTCAGGTCCCCTCTGCAGAAGGGAGCCACTAAAGGTGTGTGAGCTAAGGAGTGGCGTGCTCACGGGGTGTGGGTGGGGCTGGAGGGGAAAGAGCACTTACTGGACAGCAGGGCTGTGCATCGTTGGTGGGGTCCAAGGAGACAGTTTCCCCAGGAGGCTGTGGCCGTGGGAGACTGGGAGAGTCCACTGCTGCCGCCTGGCCTAGTTAGCCCTTGGGTGCTTGGGCCTTCGTTCCAGGTCAATGAAGGAAAACTGGTAGGATTCAGGTTATACTGAAAAAAAGACCCCCCACCCCCATCTTAATGCATTTCTCTTGACTCATTGGGGCTCTCTGGGAGCCCTGGGAATCGCCTCTTCTCCTAGCCCTTCAGAGGAGCATTCGCCAGGGAGCAGGCCTTGCTCCCCTAGGAAGGAGACATTCAGAGTCTGTCTGCCATGTTGCGGTCCTTTTTTTTTTTTTTTTTAAGATTTATTCATGCATACAAGAGCTGGGGTACATCTCAGAGTCACAAGAGGTGAGAGGATTCACCAGAGACAGAGTGGGGAGCAGAACAGGCAGAGCAACCGAAATACACTGCTGAGGGGAGCAGCGGGCAGGCAGGAGAGGTCTGCTGCGCCCTGTGGGTCTCCCCCCTGGCTGGGGATGGAACTGGTGCTGCTGTGCAGTGAATGCTTCACAGTGTGGTGCCACCAGGGAGGCCCCATATTGTAGTCCTCTTGAGGCTGGAGTTTTAGGGTCTGCAAGCTGCACAGTCTTCCGGGACATCGCTTCAGGAATTTGGGGGTACTCGGCTCTCAGAACTCTTTTCCTGTTCCGCTGGCGTGGTCTGCAGGCTGCCCACTGTCCTGACTCTCCCACCTCTCTCTCAGTGTGCAGAGGTGTGCCCATAACCAGGGTCTGCAGATTAGGCCTTCAGGGGCAGATTTGGCTGCACAGAACTACTTTGCAATGTGCTAAGTTCTGTCCTCAAGGGGGAGGCCTCCCCATCCCTGCAGGACCACAGAAACTGAGTATTAGGGTGCAGTTTGAGGAAAGAGGGTTCAGGGGGCAGAGAGGATGGCAGGAATTGATGGTTCATGGCAGCAACATCTACTGCTCAGCGAGGCTGGAAAGCATCCGGAAGCAGACTGCCCCATGGGTGGCTGCAGCTCCTCGCTCTGGGGGCTTCCACGAGTTAACTGTGCCTTAGTTTCCTCCTCTGAAACCTGGGACACCCCTTCTACCTGCTTTCTGGGGTCACTGTAAGGCTTAAATGAGCTAAGTCATTTAGAGTAGACCCCAGGCCCCAGACAGACAGAAGGAAGAGGTTCAGGGGACTGGCAGGTGGGAACTGCACCCTACCCCAATTTCTCTTTCTCTGATTCTGTGGTCCTGCAGGGGTAGGGGGGCCTCCCGTTGAGGACAGCCCTGCCCACTCACGCCCAGGTAGACCGGCCAGGCTGCATAGCTCAGTTACTCACCTCAGCACCTCTGGGGCTGGGGCAGGCAGCGAAGGGGGCAGGGATAGCCCTGGGGAAGCCCAGGTGGGCTGCCTGGACCTGCTTCCTGCCTCTGCTCAGGCTGGGCCCTCTTGTCCGCCCCACACCCGGGGAGGGCGGCGGCACATTGGGGTCGGGAACATGGGACCACTGAGACTTTAACGTTTAAACTCTTTGGAGGTCGCAGGCCGCCCAGACTGACCCAACCCTGGGTCCTAAACTTGGCAGAGGAGCAGGAGTGGGGGGTGGGGGCCGAGGCCTGTGGCCCATGCCGGAGGAGTTCACGGCTAGAACTGTATTTAAGTGTCCTGAATTCCCCTGTAGCCCCATGTGTTTTCCATATGTTAGGCCCCTCCGCTTTATAGGGGTAAAACTGATAAATAAAATGGTTCCACGCATTTTATTCTTATGCGCAGAAAAGGTGTTTTTGAGCACAGGACACCGTTTTAGACCGCGAAGGGGCTGATGACCGGAAACGGACGAGGAGACCTGCACCCACGCGGGCCCAGGCCCGAGGGACAAGCAGCCCAGACTCAGACCCTCAAGGAGACGCGTGCTGGTGGCTCCCAGCCGACCAGTAGCCAGGGCTCCCCCGGCCCCACCGAGAGCGCCTGCTCACTGAGGCCCTCGTCCTGCCTCCACGCTGCGGAGAGGAGCTGGCACCTCGGAGGGGTTGACACTCGCTGGGCAGAGCGTAGGGTTCGACTGCAAATCTCTGTGCCTCTGTGACAAAGTAAATAATCTTTAAAAAGAGGAATTACCTAGGGCCTCCCTGGTGGTGCAAGGGGTTAAGTCTCAGCACTATGAAGCTCTATTGGCTGAGTTCGATCCCAGGCCAAGGAGCTGACAGACCTCTCCTGCAGCGCCCGCTGCTCCCCTCAGCAGTGTGTTTCAGTCAGTCTGCCTGCTCTGCTCCCTGCTCTGTCTCTGGTGAAGCCTCTCACCCCCTGCACCTCTGGCCTGTACCCCAGTTCTTGTATGCATACATAAATAAAATAAATCTTTAAAAAAAGAGAGGAATTCCTTAGAACAACTATTACTACAGTAGAAAAGTACTCTGCAGACCCTGCTCTTCTTACCACCTGCCATCACCGATACAGGTTTTCTGAGGGAAGCGATTTGGGAGGGAGAGGAATAGCAAGAGGCTGCTGGGCTAGAGAAAGCTGTGCAAGGACCCGGAGGCAGGGGAGGGGATGGGGAGCTCAGCCTCACAGGTAACATCAACTCTAAATAAGGCTGTGAGTGGCAGGGCAGAGAGAGGCAGGGCACTTGTTCCAGGTACTCAGGAGGGAGTCAGCCACACCAAGGCCAAAGTGATGTAATAATCTAGGGGCACCCTGGCTGTAGAACAGGGGGAGAAGGCTGGGCAAAGGGCCTGGAAGTGTGAACTTGGATGACCCAGAGGATGACCTGATATGGCTGGAGGGTCTAGGAGGGGCCAGAATAGCTGAGGATCTGAGGCTGGAAGGGAGGACAAGTGACCCAGCTCTGGTGCCAGCTCAGGGTTTGTGTCCATCAGTGGTCAGTGGGGGTTGAGTCTGTGTGTTGGGCAGGAGGCCACCCTTGCAGCCGTGCGGCTCTGGGGACTGAGGCAGCGGGTTCAGATGTGGGGCAGTGGTGGGGGGAGCTGTGAGAGCTGCTGGTCACGGCAGAGCGTGCCATGGGGGCACAGGCCAGAGGGAGGGGTGGAGACACGGGGCCTTTGGGTTTCCAGCCAGGGAGACTGGAGGGGCCCTGCAGAGAAGGCAGAGATGTTTTCCCGAGGGGTGTTCAGTCTGAGGTCTTGGTGGGCATCCAGGGGGTCCTAAAGATTCTCACCTGGACTCCTAAATCCCCCTCTAGGATTCCCCAAGGAGGATGAAAAATGTGGCTCAGGATGAAGTGGATCTGGTATGGTGGGATCGCAAGGGAACCTGAAGGGTCACGTGACCAGTTTCTAAGTGACAGAAGTGTGCGTGCATGGGGGTGGGAGCCTGCAGGGCCCTGCACTCCTCCTTCTATTGGCAGAGGAGGAGCTGGTGAGAACTGGACCAGGACAGGTTAGAAGGGCCAGAGGTCAGGCTTGGAAGGAGCAATGGGAGAGAGGTGGGGCCATGATTTCCAGATGGACCCCTGGGCTTGCTAGGGTGGGCTCAGAGACCCCAACCCTCAGTCAGCCTGATGTCAAGTCCTTAAGGACTCCCAGGAGCAGCCAGTGAAGGTGAGGGAGGGAAGAAGGGAGGAGTGTGTCTGGCTGTAGCACAGGTGCACTGTCACCCCCGCCACACAGCCTGTTGTGGGGCCTTAAGCCCGTGTGCAGTGGCTTCAGGACGATAACAGCCTGGCCTCTGAACCTTCTGGAAAGCACAGCCAGGGTAGCGCTCCCATCCCTTTCTGTCATTTCCTGGGGGCTCAGGAACTGAAGTCCATCCCTAGGCTGGTCCAAGCAGCTCAGGAGTGATGAAAGTTGGGAGAGGGGTGGCGCTGTGCTGCCTCTAGAGCCTCCTTGGCCTGCGGGACCACTTGCACCTGCCCTTGCTCCCTGCAGCACAGCTCCAGGCGCTAGGGAGAGACAGACCAGTCTGGATAACCTTCACTGAGGGCCAGCGAGTGGCTGGGAGCCTGGAACCTCCCAGAGGTACTGCTGGTTTAGAAAAGAATGCGTGTTAACCAGGATGCTTTTCCATTGCTGGAATTTCAGGCACCCTAAGTGAAGCAAACAACATGTAGGCAGGTAGAGATGAACTGTCTTCTTTGTGGGAAGGGGCAAGGGTACTAAATATTAGGCTAGATCTCCCTACCTGGTGTCTCCAGGGAGAAGGGGGAGAGGAAACTGGAATCCTTGTTCCTGGATATGGCCTAGTCCAGGGGAAGGGTGAGAGGGAGGGTCAAGGGCTCAGAGTAGCTGTAATCGGGAGGGGCCAGAGAAAGCCTGGAGGGGCTGCTGGAAAGAAGGGGGTGGAGAGGAAAAGAAGGCTTCAGAGCTGGGAAAGTGATTAGCAGTGCTGATGAGGCTGAAGTCGGGCCTGACAGCCCAGGACAGGAGAGAAAAGCTGTCATTCACTAGAGCAAACAAAGATGACCACTGGGGCAGGCACCCCCCCAAAAGGCAGTCAAGGTGGGGTACAGGCAGCTCCCCAAGCCCAGGGGATGGCCGTGCCTTATGGGAATGTGGTTGGGATGAGTCTGTAGATTAAATGTTGGGAGTGTGTCTAGGGTCCAGCTCCTGACTCCCTGGGACCTTCTGCAAGAGTAGGGGAAGCCCAGGAGCCCCCCCAACTCCCTGGGGTAGTAGATGGGCCGTTTGATCAGTGAGTGTGTAAATTGGGATTTTATGGCTCGCTTAGTCACTGCTGGAGCTGGGGCCCCCAAATTCCTCTGTGCCCCAGAATGCCTAATCTAGTCTGGAGCTTTCCTCTAGGCAGGGAGGGGGGGGACACTCTCACTGGCCCTCAACCCCCTGCTGTGTCTCCTCCCAAGGCCCCAGGCTTTGTCATTGGGTTGAGCAGTTCAAATGTGCTAATACACTCCCTGGGGGCCCGCAGGGCAGTGGGACTTACCCTTCTGTGCTGTGATTGGCTGGAGAGACCTTGGAAGGGGGGTTCCTGGCAGCAGCTGGGCATGCGTGTGTCTGTTGGAGGGGAGGGGCTGGGGGTGTCCTCCTGCTCAGGCCACTGGGCAGAAACAAAGGATCTCTACCTAGCCTGGAATCGGGGTCACGCCCAGGACAAGCTGCGTCCCTACCTGGTCAAGCTGCTTGGGGAGCCCACCTGTCCACCCTGCTATCCTCTCACCTGTCCACCCTGCTATCCTCTCACCTGTCCACCCTGCTATCCTCTCACCTGTCCACCCTGCTATCCTCTCACCTGTCCACCCTGCT
>JAGFMF010011958.1:350383-437187 GCA_019455555.1 Galemys pyrenaicus
CACCTGTCCACCCTGCTGTCCTCTCACCTGTCCACCCTGCTGTCCTCTCACCTGTCCACCCTGCTGTCCTCTCACCTGTCCACCCTGCTGTCCTCTCACTGCGTCTGGACACTGTGGAGCCTGTTCAGTGGGCGCTGAGTGGAGGATGGATGAGTGACCGCATGAGCAACAGCGTGTGTCCGCTGGAATAACCTGGCGCGAGCAGACCCTAAGCCACCCTGTCCCCTCGCTGAGATGTGTGCTAGCCCAGGCCTGGCCACACAAGGCCAGACACGAGGGACACGAGGCCTCAGGGGACACAGCTGTGACCCCCGGAATCTGTGACCACTTGAGAGTGCTTTCACTGTGGTCACGTTTCTCCCTCCTTGCTGCCCCCATCTGTCCTTGGGATTTGGTGAGGATGAGGATGGTGGGCAAGGGGGGGAGGAGAGTGGAATAGCTGATGGGGGAGGGAAGGAAGCACAGCCCGAAGGGCCAGATGACAAACTGCCCTCTCCTGCCATCCTCTCCCCTCCAGCCCACCCCTCTCTCTGCCTCCCAGCTCCTGGCGGCAGGCAGGCGGGACAGGCTGGGCCGGTGGAAGGGCTTGGTCCAGCAGCCTGCTGCCCTCTCTCTGGGGTCCTGGGGCAGCTGGAGTCCTTCCTGGGAATCCCGAGGAAGGGAGACTGAGTCCCAAGGCAGTCTACCTGGAGCCCTAAGGAGGAGGCTCCGAGCCAGTGCAGAGCAGGCCACGAAGACCTGCAGTGTGGCCCGAGGGAGGCTGCAGGACACAGCTTGGTTGGGCCTGGCCCAGAGCTGTCCACCCCCATGGCCACTCCCACGCCTGCCTGCTGGGCACTTGGAATGTGGCTAGTGCTGTTGAGGACTTGAAGTTTTAATTTAATAAGCCACCTTTATTTTTAAATAAAGTAAGAGTGATTTAAATTTTTAACTCATCTCCTTTAGTGAGTTTAAAGTGAAACAGCCACCTGTGGCTAGCAGTGTCATTTGGACAATAGAGGGTGGGAGGCTGTGTCTGGAATCAATGCCAAGTTCTTGGGTACAAATCCCCAGTTCTGACCTTCCTGGCCACAGCACACAGCACTCCCTCCACAGCCTGTCACACTGACCCCCATCCCCCCATGGGTCACTGGCATTTAGGGGGTCATCTGCTCTGGTCTGTAGTAGTTGAACCAGCCTGAAGAGGTTCTGGGTCACCAGGGGACCAGATGCCCAGAGACAGGCCAGTAGCCCAGAGTGGGAAAGGAGTGGCTGCACACAGCTCTAGACTTTGAGGTATCTTAGGACCGTCCTTGCATGTGTCAGTCCCAGAGGGCTTCCTGGAGGCGGAACTGGGGGTGAGGGCACAGTTGGACTGGAGAGCCTAGCCCTGTGAGGACCTTGTGTGTGGCACCCAGGTGCACGGCCCAGGCTTGGGCGGGAAGCACTGGCAGAGTGGACTGGGCATCCCAGCTTCTCCTCTTACTGGTCATGGCCTTGGAAGGCTTTAAGCTCCCAGCCTTTATTCTATAAAATGGGGACAATAACGCTTCTCTGACAGGGAAGTTGCAAGGGTAATTCTGAATGGTAACTATGAAAGTTCCTTGCAAACACTAGAGAGCTGGGAGAAAGGGAAGGCTTATCCTCAAGGGTGCTGGGCCCCTGGACTGGCCTCTCAAGGCGACAACAGATGGTCACAGCTTGTCTATGGCCCTGACCGCGGACACAGGCAGGGATTGCTCCACTTTTCCCCTCCCCCAGCGCGTGCACACACAGCCCAGATGGGGGCCCACTTGGGCAGCCCGGCTCAGGCTGGCCTCCTGCTGTTTGGCATTTGACATATGAGGAGCCCAGGGCCGGAGCACACCCCCACCCCCAGCCCTGAGAGGAGCCAGACTGGCGGGGAGGCCTCACTACCTTGAGAAAGTGGGACCCTGAGGGCCCTGATCTCTTTAACATGTGTCCGGTGGCCTTTGATGGGAAATCCATCGCCCCTTTTGTCCTCTCCCAGAGGCCTGACTGGGGAAGAAAGGGGGAAGGTTGAACGAAAAAAAAGTTCAGGTGGAGTCTCTGGGGGCTGGCCGGGGTGCCCCTCAGCTCCGGCCAGGTCGGGATGGATGTTTCCTCTGGGTGTCATGAGACGCAACCCCAGCCACTTCGAGGGGCTGTCTTGGCTTTGCTCGCACCGCCTTCACCATTTCACGCAGGCTCAAAGGCCTGCTTCTCTTCTTTGTTTGGCTATAGAGGCAGTTTCTCCGTCCGTCTGTCCATCCATCCATCCATCCGTCTGTCCATCCTACAGTCTAATTTGTTATGTGCCAGACACTGTCCTAGGTGCTTGTGATATGAGCGGGAACAAAACCAAGTCCCTGCTCTGGGGACTAGGAAGTGGGACTTCTGGTGGGTAAAAGAGCGAAGCAACAGATAGGTGAGACGATGATGAGCTGGGCAGGAGCAGGTGGAGAGGGCTGGGTCTGAAGGGGGGGGTGGTCAACCCAGCAGAGCGTGGCAGGCAAAGAGCAGCTACAGCAGGGGCCTGGTGTGGGGGCAGCGGGGAAGCCGGTGTGGCAGGCAGGGAGGTCCCAGAGTAAGGGAGGAAGGTTCTTTAGGTCCTGGATGAAGCTGTGGGGACTCTAGCTTTTATTCTGGGTAAGAGCTGGGTAGACGCCGTATTTTCACGGACCATCATCACCACTGTGTGGAGGATGACGAGTAGGGGGCACGGATGGGGATGGGAGATGACATAGGAGCCAAGTGGGTCATGCAGGTGGGGGGACAACAGAGGTGGGAGAAGAGGTTGTGGTTTGGATAGATTCTGATGCCAGGGCCAGTCTGACTGGTGGGTGTGAATGAGACAAGTTACTATGAACACAAGGGTTCTGACAGCAACTAGAAAGGATGAAGCTGCCATTTCCTGAGGCATGAGGTCAGGAGGGGGCGTTGGGGTGCAGTGAGGAAGTCAAAGTTTGATTTTGGATATGTTATTATGCCGATTAAATATCTGAGTGGTGGGGTCAGAGAGGCTGTGCCAGTGGGGCGGCAGGGACGGCATCTAGGTGGAGAAGCATGTTTACCCTCCTCGCACAGACTGGTCGAGGTCAGGAGACTGGATGGAGGGGCCACGGAGGACGGGAAGAGAAGCTCCAGGGCCTGAGTCCAGCAGGGCTCAGAAGGGAGAGCTGAGAGGAGGGCTGGAAAGAGGCTGAGGAGCGTGGCTGGGGAGCCAGTGAGGCTTCTGGATGGGAGGGGCGGTCAGCTGAGTCCCGGGCTGCCGAGCTGAGAACAACAGTATGGTCGTGCACACAGCTGGCCTGAGTGCTGGCCGGAGAGCTCGGCTGTAAGGTGTGTCAGGGAGAGCAGGCATATGCTGTGCACAGCATAGGAAACCTAGAAGCGGCTTTCAAAACGGTTTTGTTTTGGAGAGAAGCAGCAGAAAGAAATAGTTGGAGAGGCATCAAGACATCATTTTGAGTTTCTGCTTCCCCCTCTAAGATGGGAGGAACAACAGCATGTCTGCAGTCTGAGAATGACCTGGCAGAGAAGAGAAAACTGGTCAAGTGGGAGAGGGCAGGCAGGGGGAGAAGGGCTCTGAGTATCAGGAGGGCCAGGGGTCTGCGAAGAGGAGGGGACCTCCGTTCTTGCTGCCAGGAGGACTTGCCCAAGAAGCTAGCGGGTCAGTTAGTGGCGTCCAGGGAGGATGCCCAGAGGCAGGCCCTGCCCCGAGCCTTGCAGGATGGGAGAGCAGACGGCAGGGACGGCACTTCTGCCAGGGCCACCGGCTAGCGGTCTAGGTTTCCTTAGGACCCTGCGTGGAGAGACACTGGCTTGCATTGGGCTGTCTGAGGGATCCGAGGCCGGGACATCCACGAACAGTAAACAAGCAGTTGGCCCAACCAAGACACAGTGAGGATCACCCGACAGGGAGCGGCCGCAACTGTCTGGACTGACTGCACCCTCGGCTGGTGCCTGTCCTCGTCGGCCATGACCCTAGCCACCCTCCCCGCCCGCTCGGACCCTTCACATCGCTCCGGCCCTGCGGACAGGAAGGGAGGGTGCTCAGATGTGTTGAAGCGCCCTATTCCGCCCAGAGGCCTACACCTCCGTTCGCATCCTTGCCTCACCACAGTCCATGAGGTGGGAAAATACTAGTCAGAAGCAGGCGGCGCCTCCTCTCGGACCCGGTGTTACCCCGCATAAGGTGGTCTGCGTAGGTGGGGTGTTGTGGGCAGTGAGCGAGCGCTAATAGGGACATGCGCACCCGGCCGAGTTCCAGCCCCCCTTCCTTTCTTAGGGCCTCAGGGCCATGCGCAGGCACCAGTCCGTCCACTCCAGAGCCCACGGAGGTGCTGGCCTGAGCCCCTGCCAAAAATATCCTGACCTCTCTGAACTTCCAGAATTTGTGTCTTTTTTTTCAATTGGTAGTTTTATTTATTTTTAAAGATTTAATTTATTAATTTTTGCGTAGAGAGAACGGGGTTGTAGGTCAGAGGTACAGGGGGTTCACCAGAGACTGAGTGGGGAGCAGAATAGGCAGATCGACTGAAATACACTGCTGACAGAGCGGTGAGAGAGACAGGAGAGGTCTGCTGCGCCATGTGGGTGTGCTCCCTGGCTGGGGATGGATTTCAGGCTGCAGTGGTGAGAGTGCTGAGACTTAACCCCTAGGCCACTTGTGTGTGTCTTTCCCTTCCTCTTCCCTGCCTTTCTTTGGTTATGACCGTGCTCACCTTGTCTTCCTGTTAGACGAGAGGCCCTGAGGATGGGCCTCAGCTTGAGTCAGGTCTGTGTCTCGAAGGCCCAATGCCCTGAGGGTGTGATGTCAGTGTCTGCTGGCTGGAAGGGCAGATTTGCTACAAGGCAGTGCCTGCAGCCAGCGGCCGTGGTCTGTGCATGCTGCGCTTTGGGGCTGCCTCTCTCTGGCTTCCTTTGGTTCATCCCCTACACATTTCGTGAGCCCCGTACACTCCAGGCCTTGTGCCAGGCCCCACAGGGTCCCTGCAGCAGGGTCCCAGGGGTGTGGTTCCCGGGGGAGGTTCTGAGTGTCCGGCTGTGTCCAGGAATGCTCCCTGGGGGAAGAGGCTGTGTGAGGGGTACGGAGGCTGTGGAGGGTGACCCATCTTCCGAAGCCCTCTCGTTACCTCTCCTTCTCCTCCCTAGTGGGGTGATGCAGTTGGCATGAAGGGGCAGGCCCAACGGATGGGGGGATAGTCCGCTTCAAGTTTTGCCAGGCGTCAGAGACTCCTGGGGCACCAGTTGTGAGTAATAGACAAAAAGCTTGAGACAAAAGGTCTGTGGGAGCCGTGGTGAATAGATTGATGAGATTTCCACACAAGCCCAACAATGGGATTCTCTTCTCCAGCCCCTTTGTCCCAGGCCGAAATAATGGAGCCCTGAGGAGCGAGGAGCTTGCCCAGAAGGGCAGCGGTTCCTTCTCCTCTCAGGTCTGGAGCCGCCACACAGCTGCCTCCATCCCTGTCCCGTTCCAGCCTTGCTCAGTCCAGTCCTTCCTGCCCCCACCAAGCTGGGGAAGGGATGTTGCATGTTAGAGACCTGCTTGGGGAGTGGACGCTGCACGGCCGGGGCCTTCCCCGCCACACAGGGTTCCTAGCGAGCTGTAAGTTTGATGCCCGCCCTCTACACCGTCTCATCTGAAGACCGAAGAGCGATGCTTAGAGAGGCTTGTGGTCACAGTGACAGCTCAGAATGTCCCCTGCCAGGGTGGAGATGCCCCTAGGAACTGCGTGGGGTGACACACTCCATTTCCCCTTTACCCTCACTACTCTCCTCCACTGCTTCACACTGGACCCCAGTATAGGGGTTTCCATACACAGAGCGATTTGGGGTGTCCTATAATTTATTTTTAAAGATTTATTTATGCATACAAGAGCTGGGGTATAGGCCAGAGGTGTGGGAGGTGAAAGGATTCACCAGAGTCAGCATGGGGAACAGAACAGGGAGATCGACCAAAACACACTGCTGAGGGGGGCAGCAGGCGAGGCAGGAAAGGTCTGCCGCACCATGTGGGTCACCTCCCTGACCGGGGATTGAACTCGTGCTACAGTGGCTGTGGATGCTTCATAGTGCAGAGCTCAACCCCTTGAACTACCAGGGAGGTCCTGTCCTGTAATTTAACTCAGTCCTGACACTGTCTATTGGGGATGGTGTCCCATCTCCCAGGTTGAGGCTACTTCCCCTCGGCTGCCAGTGGCATATTCAGGTTGTTGCTGTGCTTCTGAGGCATCAACTGTAAATACGATGGCTCCTTCCTCTGGTTCCATTAATTTGCTGGAGTTCTTCACAGGCCCCAAGGAGCCGATTTACTAGATTAGCAGTTTGTTACACTAGGTTGCAGATGCACAGGGCAAGGCATGTGGAAAAGGATGGAGCCTCCATGCCCCGAGTACTCACTCCCCTCTCCCAGTGCTTCTATGTGTGTCTCAACCAGGAAGCTCTTCAAACCCCATTCCTTTTGGTTTTGTGGAGGCTTCAAAGTCAGGCTGATAGAAAACAACCCTCAGTTTCTCTCTCCTCCTGTGTGTGTGTGTGTGTGTGTGTGTGTTCTAACCCTCTAATCTTGGCTGGTTCCTCCAAGAACCATATCTCATCTTATAGGGTCTTTCCAAAAACCACATCTTAACAAGAATTCAGGTGTTATTGAAAGGGGTTGGTTAATGAATAAGATACCCACCTCACCTGTATTGCTCTGAGGCTACTTCGAAAAGTGAGAACAGACCAACTGTTAGAGCAAAAGATACTCCCATGGCTCTTATGTTTAGTATTTGGGAGGTGTGAGCCAGGAACAGCGGACAAAGACTAAATATACTTTTCTTGTTGTAAATCAGACTATCACAGTGCCCTGGGCGTGGTCCAGGAGGGGAGAAATTGGCATTGAATGTTCTGGCCATTTGTGAAGGCTGAATCACTTCTGTCATTGATCCCGGAAAACTTCTGAACTCTTAAGGAATTAAGGGGCTCAAGGACTTTCTCACCCTCTCATCCAGTGTTTCTTTACACTACTACTCATTGATGACCTATGAACCTGAAGGGCTGCATTCTGGGTAGAGTCGAGGGAAGTTCTAGCTTTCTACGTGTGGGAGGGCTCTTGGCCAGCCAGCACCTGCAGAGCCCCAGCTGCCCGCAGGGAAGGCCACGGACCCAGCAAGGATCAGCGCTCAGTACAGGTATGTGAGTGCTTACCGATGGCACGTTTTCAGGGAAAGAAGTTCTTTGGCTGTTTTGCATGAAAGGACACAAATCCTGCTTGGGCTATTAAGTGACTTGGGATCTCCCTCCAGGGGTTAGTGCTTCCAATTACAGGTCTGAGGGGTAAGTACACAGCACTTGAGGCAGAGCCACAGTCCCAGGTCCAGGAGATGGGCGTCAGTGCAGGCTGCGCCACAGCCTCAAGGGTCCTCTGTGAGAACAATGGGCCTGGCAGGAGGCCTTGCAGCCAAGTGGGCAGGGTCCTGGCTCTGTAGTCAGATTGCTGGCAATCTGTGTGGCACCCGGTTGTATTAACCTCCCTGTATTTCAATCTCCTCATCTGTAAAATGGGGATGACAACACTAACGTCACAGGGCTGTCTTGAGGGCATTAAGACAATGTATATAGGGCCGCCCTGGTGGTGCAAGCGGTTAAGCACCGCACTATGAAGCATCCGCAGCCACTGATTTCGGTCCCCGGCCAGGGAAGTGACCCAACATGGCACACCTCCTAGAGGTTCTTGTAGGAGCTTGAGGGCTGGGCCACAGGCAGGTTTAGACTGTGAGGGCAAGAGGCTGGAACTGGCCTGTGGGAAGCAAGGCAGGGAGACTGCATACTTTATCCTGGAAGCAGCAAAACTGAGACCATTTGAAGTGTGTGTATGTGTGTGAATGTGTTGGGGTTTAAAAGATGGGGTTTGGCATGTGGGGTTCTTGGGTCCCTCTGAGAAAGAATTCAGCAGATGTTCCCATCACCAGCACAAGGCAAGTTTATGAAGAAAAAGGGAGATGCCTGCATAGATGCAGGAGGGCAGGATAGCTGCATTTTGCCAGGGCAAGGGGTGTTTTTTTTTTTTAAATAATGTTCTTTGATGAAATTATTGTGGAATTTATTCCTTGGGGTCAGGTTGGGTTGGTCATCTATGATCAATAACCCCCTCTGCCCCACCTCTGGCTGATAATCTTTCCTGACTCCACCTTAGATTCCTGGAAACTTCCAGAGAGGTTTAGTGTAAGTGAAGACCATCCCAATCCCCACCTCTGGTGTTTGTCCTTGTGACACTGTCCACCCTAAATTTTTCTACTTTTAAGTTTCTATTAAACTTGTGTGTGTGTGTTGGGGGTGGGGTGGGGGAGCAGGAGGCATACACGTGTGCCTGTAGCTGTGCCCCATCTGTGTGGAGTCAAGGTGTGAGTACTCGTACTAGTGCGTCCAGGCTCCTGTGGCCCAGCATTCTCAGCCTACGTGCAGGTGAGGCAGCCTCCTTCAGTCCTCTGTGAACCCACCTGCTCTTTGGGTGGGTTCTGGGTAGGGAGGAGAAATTCTTAACTGATTGTGCTGTGTTCACGGACTGAGTCAGGATGGGGTCAAAGGTTTGGGTGGATGGACCCTTGGGCCTCCTGGCCTGCCAAGCAGATGCAGATACAGATTAAGAGGTAAGGGAGCTGTGCCCCTGGCTATAATGGGAGAGACTTGCCTGGAATGGAAGGGCCAATATTTCAGGATTGTGGGTAGAGATCAGGTGAACAGTATGATGATGAAGCCCTCCTAGGGGGGGCAAATCCTGGAGAAGAGCTAGAGGGGGTGTGAGGCTGGGAGGACAGGTTTGGAGGATCAGAGCAGCGCTCTGGAGGTCACAGCTGCTGAGGTGGAGCAGCCTGTGATGACCAGAGCCTAGGTGTTTGGTCCTGAGCGTGGGGACTTGGCCAGCAGGATCTGGCTGAGAGGGGCAGGGAGATCACCGCATGACAGGGATATGGCACAGGAGAGGGTCGCACAAGGGTGATGTGTGGGGTAAGTCCAGAATCAGAGCCTTCCTTACGCGTATGTGGCGGGGAGGGGTAGGAGAGGGACACTTCCCCCAGTTTAATACGCTCAGATAAAATATCACCATCAAGGTCAAATCTTTTTTCCATTTCAAGGAGGTAAAGCAGGTCTGGGGTCCATGTCATTACATAATATTTGCATTTGTGTAACTTTGATGCTACCTCATATAATAGGCTGTGGCCAGAAACACTTGTGATTTTCCTGAGGCCCAAAAAAATTGTTCCCTTTGATGCCAGGTAATGCTTGTTCTCCGGAGACCCTCTCGGCAGGTGCTGGCACTGGAGAGCCGCGTGTCTGCCCCCGCCTGCCCCACCCCAGGTCTACTGTCTGCTCTCTGCCCTCTTGCTGTTGGTGGCCAGGATGATTACCTCTCAGATGGAGGCAAGACAACCTTAAGAACTTTATTTTCCCTTTTAAGTTTTAACATCTTTGGTTCGTGCCTTCCCTAGGGCAGTGGGGATGAGAGTAAATAGTTTCAAAGGCAGGCAGTCCTCCCCTGCTGACATCAGGTACAGGCCCAAGAGCAGTGAGATCTGCTCATCAACAGAGATGGGGCATCAACGAGCCGCTGCAAGTCTGGGCAGCTGCGGAGAACCCAGGAGGTGACTTGGCTATTCTCAGCCTCTTCTGCCATCCCTCCACCACGCACCCACTTGCGAGGCTACTATCTCCCGGTGCCCGCTCCAGGCTTGCATTGCAGTGCATGGTTAGGTAGGTTGTGCACTGACACGAGACTTCTGAGTGGGCAAGATTTGTGCCATACACAAGGCCAACTTGTGGGTTTATGAGCTTTCCAGAAGGTGGCAGTAAAGTGTCTTGAGGAAGGGACTAGGGTATATGCATGAGCACAGCCCATGAACTCGCTGTGCTCCTTCGAAGGTACTGGAAGTCCTCTTGCCGGCCTGGTCCCTTATCCTTCCAGGTCTCTCCAGTCGCCACCTCCCTGAGGCCTTCTCAAGCAGGCGTGGCGTGGAGTGTCCCCGAGCCCCAGAGCATCAGGCACACGCCTATATCTTCCCTCCTCAGAGGCTGTTGTCTGCCTGTCTCCTCTGCCTGGCTGAACCATCATATTCACTTTTCACTCTGCCCCATGCCTAGCACAGCACTTAGTACTGGTCCATGAAAATGTATTGCAGAAAAAGATACTGAACTTGTATGGTTAACTTGTTTTATCAAACACTTAGATTTGAGAAATGATCAGCAAAAATCATTTCTGGGTCCACTTAGTCTTTGGGATTTTTATTCTCTGATCAGGTCAACTCACTGGAGCCATGTGCCGGGCAGTGCTGCTCCCCAGGCTGGGTCTTGTTTCACCAAGTGCTCAGGGACATGAGCAGCCATGAGACACGTCCGCCATGTTTATGGCCTAGACATTTAAGAGGATACTGTTCATTCTGTCTTACAGATCCGTGTGCTGAAGTCCAAAAAAGCTCTGTATCTCTATGCCAGGAACATTCTCGCTTCTTTTGAGTAATGGTGGTGTTTTCTACTTTGCAGGGTATGTCTGGTCATGTCTCTCTTTTCCTGGTCTGGAAAGCTCAGAGACCAATCTGTGACCTACTTTCTGTGACATGCACTGCCTGTATCAAGCCCTGCCTCTTCTGGAATATGATGTCTATTTTAAACAATCTTTTTGTATTGGGGTGAGACAGTCTGAAAAATCATGTACAGGGCTGGGTGTGGAAGCCACGTGCTCTGAGTCCATCAGATGAAAAGAAACCACGTAGAAAGAAGTAAATACTTCTGGACAGGCCCAGGGAGGGTGGGCATTGCCACAGATATCAGTTTCTTTGACCTTAGCAAGGTTGAGGTAAACAGAGCATTTAGGACTAACCTGCTGGGTCAGGGCCTCCCTGCTGGCGCAAGGGGTTAAGCACTGCACTATGAAGCGATCCACAGCCACTGCAGCATGAGTTCCAGCCTGGCCAGGGAGCTGACCCACATGGCGCAGCTCCCCACTCTGTCTCTGGTGAATCCTCTCAACCCCCACGTCTTTGGCCTGTACCCCAGTTCTTGTATGCATAAACAGATCTTTAAAAAAATTAACTGCTGTGTCACTAGGCCAGGCGCCCTGTGCAGGCTTCACTCATCTTCACACAATCCCAGTTCCTCTTCTGCCAGTGGTGGATGGCAGCAAACATCTATTACTGAATAAGCCCCACCTGGTTGACTATTCCCACCACTGCCTGTCACTTTACTACATGTGTTCTAGAGGTCAGGGGTGTCATGGCCAGGAGAAAATAATATTCACTGTCATAAGGTGAGTTAGGGCCAAATATGTTTCCAGATCCCTCGGCGCTTGGGAAAATATTTGCAGGTGACTTTAATCCTGGGATGAGAGGCAAATCAGGCATTGTGTATTTGGTGCTAGAAGGGTGCCCCTGGAGGGTGGGCGAGTGAGGCTGGGCCACTGGCTTGTCCTGAACTGCGGCTAAGGGGCTGGCTTGTGGTAAGCAGCGGCTGGGTCCTCAGGCTCTGCAGGACCTCACTAGCCACTTCTCTCTCTTGCCTACAGTTCTGTCGAAGATGCACTGGACACCAGAACACGCCCAGCCCCTCAACCAGTGGCCAGAGCAGCACCTGGACGTCTCCTCTACCACCCCTTCTCCAGCCCACAAGTTGGAGTTTCCCCCCGGGGGTCGCCAGCGCTGCCACTATGCTTGGGCACACGACGACATCTCTGCCCTCACTGCCTCCAACCTCCTCAAGCGCTATGCCGAGAAGTACTCTGGGGTCCTGGACTCGCCGTACGAGCGCCCCGCCCTGGGCGGCTATGGCGACGCCGCCTTCCTCAACGGCGCCAAGGGGGACCCCGAGCCCTGGCCAGGGCCAGAGCCACCCTACCCCTTGGCCTCACTCCACGAGGGCCTGCCAGGAACCAAGTCGGGAAGTGGGGGCGGCTCCGGGGGCCTCGGAGGCTCCCCGGTTTTAGCCGGAAACCTTCCTGAACCCCTCTACCCCGGCAATGCGTGCGGCGGCCCGCCTGCGGCGCCTGAGTACTCGGCGAGCTACGGCGGGGGTTACCTGGCCCCAGGTTACTGTGCGCAGACCAGCGCCGCGCTGCCCCCACCACCCCCGGCGGCGCTCCTGCAGCCCCCACCTCCACCGGGCTACGGCCCCTCGGGGTCCCTGTACAACTACCCTGCGGGGGGCTACGCGGCGCAGCCCGGCTACGGGGCTCTGCCGCCGCCTCCGGCTCCGCCCCCGCCCCCCGGGCCCTACCTGGCAGCGGGGCTGGCGGCGCCCACGCCTCTGCCCGCGCCCGCCCCGCCCCGGCCGGCGCCCACTGCTTACGGCTTCCAGGCGGCGGAGGCCGGGGTGTCGCTGAAGCGCAAGGCCGTCGACGAGGGCGCGGAGGGCCGCTACCGCAAGTACGTCTACGAGCCCAAGGCCCCGGCGTCCGACGGCGCCGCCTACCCCGCCGGGGACAATGGGGAGTGTCGGGGCAACGGGTTCCGCGCGAAGCCGCCGGGAGCCGCGGAGGAGGCGTCGGGCAAGTACGTTGGAGGCGGCTCCCTCAAGGTCTTGGGCTCCCCAGTCTACGGCCCTCAACTGGAGCCCTTTGAAAAGTTCCCGGAACGCGCCCTGGCGCCCGCCCCGCGCGGGGCCTTCGCGGTGCCTTCGGGGGAGCCTCCCAAAGGTGTGGACCCGGGGGCCCTGGAGCTGGTGACCAGCAAGATGGTGGACTGCGGGCCCCCGGTGCAGTGGGCAGACGTGGCAGGCCAGGGCGCGCTCAAGGCGGCGCTGGAGGAGGAGCTAGTGTGGCCTCTACTGAGGCCGCCCGCCTACCCTGGCAGCCCGTGCCCGCCGCGGACCGTGCTGCTCTTCGGACCTCGCGGCGCGGGCAAAGCGCTGCTGGGCCGCTGCCTGGCCACGCAGCTGGGCGCCACGCTGCTGCGCCTGCGCGGGGCGACGCTGGCCGCGCCGGGAGCCGCCGAGGGCGCGCACCTGCTCCAGGCCGCCTTCGCGGCTGCGCGCTGCCGCCCGCCCGCCGTGCTGCTCATCAGCGAGCTGGACGCGCTGCTCCCTGCCCGGGACGACGGCGCTGGGGCCGCGCTGCAGGCGCCACTCCTGGCCTGCCTGGACAGCGGCTGCAGCGCGGGGCCAGACGGCGTGCTGGTCGTGGGCACCACCTCGCGGCCCGCAGCTCTGGACGAGGCGACCCGCCGGCGATTCGCTCTCCGTTTCTACGTGGCGCTGCCCGACGGCCCGGCCCGCGGGCAGATCTTGCAGCGGGCGTTGGCTCAGCAGGGCTGCGCGCTGAGCGAGCGGGAGCTCACGGCCCTGGTGCAGGGCACCCAGGGATTCTCCGGCGGCGAGCTGGGGCAGCTGTGCCAGCAGGCGGCGGCCGGGGCGGGCCTCTCGGGCCTGCAGTGTCCCCTCTCCTACAAGGACTTGGAGGCGGCGCTAGCCAAGGTGGTCCCTAGGGCCTCCCCCAAAGACCTGGACTCATTCGTGGAGTGGGACAAAATGTACGGCTCCGGACACTGACGGCGCGCCGGCGAGGCCGCGGGAGCCGCGCCCCTACCTCCGCGCCCTCCTCGGGGAGGGATGGCTTTAACCAAACCCGCCCGGGAGGCGCTAGCGATGAATGTGGGGAGGGAGGGGGCTGTGGACGGATGTTTTTTCGTGGGAAGGAAAATGCTTCTGCTAGGCAGATAGTTGCCATATGCGCTGTGTACTCAGGTTTTTCCTATTTATTGTGGACGGGAAGCGCGCCATCTCTGCCCCTGGGACGGGCTGACCCAGGATGGGCTGGCCCTCGGGGCCTAAGGAACTCCTGCTTTCTTGCCACAATCCTTTTGTCTCCTCGCTCTCTGAATGGCTCCCTCCTCCTACCCCATTTCCCTACCCCCACCCCCTTCTCTGCTTTCGGGTAATTTTCTCTCCCCTAGGCTTTGTCACTGACCAAACTGACCCGACCCACCTCCCCTTCCTGCCCTCTTTATCTTTTGCTTCTCCCTCCCCTATCTTTCCATATATCACCCCCTGTGCTTCTGTCTCCATCCCTTGCTCCCCAGCCTCCCTCCGCCAGGGACTGAAGGCTGGGGTAGAGGATGCCCGGTCACCCAGCTGAAACCTTGGGTCTGCAGGGCGTGTGTCTGTGGGCTGGGGGGAGGGTCAAGGAAGAAAAAACAAAGTACCCAAAGACGGTTTCTTTTTGTTTTTGAGGGGGAAGCCCCAGAAATGTAGCTTGTTTAATATTTTAGGCCTCTTATTTTTGTAAGATGTGTAGAATTGCCGTTTTTCTTTTGTCAACTCAGGAAGAAACTGACCTCAGAAAGAATGTTAGTTTGGCTGCTCTCCTGTGTGTCCCCCCCCAACTGTCACCCCCTCAGGGGAGCAGATTCCCTTAGAAAACTCCGAAAGTGAGACTTGTAGGGAAGGGGAGAGGAGGACTCAGGCCTCATTAAACCCCTGCTTGTCCTGGGATAGAAGCAGAATGTATTGTAGGGCTTCCTCTCAGGTCCAAGGTCCCAGGCAGGGGTATGGGGGAGTGAGGTGGGATTTGAGAGAGGCAGGTGTTAGTTCCCACTAGGTCCCACTCTTCTACTTCCTTCCTGTTTGTGTTTGCTGTAAAGATTATCCAGAGTTGGTATGCCCTTGCCCACTTCTTGCTCCAGACCCCAGAAGTAGGCTGAGAGGGTCTAAATGGGAAGGTTACTAGGTAGAAAAGTCATCATTTTACCTGGCACTAACGAGCAGAGGACTCCTGTAACTGGCTAAGAGGACTCCCACAGGAGGGAAGACAAGTCTGGCCACCTGTCCACCTGTCGGGCTGGGCATTCTATATACAGATCTATCCTCCACTGGCTGCTGGGAGGTGTGAGCATCCATCACAAGGGTCAGGGGCGCCCGTTCTTCAGGTCCGAGATCTGGAGCCCCTGGGCTGCACCATGGTGTGATGGGAGGGATGAGCCAGCTGTTTCTCCTTGACATTGGCAGTTTTATCTGGAATTTCATCCAAACTTGCCACCGGGAATAAGCTTGGGCTTGGAGGTTCTGAGAACCCTATCCTTGTTCTCGCCACCCGCCTCCACACACAGATAGGGCCTCAGTGGTTTGCCTCCTTCCCCCTCAGGGAGCCCATTTCACAACTCTGGTCTAAAGGGGTGGGGGTGGTAGACGGGCCCTCACCCTACCTTTTCTCTTACCCCAGCCTCCCTTCCTGTTCCCCTCTAGTCTATACAGCTCCTACAGTCTGTGCCACCTCCTGTTCCCAGCTGGAAGGGTGCCAGTGGGGGACATTTTCAGGTGCCAAGGTGCTGAGGGCCCATGCTGGCCCAGGAGCGCTAACAGGAAAGCTGCTCTGTCCCTCTCCTCCACCCCCCTTTTCCCTCTCCTTGGAGTTGGCTGATTGCAGGACTCTGGTGTCTCAGAAGCAAGGGGCCTCAGGGTCTGGGCTATGAAAGGCCCAGGGAGCAGGGGAGGGAGGAAGTTCTCTCAGGTGTGTGTAATTATATGGGGGGGAGGGTTTCAGGGAGAAAAACTCACTGGTGTAGACCCAGGGCCCCCACCGCCCTCTCTGCCGGCCTTGGGGAACTTTGCACAAGGGACAGCCCCAGTCTACTAGCACCTACCTCATGGATACTGGCGCGGGCAGGGGTGGGCACGTCCAGCTCTGGCAGTGTTGGTGGGGGGGACATACCAAAGAATCCAGGGGCATGGGCTGGGGGAGGGCAGGCTCGGCAAGCTGGCCCTCTCCTTCCTCTACCCAGATTGGGGTTGGGGTCATCTCCTCCAGCTGTAACCATTTCTACCTCATTTTGCTGCGTGTTGTACATGGACGTATTTATCTCCTGTCTGATGATGCTCTGCAGTTGTGGTCTTTCTACCTCAGAAGAGACTGTATTTTAAAAGAAAGTATTACACAGTATTAAAGTGATGATATGTGGTTTCCAGAGGATTTCTTGGGGGAAGCAGGATGTGGGGAGCCCTCTGAGGAGTGCTTGGGAATCCAGCCACTGCTGGTGGCTCTGTGGAAATTTCTGTTCCTTTGGCACAAGGACACCACACTTCACATACAAGTGGTTACCAGGAGCTGGGCACTGAGGCTACAGGGTGAAAAGCCACACTCAGGTTCTGAAAAGCCCTCAGATCCCTATCCGCAATCCTGAGTTCTCAGCCCCTCAAACTGGGGGCTGACTCACTGTATCTCCAGAGCCCTGAAGTATAAGCAGCAAAAAAGGGCTGACATGTTTGTTGAGTGAGTGAGTGAATGAATGAACAGATGAGTGCATGAGCAAAGGCACAGATGGAGAGGGGGCCCAAGAGGAGCGTTCACATGTTACTTGGACAGTGACCCTTGTTTGACAGAGGTAGGATTCTACTTCTTCCCATTTTGTGGCAGAGAAGTGGGCAGATGGCAGGGTGTGGAGACAGCTAGTTCCAGTCTTTAGGGTCACGTAGGTACCTTTGGCCATCACCACCTGTCAACGCCCAAACTCTTCGGCAGCTCATAAACTGAGAGGCTGAAAAAACTAGGAGGGACCATCTTGCAGAAAAAGCTGTGTAGGGATACCTAGAAGTTTGGGGCTGCGACTTTGACTTTCCTTGAATGGTGTAAGCAAAATTATTGAAAACACAATAGAATGCAAGGAAGCAGCTACTCAGGCTTCCTTCTGTAGGCCCAGGGCTTAGGGTGGACGCTGGGCTTTCTGGAGGCAAAGCCAGTCCAAGGGGAGATACCACAGAACAGTTTCCCCTGGGAGACAAACACCTGTGGGCTGCCTGGATGGACATGGGGGCTCCAGGGCATTGATTGCCCTAGAGTTCAGTGGCCTCAACCGCCTAGGCCCTCGAAGACCCAGAGGGCACCGCACTCTTGTCTGTTACACACCTACTCTGAGCAGACATTGTGCCCAGCACTGAACATAGAGCAATAGGCAAGCACAGCCACTGCTTTGGTGGGCCTCTAATACAGGCAGGGGAAGTTAGAAAATGGGTCATTTGAAAATGCAAGTGGTAAAAAGCTGCTTGAGGAGGGACCATATGAAATTTTTATATTCTCATATTTCACAGAATATTTGGTAATAGAAGATACTGGATAAATGTTGAGTGAACCTTCAGATTAATTTCCAGGAAATCCTGATGGAGGATGCACAGGTTCTCAGGAATTCCCAGAGAAGGTCCCACTCTTGGTGGTGGTGGTGATATTGTGTGGTATCAAAAAACTCCCTGGGTACAACCCCACAAAGCTGACAAAACTACCAAGGCTGGAAATAAATCTCTTACAAGATGATAAAGTGAGGGCAGCAACGTGTGGAAAATCTCTGGGACCTCACTGCCCCACTAGAACCTTCCATGTTCTCTGAGGAGGCTCACTGAAGCCTGGATTGATGTTGGGGGAGGGGGCTTGTGGACAGGGACTGATTTGCAAATTAAGAAATCATACTAATTCAGCAGATCTTTACTAAACGCTTCCAGTGCACTAGTTGCTGGGAAGGCCACACAGACCTTAGACTTATGTAGAGACGGTAAACAGGTGGAGATGCAGTGCTGTAGAAGCAGAGGATGAGCGCCTAATGGAGGCTTGGGTGCAGGGTGGGTCCTGCCTCAGTGAGATAGATTTCCCAAAGAGGCCATAACAGCAGGAGTGCCTTGGGCAGAGCAGAGGCTGGCAAGACCTGAGGGGAGGCAGAGCCAGTCTTGCTTAGGGAAACGAAACTAGTAAGTGGGGCCCTAGTGTGTGGAGGGGTGGGTAACTGAGGAGCTCATTTCATCCTGTCAAGAGAGGATGAGGGTTTAGATGCACGAGGAGGAGGGTAGGAAATGGTAGAGTCTCTAAATGGCTAGGCTGGAGTAGGTAAGAAGGGAATCTAGACACTGACTGGGTGGTGGAGGTACTGGAGATAATGAAGGCAAGGGGTCTAGGGCTTCTGATAGAGAGTGAGGGGCAGTAAGTGATTAGCAGAGGTGTTGAGACATGCTATGTTAGCAGCATGAGTGAGTGACCTAGCAGGAGGCCTAGCACAGAAGGCCTTTCTGGAACAGGCATTTCAATAGAAGGGCCCTGGATTCTTGCGTCTTGGGGTTCTGAGCCCCACCCAATTCCTGGGTATAAGGAAACTCTTCTTTCTATGTAGAAGAACTGTGGTGTAGGCCAGAGACGTGGTGGATGAGAGGAGTCACCAGAGACAGAGCAGGGAGCAGAACAGGTGGATCCACTGAAATCCACTGCTGAGGGGAACAGCTGGCTAGACAGCAGAGTCCTGCTGCCATGTGGGTCAGCCCCTGGCCACCACGGTGACAGCAATGAGGCTTGGAAAACTCTCCAGTTGCAGCTCAAGGGTGTCCGGACCGTCCTTCCCGACTTTTCTAGGTGTTGGGAGCTTACTCTCCTCAGGTCCAGGGAGCCTCCCTCCCCCTCTTCCCCCCAGCCCCCCAGCCCATCGGCGCCCCTCCCCCACCCGGGGCGTTCCGAGCCCCTCCCCCACAGTCCTCGGATCCCATGGCTGCGGCTTCACCTCTGGCCACTGCCCTGGCCCTGGGGCTGTGGACTTGGGCGCTGGACCCCGTAGGCGCCGAGGACGCCATGGGCCCTCACCTGGCTGTCCGTGTGGCAGAGCTGCTCACCCCGGAGGAGTGCGGTCATTTCCAGTCGCTCCTGAAGGCGCCGGAGCCGGATGTCGATCGAGAGCTGGCCCGGCTTTCTGAGGACCGACTGGCCCGGGCCACGACGCCCTCGTTGAAGTTGTGGGGGCGGCGGCGGCGGCGGCGGGAGGCGGCCCGGCGCTCTGCTGACCAGACCACCGAGCCGGCCGAGGAGTCCGATGGCTGCCGGGAGGAACTGGCGGCCTGGATGGCCGCCGAGGCCGGGTCCCTGTCTTGGGACCGCGTGGCCCGGGCCCTGCGGCGCAGCGGCCGCCCGGACGTCGCCCGGGAGCTGGGCAAGAACCTCCACCAGCAGGCGACGCTGCAGCTGCGCAAGTTCGGGAAGCGCTTCCTGCCCCCACCCGGCTACGCGGGCCCCGGCGCGCCCTGGCCCGCGGCCCCGCGCCCCCGCCCCCGCCGCGCCTCGGTCCCTGAGCCCAACTGGGACGCGTTGGAACTGATCGTGGAGCGACTGCCACAGGCGCCTTACGGGCGGAACCCCGCGGGCTGGGCCGGGCCATTGGCGCTTGGCCTCTTCTCTGGCTTCGTGGGGGCGCTGGGCATCGGGGCATTGCTCATCCCACTCACGCAGTGGGCCATGGGGGGCGACGGCAACGGGGCGCGGCCTGGCAGTCCAGGGCCCCCCTCCGTGCCCCTTCTCGGGGCTGCCTAGGGGCAAGGCTGGTGGGAGGCTGAGCCGCTCTTAGCGAAAGAGCAGCTCTAGTCCCCTGGGGTCGGCGCCCACTTGGGCCTGGGTTGCAGGTGGGCCAGAGACCCCCTTGCTTTCATGGCCCCTGCTGTAAAGTGGGAGCACAGTCCCGGTGGAGTGCTGCCTTAAGAGGTGCTATAAACGTTACAAAATACACAACAGAGTGAGCTATGGATTTGTTAATTGGTGGTAATGACTGGTCTAGCTGCATGGAAGATAAAGGCTCAGGTGCCACCTACCCCGGTGGAAGGAAGGCCCCCAGTTCCTGCCAATCATTGTTCTTCATTTTGCAGCTATTTCCCACTGAGAGGAAGCTAAGCAGTTACATACATTATTTGATGTAATCTTCAAAATCCAAAAGGGAAGATTTTATACTTAAGGCAACACTGGCTACAACTATTTAGGGGCGACCAAGTTTTTGAACCCGGAGCCATCTGAGCTGAAAGTCTGTCATCTGGCAGGAATGATCTGTGGATAGTAAAACAACTTGGGGCACATGAAGGGACCAGAACAAGAGGCAGCTTTGACTGACCCAGAGGTCCTGTTGGAGCATGGGGGTCAACACAGCCAGGAGGTGTGTCTACTTCAGAGGGCTGCTCCAAGCTTTCTCAGGTCAGGCCGCTTCCTGAAGGTCTAACTGCAGCAGGAAAAGTTTCCTACCACCTAGGTGGCCCGGGCACTACCCATCTGGGGAGCAGAGCCTGGGTGAGCCCTCACATTATCTGCTCAGACTCTGTACCCCTGCCACAGAGTGAGGCAAAAGGACAGTTGTGGGGGGCCCGTGGCCAGGATGTTGGCTCTGGGCTGGGGGGTGGGGGGCTTTGGTGTGAGAGCAGTGACAGAATGACAGGCCAGTCCAAGAGGAGAGTTGAAAACAAGATTGACGTAACCCTTTATTGCAAATTCTAAAGTAAAAAGATGTACAGTACAAAGTAAAATTGAAATATCAGACTATAAACTTCCAATCCACTTATACATTCTCATTTCTCAAGCATTTCTGCCATTTCCGCATAAACGGAACAGGGAACAAGTCGAGGGGGTGAGGGAAAGAGATACAGCAAGGGAAAGAAATTGTGTCTAGAATAATCACAAACCCCAGAAGCAAGTGAAAGGAAAGACATTTTCTCGACCTGCTGTCCTGGTGATGAGAAGCGGGGGTGGTTGGAGCAGTGCAGTTTAAAATGGCTCTCAGAATAGCAGCATTTATGGTACCATTTCATCTTCCTTAAGTCCAAATAATACTTTGCCCTTCCCTAGTGCCTTTGCCTCTGTATCTCAAAACACTTTACAAAACATTTAGTTAAAGCCTCACAACACCCCTGTGAGGTAGGTCAGTATTATTATCCCCATTTTACAGATGGGGAAACTGAGGCACAGAGAGGTTAAGTGACTTGCCCAAGGCCACACAGCGAGCCAGCGGTCGAGCTGGGGATGGAACGCAGGAGTTCTGTCCCTTTTCTGGAACCACTGGACCACGCTCCCCTTTACCTATATACATTCTTCACACACACACACACCACACGTGCACACCCACCCACCCCACCCCACATAGCCTCTATGTACAGCAAACAGCAGTGGGGGGCAGGGGCAGAGGGTGCCTCAGGAGCGTTTTAATGGAGGAAATCTTGGTCATCTTGGGGAGGGCATCCAAGAAAGCACAGAACTGAGCCACAACACAGACTGTGCAAACCTTGGGGCCCTCCCGACCCAGACTTCCTCAAGTCTCCTGATGTCCCCCTGACTGGCTAGTTGCAGCCAACTCTTTAGGGGGTGGGGGTACCTGAAAATGAACGAAGCTTTTTGCAAAACTTTGGGCAACATCTGAGAAAAGAAAGAGGCATCGTTACAGAAGATGCCCAGGACTCAAGTCACAAAGTCATAACCCATGGCGATCTTGCCTCCACAGCGGGCCTGGAGGCTGGAGGCCATGGGGAGGAGGATTGGGGACTGACCTACCAGACATCTCTCTCCAAAGTGGAGCTACTGGAGCGGACTAGAGTGGGCACTTCAAAATCCTCCTGAGAATGTTCCTGGACCTGGAGACACGGCCTAGAGAGGGGTGTCCCCAAAGCGGGGCAGGGAGAGGGAAGGGGAGGGGCGCTCCTCTCCCCTGCACACATGTGAACGAGACCAGACCTAGTTGGCCTGTTTATCTGTTGGGTGATGGAGGGCAGGGCCCAGCATTAGCTAGCAGAGTGGAGGCTGTTGGGCAACGTGCTGGCCTGGGCTTTGGGGCATTTGGGTAGTATTTTTCTTAAATACTGGTGGAAAAGGCAGAACCCAGCTCAGCTGGGTTGGCTGACATTATCGCTGGGAGTTCTGCCAGGTGGACTTCAGAGGAAGGCGTTTTGTGGGCCTTTAGGCCCTGACCCCTAGGACAGGGATGTCACATGCAGTGGGCGAGTGGGAATGGAGGTGGGGGTGGGGGGAGTTTTGCTTTTCCCTCCGGTCTCAGCCAGAATTCTGTGAGACAGCCTCTGATTTCTCTCTTCCATTCCCCTCCCTTTCCCAAATGTACTAAGATCCCAATTCCCAGATCCCTCTCAAGACTCAAGAACTGGGATAGTCAACAAATGCACACCAAGACAGGCTTCCCTTATACAGTAAGAAGTGTCATTTTATTGTTTCCTTTCGGCTTATAGTAGTGATTTTCATCACGTCTCATTTAGAGCACTGTTGGCCTCCATGCATTCACTAATACACTAATCTGCATTACTGGTCTTTTATAAGTTTACAGTGGTTGCAGCGAAAAATAAAAGAACTCTGGGCACTGTCATTCCAGGGGCTTTGACGGGGAGTTTATCGCTCCCCAGTCAACTGCTGATGCCCAAAGGGGCTCACTGAGAGAGGAGAGGTCATGTTGACTCGGGAAGTTTTTCCTGCTCTCACCCTCTGCTTTAAGTGATGAAGCTTCCTCGTCCTAACCAACGAGGGCTTCAGGAAAGAAGAGGGGGGAGTGTTGTTCACACACAAATCAGCAACCGCGTCAGCTGCTGCTCGGTGGCTTTGGCTCTGCGTTTAAAATGAACAGCATCACACATCTTTTTGCTTTTTGTCCTTTTTTAAAGGTGGATTGTGGAGTATAAATACTGCACCAAGGACCTGGCTACAAAAAATAAATATTTATATTATATTTATATATCTATATATATATATGTGCAGTGATACTGTGTCTGCTGCTGCTTTTTGATTGGCTTCGTTAATATTTGGCAAAGCGTTGCCACGAACCCACTCAGTGAAGAGGTACAGAAACTCCTCACTGGTTCTTTCAGTTCAATGCCTGTTAACTGCGGGTGTAAACTGCTGGTGATGGTGTCATTTACTACCAAAGAAGTGTGGAGCGGGGCAGGTGAGAGAGAGTGATGAGTGGAGGGACAGTGGGTGAGGGAGAAGGTGGGAAGAGTTAGAAAAGAAAAGTGAAACTTCAAATAGAGTGGGGGTGGTTTCTTCCCTGTAAAGCTGGCTGATGGGTGTCAGGTACCAAGGCCCGTATGTGTGTGTGTGTGTGTGTGTGTGTGTGTTGCTGAGACAGCCTGGTGGCTGGGATCTGGGTCTGGGGAGAAAAAGGTCAGATCTCAGAAAAGTCTCATTACTATGCTGTCGGAGCTGAATGACATCACTGGCATGAGCAGCTGGGGACGGAGCAGGGTCTTATAGCTCTACTGCCCACCTCAAGACCTAAGAGCAATTATGAAGTTTAGCCAAATCTTGCATAGAAGTGGTTAGAATTTATTGCACATTGGAACAAAAATATATATTTTTTGTTGTTTTGGAAAAGACCATTAGCAATAAAAAATTTTTTGTCTGTCTGTCTGGTTTGGGGATGTACATTGGCTGACAGCATCTAAGTTCTAAGAAGAAAGAAAAGTATAAAAAATAAAAATAAACATGACAATGGCATAAGCCAGAAGCCATTTCCTATTTAATAAGTTAATAATTTGTATTTACAAAAAGGCATGCCAATAAAATAAAATGATATATTACAGTATTTATAGTTCTCTTAAAAAGAATAACCACACGTCATCTTCTGGTTTGTGCTGTTTACGATGTAGCCTGTACATGTTACTATACATTCATCCTAGCAGTTAGCAGGGTCACTGAAAGAAAAAGCCTTCCCAACCTGGAACCGGGCGTAGTACAGAAGCGGTACGGGTGGCGCCGCAGAAGCAGGCTAAGGAGAGCTGGACGGAGTTTCTAATGATCCGGCACGGTAGAGAGCTCTGCTGACTGACTTGCTGTGGTTTGTTCTACGCAAGACTAGTCAATTGACTGTGAAATTACATCCAAAGTGCTTCTACTGCAAGGCAGATTGGTGTGTCTGATATGGGTTGCTTTTTTATTCCCCTCTACTGTATGGTTCAGGAAGAATTTATTTTTATTTGGTTCACGTGCTAAAGTCTCTCCTCGTTCTGTATCGACTGCAGCATCTTGGCTTTGAAATCTAGTCATCAGATGAGAAACCCCTGGATTAAAAACCGTCTTCCCTAAAGCAGGAGATGGAATGGAAGATAGGATGCCCCCCGCCCCCAGCCACCCTCCAGTGCCAATGGACAGGTCGCTGAGCAGATAGCAAGACCAGCTGCCAGGGATCGCGCTGGGGGAAGCTGGAACATCCTAAAGAACTTTATTAAGTCACCTTCTCATGAGAACCAGTGCAACAAAGAAGCCACTTTCAATGGGCTTGTTTCAGAGGCGCTCCATCTCTACCTCACGTCCCACCAGTGACTATTCTAACACCAAACGCAAGAAACCACGGCAACAGCCCCAGTGCTGCTGCCCTCACCCACCTCTGCGGGTAGGGGAAGCCCTGCTTGGTGGACGAACACGATGGAGGCAGGAGGGACATGCAGGGAGCTTGCGACAACCCCTCAGTGACCGCAAAGAGGGGCCAGTCCAGAACGTCTGAACCCCTCTCCCTGTGGACCCACGCCCGGAGAAAGCCACGGTGCAGAAGGACATGACACTAAATGAAGTGAGCACCCCTTTACCCCCAACAAAAGGTTGTTTTAAGTCCCCCCTAAGCCTCCCTAGAGATAACATGCTACTTTGAATAGCACTTTTATCTCCGCCCCATATAAGTGCGAGTTCTCCAAGTATGAAAGGCTAAACCAATCATTGTAAATATTGCAAGATACAAATGAACTTTTTGTTGTTTTTAGCCCTAGGATTTGGTTTTACAGTGACATTATCAACACAAGCCATTTGAGATCGAAGCCTCCCCGTGTGCAGGACACAGAGCAGCAAGAAACAGTTCATCATCTTTCAAAGTGTGCAACAATGGCTGTATGTCAGAGACGTTGTGAAACATACACACACAACGGATCCAGCTGCTGGTCGGACTGCATTTGTTTTTGTTGGTGGTGGTGTCAATTGGTTGGTTATATTTCCCTACCCAGAAGGTGTATGAAAGACTTCTAAGAATTCATAAATAATTGCAGCGGGTATGGAACGCTTACCATTTTTTCTCCAAGTACAGTGAACGGTGCAGGGCTGGGTCCGGTCCAGAGGCTGACCCAGTGCAGGGGACAGGATTAGCAGTGTCCTGTGGTGTATGGTTCTCATGCATGACTTCTGATCACGGCATGCCATCATGCAAATCATTTCTACGCATTGAACGAGCACAATGTTTGGATCGGCCTGAGCAAGTCCTCCTCAGCCTGAAGAAACCTGATTGTTTTCCCCCACCCATCTCCAAACCACGTAAAGCCCATGTGGAGAAGATGTGGTTTATGTCAAAGAAACTGACAATTAAATGACATGGGCTAAATGTGAGTCTGTGTGCATGTGCGTGTGTGTGTGTTTTTTCTTTTTGCTGCTTAGCTTAACTAATGTAAGAATGCAAGTATAGTTTGCATGAACAAACAAACTTTTAAAGTGATGTTTTCTGTTTCTGAGAATCAACAAAATGAAAAAATAAAATCCATTTGGCTGCAGCGGGAATATGCTGGTCCCGGCAGCCTCTCCTCTGTTTTGTATCCTGTTAGGTTTGTCCTAAGTTGCACTGACTGATGTGGAACATGCAGTATCAACCTGCCCAAGCATTAGAAAATCTGTGAGTCCAGAGAGCAGGGTCCTTTGCCCTTGGCAGGTCACTGCTCAAGATGCAACCATGGTGCACGGTAAGCAGACTACGTTTGGTATAGATCTTCAGGTTAAAGTGTCTCCACAGCTGTTCTGCATTGATAATATTCAGGAAGTTTGTAAACAATCTTTCACTTGCAAGTTTTAAATCTGTACAACATTTAATTTTTTGCTTTCCTCTAACACTTGGATTCTCTGACCTCTTTTTGTCTTTTGGCCCTTTCTCTTCTTCCTTCCTCTGCCCGTTGCTGCTTCTCCTTCTCGGGTTTAGTTACACTGTCATAAGATGGGAGGGAGGCTGTAGATGGGGTGCTCTCCTTTTTCTCCCGGTGTGTGCCTCCGTTCTCCAGCTTATTGGAAGTTGTCTTTCTGCAAATGAAGCCCCGCCTGGCTAAATGTCCCCGGTAGGCGCGCTGTAGGACCACTGCAGATACCTCCTCCTGCTTGCGCCGCAGTGTGGTCGTGATTGGCTCGTAAGACACTTTGGAAGGATTGGATGCCACGAACCGCTCCTCCATCTGCTGCCGAAGGATGTCCAACTCCCCGCTATCTCCCAGGACCCTCTTGGTGAAGGCAAACAGGATGTCCAGGCAGTGGATGCGGTCCCCACTGACCATTGGCAGATCCATGGCAATGAGCTCGATGGTGTTGGGCTTGGGCACTCGGAGAGGATGCTCCAGGGCATCTGCGAAGTCTGCCAGCTTACAGTACTCGATGAACTGGGTGGCATCGGGGTCAAACTTCTCCCAGATCTCATAGAAGGTCTCAAAGTCATCCTCACTCAGAGGGTCTGCGCTTTCCTCCGTGGCGACACTGAAGTTCTCCAAGATGATAGCTATGTACATGTTCACCACAATGAGGAAGGAGATGATGATGTAGCTTACAAAGAAGAAGATGCCCACCGAGGGGTTTCCGCAGTCCCCCTTAAAGCCACTCCCTGGGTGTTCCTTATCCAGACTGCAGTCGGGGGGGCGGTTTAGGATGGGCAGCAGCAGGCCGTCCCAGCCAGCCGAGGTTGTGATCTGAAACAGACAGATCATGCTGTTGCCAAAGGTCTCGAAGTTGAACATGTCGTCGATGCCAGCCTCGTGCTTCACGTACGCGAAGTTGGACATCCCGAAGATGGAGAAGATGAACATGACCAGGAAGAGCAGAAGGCCGATGTTGAACAGAGCAGGCAAGGACATCATTAAGGCAAAGAGCAGGGTACGAATCCCTTTGGCGCCTTTGATCAGACGCAAGATGCGCCCAATACGGGCCAACCGGATGACTCGGAATAGGGTTGGGGAAACAAAGTATTTCTCGATTATATCAGCCAGGAACATTCCTAAGAAGAGGAACAGAAGATGTGTTACCCAGGCTGGAGACGCCCTTTCTTTCAGTTATGGCACCTGGCACTACGGAACCCTCAGCTTCTAGGGGCCTCATAGAACGAGTGCCTGGCTTACTGTTCAATTTGACGTGCAAAACAAGAAAACCAGATGTTCAAAACATAGAAAAGCTGAGAAAACAAGGCAGACACCCAGATTAACCATTTTTCCAAGTTTGCTTCCTCCTGTCATCCCCAGAAGCAACCACAGTCCCGAGGGTGGCATACGTACCGCCCCAGTATCTTCCGAAGTCTGCAGCGTGTGAGTCAGTAATCGCTAACTGGTGCGCTATTGTGCTTAAGGAATTATACTGCAGCAATCTTCTTAGGTCTATTTGTTTTAGATCCCCAACTTGCTTTTTTTTTTTTATAAGCATATTGATACTATTTTTTTTTAAAGATTTATTTATTTATGCATACAAGCACTAGGGTACAGGCCAGACATATGGGGAGGTGAGAAGATCCACCAGAGACAGAGTGGGGAGCAGAACAGGCAGATTAACTGACATACACTGCTGAGGGGAGCAGCGGGCAAGGCAGGAGAGGTCTGCTATGCCATGTGGGTCCCCTCCCTGGCCGGCAGCAGGGATCGAACTCATGCTGCAGTGGCTGCGGTTTGCTCCATAGTGTGTTGCTTAACCCACTGCGCCACCAGGGAGGCCCCTTGATACTATTTTTTATAAAGATTTATTTATTTATGTACACAAGAGCTGGGGTACAGGCCAGAGTCGTGGGGGGATTGAGAGGATTCACCATACAGAGTGGGGAGCAGAACAGGCAGACTGACTGAAACACATTGCCGAGGGCAGCAGTGGGCGAGGCAGGAGAGGTCTGCTGCGCCATGTGGGTCCCCTCTCTGGCAGCGGCAGGGATCGAACTTGTGCTGCAGTGGCTGCGGTCTGCTTCATAGTGCATTGCTTAACCCGCTGTGCCACCAAGGAGGCCCCCAACTTGCTTCTGAGATGTGTTTGTGAGACTGCTTTCTGGTGTTTAAATGATTTTAGATTACTCATTGTAATAATGACTGGAAATCCGTCTTATGAATAGGTCATCATTTATCACTCAAGGACAACTGTTTCCTCTGCCCAGATCTGTGCACATGTGACTTTCTAGGGTGTTACTGATTCCTATACAAAATGTTACTCAGTGTCTATCACCACAAGCAATGAGAGGGCCTGGCCTCCCCCCTTGATGCTACTGCTCTTTGGCTGTGATATCTTAGTAGAATATCAGCAGTTTTCAAAGTACCATTTTTCCTGGCCATAAAAGACAACTTTGGATTCTTATTGTCCCGTGTTCCTACCCTACACCTAGAAGTAGCCTAGGAGACATCAGGGATTCCTCAAGAGTGGCTTTTAATTCATAGCTTCTAGATTTTGTGGTTAGAGGCAAAATTTAGAAACAAATACTAGCAGAGAAAAAATGCTAAGGCACTAGCAACACATAAAAGTTGGGTCCTGTTCTGTTTCATCCAGAGGCCTGCCTCAACCAGACCACTTGTCTTTAAAAACCACAGAGCAACAGTGGGAGCCACGTGAGGGGTCACAGAAGGAAGAAGAGATGAAAACTGGAAGCACAGCTCCAGGGACATACACTCTTCCTTCACGGCCCTCTCTGCTGGTGAGGCCCTGACCTTCCATGTGACCTTCAGCTGACAGGAGAATTTAAATAAGGAAATGTCCTTTAACCATAACGATTCATAAGCACCAGAGAAGTGAACTGCAGAAGGCGATAGAATCCCTGTACTTGCAGGTTTTAGACTAGAGAGAATCTTAACTTTCAAGAAGGGCCAAGATGCAGTGAGTTTGGAGTTGGCTATAGAGCTTCTCGGGAACGTGTTGAGCTAGAATTCCATGGAATGTTTAAGCTTTCAAGGAAATCTCCACTTTCGCTAGGGCTCAAGATGATTTCTCTGCCCTCTTGTCTTCACTCCTCAATGAAGTCATAATCAGCAACAAAGAAGTCAGGTAGCACAGTTAATACCTGGATTCTGTGTATGGTGGGCAAGGAAGGTTTGTGGGAGGAACACGTGTCTGTCCCCAAAGAAAAGGGAGAGAGATAGGACAGACGACAGTCCAGGCAGTAGGACCACCATTAAGGGGTCTGTGGGGGGCGGGGTTCCAGGGCTAGTTTGTTTTTTTTAAAAGATTTATTTATTTATGCATACAAGCACTAGGGTACAGGCCAGACATATGGGGAGGTGAGAGGATCCACCAGAAACAGAGTGGGGAGCAGAACAGGCAGATTAACTGACATACACTGCTGAGGGGAGCAGCGGGCAAGGCAGGAGAGGTCTGCAGTGCCATGTGGGTCAGCTCCCTGGCTGGCGGCAGGGATCGAACTTGTGCTGCAGCAGCTGCGGTTTGCTCCATAGTGTGTTGCTTAACCCTCTGTGCCACCAGAGGCCCTCTAGGGCTAGTTTTAACCCAATTCCTCTTAATTTAAAAAGATAGCTTCTATACTGTTGTTTCTGAACAAACGTGATATTTAATAAAAACCTTAATCATCAAAAGTAACAATTCTCCTTCTCTTTAAAGTGCCATCTGATAATAGGGGCATGGTTGGGGCTGTGTGTTTTCTTTCCCAGACAATGATGATGCGCAGAAGAAGTCCAAGATCACTGCAGAGGGGCAGCATTGTCCAAAGTGTATTTGGTGGGAGGTCAGGGGCGTGGTCTTGAGTTAGGGGGCTGGGCTTGAGAGCCCGCACACTCACTCGCCAGCCCCATGTCTGAGTAGCGGCTCTGTGCCTCCGACCCGTCCCTCAAGATGCCTGGAAAGTGACTGTGAAGATGACATGAATGAAAACATGTAAGCGCTCGGAACAGTGAGGACAGTGACGGGCACACTGTGTTGCATAAAGATATGTATGTGGCATCATCATTATTATTCTTTGAAAAAAGGTGTTGTGGTCAAATAAAGACGGGATGGTATGCTGAAGTTAAAACAGAATGCTTCAGGACCTCTCTGGTAGCACAGTGGGTTAAGCAAAGGACTATGAAGCAAACCACAGACACTGCAGCACGAGTTCAATCCCTGCCCCAGGCTGGGGGAGTGACCCACATGGCATGGCAGACTTCTGCCTCACCTGCTGCTCCTCTCAGCAGTGTACTTCAGTCAATCTGCCTGTTCTTCTCCCGGCTCTCTCTCTGGTGAATCCTCTCACCTCCGCCTGTACCCCAGTTCTTGTATTCATGAATAAATAAATCTTAAAAAAAATAAATACGCAGAATGCTTCACTGCTTGCTTTCAAGAGACAGAGATTAATGTGTACTGTGATCCTGAAAAGGTCAATGTACAGTGTGGCCTAAAGTAATTTCACCATGGGGCTCTTCTTTGGGGGAGAAATGTACGGATTAGTGCCCCCCACACAGCACAATTCAGACATGCTGCTCTGAGGACAGAAGAGGACAATGGTGACGGCCGAGGGGAGAGTCAGCGGCCGCCTGTGCCCCGGTCCCCATGGGGGCTCTGGGCTGGTTCCCATGAGGCTCAGGCGTGCCCCCTCTGCTCAGCAGTCAGATCTCCTTGGCAGCGTTTCACCATTCAAGGCAGACCCTTTTAGAAAGACAAGGCAGAGCTCTGGGAGCATGACCAACAGGAGAGCGTTCCCTCTGCCTGCCGGGACGCCACTCCGTCCACGCTTTGAGGTTCAGGCAAAAGGCTGCACAGGCTGCGTTAGAAAACAACGCGAGTCCTGCCTTCGCGTCCTCCTCGATGGTGACCTGGTCACCTATACGGTGAGGACAGTAAGCCAGCCCGCCTCCTGGGCTGTCAAGGGGCAAATGAGATAAGGCAGGTGGAGACATTTTCAGACTGCACCTGGCACCTGGTCAAATCTTAGTGACTGCGCACTGCAGGCGACAGCAGCCCTGTCACCGGTGACACCACGGCCCCCAGAACTTCCCTAGACCACTTCGCCAACGCCCAGCTTCATCTCTTATCATCCCCTTTTCCATTTCACACTGTTACTGTAGCCACATCTTTTTCAGTTTCTTCCCCTTTTAGACTTTAACTCCTTGAAAGCAAGAATCAACTATCATCTGCTTCCTGCCCCGCTCGCCCTGTCCCCCAACCACAGAATTTACAACGCAAGCCAGGAATTTAGTAACCTTCTGAGCAGGCCCACAAGATGACCTAAAGGCACACGCGGGTGCCTGCGCTTCAGACCAGAGGAACTACTGTTCTCCCAGGGCTCCTCTTCCAGGCCAGGCAGGCCCCTCTCCCCTCCCCTGCGGCCCCACTCACCCACGATGGAGAGGATGACTACCACGAAGTCGAAGATGTTCCAGCCAATGGTGAAGTAGTAGTGCCTCAAGGCAAACATTTTGAGCACACACTCACAGGTGAAGAAGATGACGAAGACCAGGTTAATCCAGTAGAGAATGTTCTCCATCTGCTTGCTCTGCGTGTCTGTCTCCACCATCATCGTCACCATGTTAAGGCAGATGAGCATCATGATCACAATGTCAAAGGCTTGTTGAGTGACAAAATCGAAGACGAGACCTTGGATTTTGTTCTGGGGGCAGGAAAGGCACAAGAGGGGTCATAAAAGCCTTGCTAAGCAGACTGGGGGTGGCCACCCCATTAATAAAATGCTTTCTACCCTCTTCTCTGTCATCCTGGTAGACTCTGTACTGTCACTCCATTGGGATGAGGAGCATGAGTGAGACCAAAATCAGCATTATCCCCAAAGAGTTTTCTAAACTGCCACTCTTTCCATTTGCATCTATGACACCACACGCTGATGTCTTCCTGCTTCTCCAGGCAACTCTATGGCCATGACTTAAGTCTCTTCTCTATACTTTCTCCCTAGAAGAGCTCATTCCTACTGTCTATATAATATCTAAGTACCTAAGTCTCTCAGGATCTTTCTCCTCTGGCCCGTATCTTTCTTCTAAACTCCTGTGTTCCCTCCTTGACAACCATAAGCATCTCAAACTCAACAAGTACAAAGCAGAACTAGGTCTTCTCCGTTCCCTCACGGAGCCTGTGTGCTTCCTGTGCTTCTACGCTGCAAGTACTCATCCAGTCTCCAAGCCCCAAATCTGATCACCATCCTTGTCTCTCTCCTCTCCTCATCCCCTTTCTATTTCACTGCAGGTCCCATTGGTTCCGCCTCCAAAAACAATTAACTTGAAGCTTTCCATTTCACTCCATTTCTGATGGCCCTACTCCAACCTAAGCTATTATCAGTTTTCATCCAGACTTCTGTAAAGTCTTCTTTCTTCCTTTTTTTTTTTTAACCCTCATCCAATGCAATCTCCACACAATAAAAAGTGGAGTTATTTAAAAGCAAATGGAGGTCTCCCTGGTGGCGAAAGGGGTTAAGTCACAGCACTATGAAGCTGTCTGCAGCCACTGCAGCATGAGTTCGATCCCTGGCCAGGGAGCTGACCCACAAGGCGCAGCAGACCTCTCCTGTCCCGCCCACTGCTCCTCTCAGCAGTGTATTTCAGTCAATCTGTCTGTTCTGCTCCCCACTCTATCTCTGGTGACTTCCCACACCTCTGGCCTGTACTCAGTTCTTGTATGCATAAAGAAATCTTAAAAACAACAACAACAAAATTACTTAAAAAAAAACAAGCAAAACATAAATGGATCTCATCATGGACCTTGCAATGAAATGCCTATAGTGAAGCCAGCTTAAAGCTTAGCCTGACCCTGCTCATCTCACCCCCACTCCAGCTTACACCACTTAGCCACACTGACATTTCCTGCTTTAGGGGTCTCATTTGCTTTCCTGTGTTCTTTTGGCTTCACCCACTCACATAGACCCTTCTTGGTGAAGCTTTCTTTGACCCCACTGTTGTCTATCATGGCCACCAGTTAGTGCTTTCTCACAGACTGTACATTTTTAATAGCTGTCTGCCGACCTAGTTATTACCTATGTCCTTTACTCCGTGGTAAGCCCCACGGCACAGTGCTCACCCCTGAGTGCCCAGAGCTTGGCAAACAGAAGATCTAAAAATATTTGCCCAGTGAGTAGTAATTACTCTTTATTAACATTTCCTTCAGTTTTTATATTTTCTTGTGGAAGAAAATACACTCAGGTTCCCACGCATAAAGTACTGAATAAGACTTTGGGAATGTTAAAGACGCTTCCATTCACTTTAGTCCCATTTCTATCAAAATGAAAACAAATATAAGATAATACTAGAAAAAAATTCTCTTCAGATCTCCTAGATGACTTTTTCTTAAATCACCTGGTCCTTCTTTTCAGGGTTACTTTCACTCGGTGGTTTTCAAAGTTTCTGCAAAGCCCTGGGGCTTCCTTTCCCACAGAAGACGGTGCACTTAGGGAAGGGGTAGGGCTGGGCATTTATTAAATTAGATCCCCAGGTCAGCTGATCTAAGAGTCCTGCTGTTTTTAAATAAAAAGGCACTTTAAGTGACAGTCACAGAAGAAGGAACTCTGAGCCTGCATTGAGGAGCTGTGTGGGCACCCCGCTGGGCATGAGGCCACAGGAGCAGGTACCTCTTTTGAAACAAGAGGACAACGGTCACCACAAGAGCAAAACCGAATCCCAGCCCCCAAATCTGTTTTACAAAAGGTTCTGTTCCAGAGAGGATATCAGACATCAGACGCGCCTACTTTCCCCTCTGCTGTTCCCACAAACAGTTCGACTATTTTTGTATTATTGTAGCTCCCGGGCAAGTTTTCATTGCCAAGACTTACTTGTTGGATGAAATGAGAAATTAACAACCAAACCCTACCTCGTACTGGTAAGAAAGAGACCAACTGTCACTGGGGCATCTCTGCCAGGGCCAGAGCGTGCATCAGCATGCCCGGGGAGTCTCAGCTGCTGCCCAGGGGAGGCACAGAGGTAAGGTCAAGCACACATGTACAAGCTACCCTGTCCCTTAACCTCTGTTCTTCGGCCTCTTCCTCGGCCTTTGGGATGGGTGGCTAGGAGAGATTTCGAGGGTGCAGGCAGCTCATCGCTCACCCCACCCCTTCCTCTGCAGTAACCCTAGCGGTGTCTTTCCATGTCAGTGTCACTCTGCCCTCCGCCTGCACCACTCACTCACCAAAGGGCGGGGAATGGGTTTCTGTGGTTTCTTTGAGCCCAGCTTTTTCATAGCATTGTAGTACTTCTTTTGTTCTTCGGTCATGAAGATGTCCTGACCTCCAAAGTAAAGGAGGGAAAAAGAGAACGAGCAATTACAATGTGCTAGAGCTTTGGGACCTAAGGTTCAATGCTGAGGCGGAGGGGGACGACGACGACCTATTTCCTTTCCTTTCCAGACGTCAATTTAGCCAATAGTTGTTCTAGAGTGAGGTAAACTTGGGGCAACTATTCTAATTCAGAGAGATACTTTTTTGTCTTTAGCTTGGCATTTCTGAGATCTGCTAGCTGTTAGGCAGAAAGGAAATGGGCTATCCCATTACAGATCCTCAAGGTAAGGTAAACTTGAGAGCTATACATCTCACGGGTTCATATGTTCCTCCCTCCACCCTCCCTTTTAGCCCGCTTTCCTGATGAAATTCTAAAAAAACTTTTTAAAGTAAGGAATTTTAAGTCTAGGTTAATGCCCCACTTATTTTAGATGATACTAAAATTTTAGAAATCTTGGCTCAAGAAAACAATCTAGGGATTTCCTCGGAGTTTTCTAGGGCAGGTTTAATTTATAAAACGAATGACAAGAGTAATCCTTTTCATTTGATTTGGAAAAAAGGCAGTGACGTTTCCGAGGGTGGTCTCTCGAGTCACAACTTGTCAGAGGTGATTAACCAGACCACAGTTTCTATTCTCATGACAGGGATTCTGCGTCTTTCCTTGTCACCTGCCACTAGAGGCCCCCTCTGACACTACCTCCTTCTGGGGAGGCCAGAGCCAGAACCAGGCCTCCAGACTAAGGCTGCTGGCAAGTGGTGGGCCCCCCTGCGAGATCTAGTCCCCAAGAGGGCGTTGGGGTAATGTAAGTGGCGCCAGTGCCACAGTGAGGTGATAACATGGATTTCAAAGACAGAGCGGCACAGGGCGCCTCTCATCCGGGGCAACCTCAGCCACTGTCAGAGAGGAAAGGAGACCTATCTTTTTCTTTTGTTGATTGAAGTTATCAATGATGACACCAATGAACAGGTTCAGGGTGAAGAAGGAGCCGAAGATGATGAAGATGACAAAGTAGATGTACATGTAGATGTTGTCTTCGTACTTAGGCTGCTCCTCAGGCTAACGAAGGACAGGAGAGAAAGGAAGAGTCAGCTCCCACTTGGGGAACAGGCGGTGGCCCTGACATGCCAAGCCCGTCAGTCATCATGGATCACTCGAGCTGCTGAACAAACTGGGGTAGATTCTCTCTGCCTGTCTCGCTCTCCGTGCTGGCAGGTGCTGCCCCGAGAAGGCACGATTCCTGCCGTGACTTGTGTGGAGAAGATGTAAATCACGAGACAAGGGAGAACCACACTTATTTCATAGCAGCATAAAGAGCAGAAGGCTCTGCTGGGGCCAGGTGAAAAAAATCGACAGTCTAATCAGCAGGGACCAGTATACGATGATGACTTATGAGAGGAGCAAAGTGATGGACAGTCAATCAAATAAGCAATGAATGTTCTACATGGAAACCACAGTCCTCCGTCCCTCTCTCCCACCCCCTCCTTGAGGAGAGTCAGCATGCTGCGTGCTTTCTAACCAGCCAAGTTTCATCAGGTTTCACCAGGCACAGCCTTACCTTTCGAGAATCTACCGCTGCGTACATGATGTCCATCCAGCCCTTAAAGGTTGCCTAGGAAACAGAGTCAGACATTAGACTGTGCCTGTCAGGGGGTGGGGTGTGTCTAGGCAGGGGTCCCAAGGCCAGACTAAGGTTCAGCGAGAACAGAAGACAGAGCTGGGTGCAGTCTCATGTGAACACAGAACAGGTGGCAAAGGTGCTTTAAGTCCCTGAAAATAACATCAAAGTTGGACAGAGAAACACAGAGACAATGGTAATTGGACCAACATTTTATAAAAGGTCTTTAAAATGGGCCTGAGGTTTGCTAGGCAAACTCATACTCAGAAATGAGGAACAGGAATCTACCAAGAGTAAAACTTAGCCCTCCATTGAAAAGCTATTTTTAAAAAAGATGTTAAGTAAGTAAGGGCAGCCTGAAGATTCATAGATTTTGTATGAAAAACAAGACATGGTCTCCCCTGTTAATACACACGTGTTTTGCACATAGTGGTACACCACCACCCTCCTCCTTTCCAGCTCTGCCTCTTCAAAATATATCCTGGTTTTGGAAACCCTGCGTATGATGGGGACTCTGAATAGAACATTTGACTGGCTGGTTGATGTGCATGGGTTTCTGGAGTTGCTCAATTCAGATTCAAGTTGTGGGTTCAATTTCTTGTACTGGGATAAAACAACAAAAGAGCTTTGGAGTGGGATAAACCACTGCTCACTCCATGACCTCTGATTCTGCTACTACCTAGCAGAAAGTGCTTACTAAACATGAGGCTGAGTTGAGGTTTCACCTGCCTTCTTGCATGTAATACTCCCAACAAGTTGATGTGGGCACAGCTGTAACAGCAACAAGAACACATACGCGCATATGCCATTAGTTAAGCAGTTCATCTGTCTAGCATTGTGCCAAGACATTTTAATAAGTTATCACGAATTCTCTCAACAATCACAAGCACTGTTGTCCTCGTCTCTCAGATGAAGAAACAAGCTCTGAGAGGTTGAGTAATCTGGCCAAGGTCACACAGCCAATAAGTATCAGGGTGTGGCTCCAATGTACACTTGTCTGATTCCAAAGTCTAGGAGCTTTTATCACTTCATACTATCTTATCAAACATTCCAAAATATCAGCAAGAAAGGGAAGTTAGACGATGGAAAGCTACACAATCAAAATACATCCTTTCTCACTGACACATTAATTTGAGCCCTTTCTCTGAGGTTGAGCACGGCCAGGTGCTCCAGGGCTGTGTAGGATTGTTCTGTTCCATCAAAATTGTCATCAATACTTTTCTCGGGGGTGGGGTGGGGTGGGGAGGCTATGCATTTATCTTCCTTTTTTTTCATTTTATTTAATTACATGCTTTGCCGCCAAGAAGCTGACATATGTGTAACTTTGCCAGGCTGGAGGAATCTTTATTTGTTGCTGAGCAGAACTCCGAGCACAGCGAGAGATGCCTTTGAGACCAGTATTGGGAAGACTCAGGGGTCTTCCTGGAACTGGTTTGGGAAATGACAGTTTGCTTGGACCTATTAGCAGGAATCCTGACTCGGAAGCAGAGTGGAGAGGGAACCAAACGAGATTTCTTGTAGCTGTCTGAGTTTTACAGGACTCAAAACCTACCACTACTTACCACTTGAAGAAGTGCCAGGTAGCCTGCTCCAACGTTGTCAAAGTTGATCTTCACGTTCTTCCATCTGATTTCCGTATTGTTTCCCTCCATGAGCTTTTCACACTCAGTTTTATTGTTGACGATTTCAATTTCAAAGCGGATTTCAGAAGTCTCATTAAAGCAGTAGTGGTACTTCCCCGCAAACAGGTTAACTCCCATGATGCTGAAAATCAGCCAGAAGATGAGACACACCAGCAGCACATTCATGATGGAGGGGATGGCGCCCACCAAGGCATTCACCACTACCTGCATGGGAAGGGGGAGGTGGCTGAGTGCTGGGAGGAATTCTGGGCAGACACACTCTTTTGATTTCCAGGAGGGGAATGACATTGTGTGGCTTGTCCTGACTATGGAAACATTATGTTCCATGTGGAATTAGGGTAACTGGACAGATCCACAAGTAGGACCCCAAATTTCTCAATCAATGAAACATATTTTGAAGACTTCCAATAAATCACGTGTTTGTTTCATCTAACACAAATTCTTCTCAAGTTGACCTAGATCTTCTCTCCTAGGCACCAACCTGGACTGAATAGTCCAGCCCCACTTCTTGGCCAACTCATAAAATATGGCCCCCTGGAAAAATTTGCGATTTCAAGCTCACTAAGGTGCCTTTCAACAGACATTCCCCCTCTGCAAAACAAGGAATGATTGTTCAAAATCACAGAAAACTACGCTCTGGGGTTAGCAGTGAAGCAGTCAACAGTACAAAAAGTCTCTTTATGACTATGCAAGGCCAGTTATCTTATTTCAGGCAAGAGCTGAGCATGCATGTTGTGCAGGCTCAAGAAAAATAAAAAGCTATATTCCCTCTACCAAACGGTATAAAATAAAGTCTGAACAGGCGTGTTTCAGCCAAGATTCATTCTTCTTCAGCCTTTCTCCTAACTCTGTAGGTGCCTGAGTCTGAGTCACCCCCTGTGCAGCTAATGCTGATGTCTCTGCTCAGCCCGTGGCTTCGTGCCACTCTTCACAGCGCTTCGGAAACAGCAATGACTTTGGGAGAGTTCTGGGTAGGTCACAGCTCTTAAAACCCCAAATTGGCATACTGTTAAAGTAAGCTCAGGGATGAAAAAGAGCAAAGCAGAAAAAAGCCCCCTCAAGTAATGAAGTTTCTGGGTTGTTTTAAACTTTGATTTTGCTTCACACTATAAGTGAGAGTAGCTAGACAACATCTCCACAGTTGCAGCAGTCTGCACCGGGTGAGTCCAAAGTGCTTACAAAAACAGCATTTCGGGTAGAGGGACAGAAAACCAGGCTGGTGCTCATTTCTGTCCTGATTCGCTCTCGCTTTTGTCCAAGCAGGACCGCTAAAGCCCTGAGAGGCGACCTCAGAATGGGAAGACTGTTCCTTGTTTTTCTAGCGTTCTAGGACCATTGACAGACTTCACATAAAGATACTTATGTAGACAAAGCCTTCCAGTGCTTTGTTAGAAGGGGTGACAATTATCACCATGTCCTGGCATCAGTTTTTCTGGAAAGGGAAGAGACAGAACTGGCTGCCAGTAGCATGGCACCAAAGGGCCGAGATGGGTGTTGTGGAGGGAAGGCCAGGGGGCAGCTCTGGGCTCTAACTTGAGCCCCCGCCCTGGGTTCAGCTTTTCCTAATCTTCAGTGTTTGCCTTAGATTGCAACGTCACTCATCGAAATACTGGAACAGAAGATCTGTCTCTTCTGTTCTACGTAAAAAAGGCAAGGAGAGTCTGCTAAGGATTCACTCTTCCTTAGACTAAAATATTAGTTTTGTGTTTCTCCAACTCATACATGAAGGCCTTTAGATTGAGAGGCAGTTATTTCTTAATTCTTAGACCAAGAAATCTCTTCTAGATCTAAAAGCCCTATCATTAGTATAAAATGGGTATATTTAAATTATTTATTATTTTGAGCAAAAAAGCCAGAATTTGAACTCTGGAAAATCACCAATGTTATTCTGGAGAATGACACTCATATTTATTTATGTTAGCAAATTTAGTAGTGATCAGATTTGAATTTTACCTCCTCACTCTACAGTTGCTCACTCCTTCCGGGAGCAGCAGAAAGCAATGAAATGTGCAGAGGCAAAGGGAGGATTATTCACAATTGGGACAATCATTTCTCCAGTGACAAGAGAGATGATTATGTAAAAATTCAAAAGCTCAAGTCTATGTGACATTTTGTAGAACTTAACTGACAGATAATGACTTTCTAGCAGATCATCACAGATATGCAATGGGGGAGTAAGCCCCCCAAATTTGAAATCTAGAAATGTTGCTTTGGATCTCAATTCAGAATCTACCTCCTCTAGGAACTCATCCTACCCTTGTCTAACTTGTCCTTCATTTTGTCTGTGTTACAGTTAAATATGGAGTAATATTTACAGCATGGAGGATAATTAGGTAATTGACTAAGTAATTTCTTCACACTTTTATGCTTGTAGATCTGACCAAAGGAATCAATACACAAAATTATTTAATGGGTCTTGTTTTCTGATTCATGACATAAAAACCCTATAAAACCCAATGTATTCCTATAAGATAGAAAGGTACTTTCACTTATTAACCATAACCAAAGAAAAACTTCTTACCTTAGTTTTATGAAAACAGTGAAGAGAGGTGAGATGAATTTGCTACTAATTCTTCCTTGCTGTAAACATTAGCTGATAAGCCTCAATTTGTTAAACACAAGCTGTTTAACTACTCCTTATATAATTGTCACTGTGCTGATATTTTTAGCAACCAAATAGCAAGAAACCATGTTTTATTTTGAACTCTCACCCTATAGATATTTTATAAATGGTAATTCGAGTTTGTCTTTTTTTTTTTTTTTAACAAACTGGATCTCCTCTTAAGTAACTCTCAAGTTATTTTACATTGCCTTTAATTATGAGATTTACTATTGTTAAAAACAAAGTACAGAAACAGTACTCAAAGCTAGGTTCTAGCAAATGACAAAAGTTACTTTTTTCAATAGCAGCTATACTTAGCAATTAACACAAATTTCATTTAATTAATAAATTACAATGGATACTAATTTTTACAGCATTTTGGTTCTTTCTATAATACCTAGAACATGACTGTTTTCTCATTAAGTACTATGAAATGTGTCAAATAGCTTTTAATATCTGGCAGAGGGAACATGGCTTTAATGGACAACTGTATACTGACAATCAACAAAAATGCATGCATGTTTCACAGCATTACTATTATATACCCTTGAAAACTGAATAGCATGGTAAAATTTTATAAGATTACTATGGAGGAGAGAAAAGCAAAGAACTGCTTTAAGGCTCCTTTGCCAGCAGCATGAGTGTTTCAATTTTCTAGTCTTTGGTTTGAGGACAAGAGAGGAGGCGGCGAAGTTGGTGGCTCAGCTCAGGCCAGGGCCACGCTTCCCTCGCCCACAGGAAGGTCTGAACCCAAAACGGGAGCAGCACAGTGACAGTCGAGCCCGCCTGCATCCTGCACTTATGAAGACTGCTAATTGGGACATTTTCTATTTTTTAAAAAATATTTATTTATTTATGCATACAAGCACGGGGGCACAGACCAGAGGTGCGGTGGGTGAGAGAATCCACCAGACAGAGCGGTGAACAGCACAGGCAGAGCAACCGAAATACACGGCTGAGGGGAGCAGCGGGCAAGGCAGGAGAGGTCTGCCGTGCCATGTGGGTCCCCTCCCCAGCCGGGGGCAGGGATCGAACTCGTGCTGCAGCCTGCCTCACAGTACACCGCTTAACCAACTGCGCCACCAGGGAGGGCCCTAATTGGGACATTTTCTAAAGGTAAATTCTCAAGTGTTGGCATCGACAAGAACTCAAGTCAGGGACTGAAGAACATGCCCCCATAGAAAAATAACATTCACATAAAGCTTATATACCTAATTCTGTTGATTACTGAGGGGTTTACTCTGATATTAGGCAAATTCAATCTCTCTCTCTCACTGTCTTATGGTAGTTATCCTTCCACAGAAGGACTGGGAAATCGCAGGACAGGAATGGGTGCTGAGCTGAGGGCCCTCTGCTACTGGGCGTGGTGGGGGCTGCAGGTGCAGTAGAACACAGGAGTGCTCTTCAGGGACTGAAGTCCCAGCTTGGGTTCAACCCAGTTCTTACGTCATCTCATCTGAAGAAACCCTGATGTAGGGTTTCACTTTCTCATGCATTTTTTTTTTTTTAGTAATTTTAAAAAAGAATTTATTTATGCATACAAAAGCTGGGGTATAGGCCAGAGATGCAGGGGGTGAGAGGATTTACCGGAGACACACAATAGGGAGCAGAACAGGCAGATTAACTGAAACACACTGCTGAGGGGAGTAGCAGGTGAGGCAGGAGAGGTCTGCTGCGCCATGTGGGTCCCCTCCCTGGCCGGGGATGGAACTTGCACTGCAGTGGCTGCGGGGAGCTTCATAGCGCTGACTTAACCCCTTTCGCCACCAGGGAGGCCCTCTTGTGCTTTAAATAAAGTTTTCTACTGTTCTGAGCATCCCTTCTGGACCTCTGGCTCTTCAACTACTTGAATATGGACAAGTTTTTTTGAGAATGGAAACTGAGCGCCCAGAAATGGTGAGGGAAGGAGAAGCTAAAGGGAAGAGGAGTGACCACCAAAACGGCTCCTGAGCTCAGTGGACTGAAGTTCGTGAGCAGTTAAACTGGCACCAGCTGCAGGCAGCTCGGATGGGCAGCGGTTGGCATGTGGGTGGAGGAAGCTGGGAGCAAGAATCCAGCTGAGAGTTTTTCTAGAGTTTTCTTTGGGTGCTACAATCTGGTTTCAGGAGAACCAGAATCACTTTTGGGGAACATGGAGGATCACAGCCTCCTGCGCTCCAGCGTCACACTGTGATAGGGACTTCTCAACCCGTTTTTCAGTCACCAAGATGGCGGATCAGTTCTTTAACTAGTATGGCTAAGAAATTTAACCCCTTCTGAAAAGAGTGGGAAGGTGGGGAGCACGGAAGAACAGTTTAATCTTATTTTCAAGGACACAGTGGCTATCTAAAACTCTGCAACATCCTCTCCTGACTTTAGCCTAAGCATATGACCTTACTGCTCACATTCTAAAATCTCTCTTATCTGGGGGAAGACTTAAAAGCCCAAGTTTTGCTGTGTGTTTTAAAGATTTATTTATTTATTTATGCATAGAAGAACTGGGCTGTAGGCTAGACGTGTGGGGGGTGAGAGGAGTCACCAGAGACAGAGTGGGGAGCAGAACAGGCAGATTGACTGAAACACACTGCTGAGGGGAGCAGCAGGTGAGACAGGAGAGGTCTGCTGTGCCATGTGGGTCCCCTCCCTGGCCGGGGACTGAACTCCTGCTGCACTGGCTGCGGATCGCTTCATAGTGCTGGACTTAACCCCTTGTGCCACCAGGGAGGCCCAGTGTATTTTTTCAAGTTAAAGTAAATATGCTGTTGTGGAACTGACCTTGCTGCAGATGGTGTCAGGTGAGTTGTGGGGAGCTTACATTTAGTAAACCAACTGTGACTGTGCTACAGAAGAAACATGAATTTGTTGCAAAAAGAATTTTTCTGAATAAAACAAGAAAATAAAATCCCCAAGTCCCCAGGAAATTTTTGTCCTCATGACCTCTTTGGGTGGCTTCAAGGAACAGTGGCTGGGGACCCCAGGTGAGGATGACTGAAGCAGCACTGTCCTGGTATCTGGTTTCTCCAATTAGCCTTGCTTCACGTGGACTACTGCAAGTTTCATTTTTATTCCTACATTCTGACATTTACACATTTAAAATCATATCCTCTGGTTTGCTCTCCTGCATGTATTCCACATCTGAATTGAAATGAGTTTTCTTGGTCTCACTAAGTATAACAGACCTCTCTGATTTACCGCAGGACAACTGTTATCACCAAAAGCCAGTTGTCCACTTGATTTTAGGATATTTTTTTAGTGGTATGTGTGCACGTGCGTGTGCACATATGCATATATGCACATGCATGCACGCACACACGATTATTTAAACCAAGAGAGACAGCAAAAAGGCACCAAAAGTGGGAGCCTTATTTCTAAGCTGGCAGGTGATGGCACCTTGCACTCTTTGGATCTGAGCAGAGTATCACCAAAGCAGAAACAACAGGTGTCGAGAAATTTAAGAACTAGCTGATAGTCATCCAGCATCATACCTGGTTGTTACTTTGACAGTGTTCAGATAGGGGACCATATAGCGTGGGCAGGGGGGTGGGGGGTGAGGAATAAAGCTTTGCTATCAGACAGAGGCTGCCAGTCCTTATGGGACTGGACTGAGAACAACAAGGTGCAATAAGAGGAATCAGAATAGATAGAAAAGCATTTCTTCTCCCAGGGCCATGCCAAATTCTGCTCCATCCCCGATTCCTGGCCTGCCATGTCATCAAGCCCCTCTCAGCCACTTCCTCCGTGACTCCAAGGCCACAGATGCCCCTACACAGCCCTCTCCCTGCCAGCAGACTACACTTTTCAGTGGGCCTGTGGGTTACAATTCCCCTTCTTTGCACCTGGTGATTCTCCCTATTAAATCAACAGCCCAGAAAGCCGCCCCAAATGCTACAGGTAAGCCAGGCCAAATGAGAATAGCCAATGTCGACATGTTTTGCGATGGTGCATCATTGGGGGCGGGGCCAGTATTAATGTGATGAGGCAGCTTAATGCAACTCCCCTTCGCACGGGGCAGGTGCCAGGGAGAGGGTGGAGGATCAAATCAGCAGCTGCGTCACAGAGTCGTGTCTGAGTGATCTTTCCACCAAGTGATCAGTTCTAGCATGCTTAAACAGTTTCCACTGGCATGCAGAAGGATCAGCTGCTCTTAGTATCTTACCCTCATCCCTTCAAATCGTGATAAGGCTCTTAAGGGTCTCAAAGCTCTTAGGGTCCTAAGGGACTTTATGGCACCTAGTTCCGAGTAGCCCAGGGCATTAGCTATAAGGCTGACTAAAGAGACCTACACGGAAACAGAAGAGAAAAACAAAAAACAAAAAAGGAAACAAAAAAAAGAAAAAACAGAGGTTCCAGAGTGTTAGAATAAGCCCTAGCACTGATTATACAGTTCGGGCCCCCCAGGTAGGAGGAGGTGGGTGACACCAGCTGCCTACTTCAACTTGAACTCAAACGACCTGGAAGGAAAGGTGGTTGAGAAAGGCAGAAGAAAAAACACAAAAGGAAGAATTGAGAGGAGGCAGCAGAACATACATACACGTTGGAAAAGGGAGGCTGAAGGGGGAGGGAAGAGAATAAGGAAATTCCATTAGAAGGAGAGGAGTCTGAACAGACGACAAAAGCCTTACCCTCGCCCTTTATAGTCTCTGCAGGTCCCAGAAGTTGCCATTAAATTAAGCCAGACAAATTTAATGGTACCTATGGAAAAGAATACAGATAAATAGACACACTCCATGGCAGCCGCCCCTCCTGAGCTCATTCACCACGGGTTTCCAACAGGGAGACGCTCTCTTACTCCTGGATGACAAGAAGCCATTTGTTTGAGAATCTGATGAGTGACCGCATTAACAAAGAAAACATTTTCAGCGACGGGCCAGTGGTGGGATGGATAATGCGTCTGACTACGGACCAGAAGAGTAAAGAAAAATATTTTCAGTGAGTGCCACAGCTGACTTTGCAGTTCCCAGAGAGAAAACTTATGAGCGGAATTTTGGCTCCATAAGAACTCACTAAAGTAATTCTCCTGTTTCCCATTTTTAATTATAACACTCCTTTGTGGGCCAGCGAACTCAGCTAAGTCTGGAGCTGAACCCTTACTTGCCCTCCTATCTCCATTCTTTCTGTCCAGAAAGTTCAGGAAGAACTGGCCTCAGGTCTCCCATTTCCAGGACACTTTATTAATTTTATCGACAGAGTAATAGCTGGAAGGACTCTTGGAGAATTTTGTTTTGTGGATGAGGAAATTGAGGCCACACACAAGAATCTGGCCAGTGCACGTGGGCGGTTCTGGAGACAGGACTGGAGAACCGCACTCCCGACTCCCAGGGGCAGATCAGACTGTCTGCGGGCCGGTTAGAAGACGCCACTCCAGCGGAGGGCTGCAGGCGTCTGAACTGCCCGAGGTGCATATGTCACCATACCGGCGAGAATTCTGCAGGTCTCCAGCCCAGGGTCAAGGGCAAATACTTTCCTGCTCTTCCAGAGGCAAACTCACCTTGCTCCACTCAGAGCGTGCAGAGAATTACCATGATGATCCCTTGACACTGAGCACACCTACACCGAGGTCTGCCTGGCCTGACCCAAGAAAGAATGGGGCACCAGACCAGAAATCACCTTTAACTGATGAAAAGCTCAAAGGTTTGTGTGTTGATTTCTTGGTCTTTCTCTCATATTGCACCACAAAGTCTGGGATAGGTTAAGATGTTCCCATCATAATTCCTAAAGTCCCTCTACTGTGACGCAGTAGTTATAAGATCTATTTAGCCTAATGTGGTGATATTGCAAAGCAAATTTGGAGGGAAGGAATAGAAAACAATCTACAACTTAGTTTTATGTGTTGCTTTTTATCCCTATCTGAGGGCTCCAGTTTTGTATCTGTGAACCTCAGAAAACTTTTTTTAATGAGGACATTTATAATTAAGTCACAGGAACGGCAAGGGATACAAGTGGAAGGTCAGTGACCTAGTGAAAGATGGGGATGAGCAGAAGATGCAACATTTAAAAGGGTTTTAGATTTTTATTCATGCACATATTCATGAGCTATTAGTGTAGGTATCTTCCCTGAAGGCTGAGGCAGTGTCCAAAGCAAATCTGGAACTAAACGAAGGATAGATGGTTCAGAGTCAGATTTCTGTCTGAAACAAGGATCGCAAAAGCCTTCTCTAGAACACAGTAGCACCTATCCATCATTTTCTCTCCATTCATCATTATCAGTGAGAATGTATGTGGAGGTGTCTTTTGCCTACAATTACTGCCAAATGCAGTCAACTCTGAACCCCAAGTAATCAGAAGTTGCCAGATTCTTTGTTAGGCCCCAGGGATACAGCTGAAGGTAAGCCTTCACAGCCCAGCCAAGTGCCTGAATTCAAAACATCAGCATCAGTTTTATCCTGGACACTATGCCAAGTAAAGGCTGTAGGAAACAAAGCTCCCAGTAGTGAGGAGGCACCATGCAAGATAAGAAGATCCCAGTTCTTCAGGTTGGGTGATTTATCTGATAACAAAGAGGCATAAATCGGGGAGGAGGATGGGGAGCATGGCTGCCAGCCCAAAGGCTGGTCCAAGTGCTGCGAGAGAGATTCTGCCCTTCAGCTGATCCATCTGGCCAAGGCCTCCCAAGACAGGATCAATCAGGGTGTTATCTGGCTACTCCTTAGCAGCTGAGTGCTCTTTCATCATTCTGAGTCTCGGTCTGAAACGCTCACAGGAGATAATCAGAACATTGTTTAATATATACTCTAAAGAAAGACCCAAACCTGGAAAAAACAAAAGGAGTTGAGATGTCAAGATTGTATGGCTGCAGGCATAGAAAAGAGGGAAAGAAACCAAGTGACTTTTTTAAAAACAAGGAGATAATTTCAGGGAGACTGAATTCAGGATGAGGTGAATGGTCTTGGAAAGCTCCCATCCCTGGAACTGACATGCTGGCTAAGCTCCAGAGATGATGGGTACATCTCCCTGAGGAAGAGATGACAAAATTCTTTTGCAGAACAAGACGTCCAGTGCAACTGAGGACTTGAGAGCAAAACAAACTCAGCTTATAAATAAAGACAATTAACCTTGGGAGTTGTCTGGATTATCCCATGCTTCTGAAAGTATCCTGAGCAGGTTTAAGGGGGAACATGGAAGAACAAACACCCTGTAGAAAACCAAACACAGTGACGAAAAGCAGATTCAGACATCAAGTCATGGTGGATGAAGGGAAGAGACATCTCAGAGACAGTGCTGAACACGGGCCTACATGCACACAACTGGGCATTCTGAAATGCACTAGACATTTTACCCAACGGGCAGCGAAAATTCTGGAGCGCCACGTGCCAATCAAGTCTTATGCTCCACCCACCACCCAAAGTGCAGCCATAGGGTGGGCTGGGTGGTCCCCTCTGCTTTGTGCTATGGCCATGATGGGTACACGCCTCATCATTTCAACCCCCTAGCAAGACGTGCCCATGCCTTTTACTCTCCATATCCTCAGGACAACTGCATGCTGTGGATGCCCGACAAACATCTGACATGTGAAGAACAAACGCACTGATCTGGCCAAGAAAAAGTCGCTGGGAGGGAGGTTCTGGGAGAGCTGGGTTCCCAGACCGCTGGATTACCCTGAGCCTGAAACCAGGCCAGAGTGGTCCTGCCCTCTGTGTTTCCCTAGATTTCTGGGACAATCCTCCACGGAGAATGATGTTTGATGTACACTTACTTACTAATAACTGGAACAGAGGTGTTCTCAGGAGCCACTGTTAGGCCCCATGGCAATCTAAGAATTCAGCTGCTCCCAACAGCTGGATGGGTTACTGCTGAAGGAGTAAAGGCCAAAGGGTGCTGTTGGCTGGTGACATGCCTGTCTCATGTACGTTATCTCCCTGCCAGCCAGCATACATGCTAAAAATGCTTGCCAAATAAATGGTGACAGGTATGGTTACAATGCTCTTAGCAGCTGATTTGGTTTCCAGAGGAATGGGGGACACCTAACCGAGAATATCAAGTTCTGGAGCTGCTCACCACAGGGAGAAGAGGATGACAGTGCTTCGGGTAGGGTGGGCCGTGGAGGGAACTGTCACAGGGGTGAGGTTTCAAATCACAGCTGCCCTAGGGCAGCCGGAGTGTGGCAGAGATTGTCTCAGTTACTAGAAGGGTCAGAGAATGAAGGGCTTTCAGGACTCCCATGGGTGTCACACCTGACTTTAAGGGTTTTTAGTGACATGAATTCTCTGGCACTTCCCTTCCTCTCTAGAAAGGGAGCTGGGAGCTGGCCTGGCATCACTTTATTTCCTCTGAGCTTTTTAAAAAGATTTATTTATTTATGCATACAAGAGCTAGGGTGAGAGGATTCATCAGCGACAGAGCGGGGAGCAGAACAGGCAGACTGACTGAAACACACTGCTGAGGGGAGGCAGGAGAGGTCTGCTGCGCCATGTGGGTCCCTGGACGGCAGCAGGGATCAAACTCGTGCTGCAGTGGCTGTGGTTTGCTTCATAGTGTGTTGCTTAACCCACTGCACCACCAGGGAGGCCCAGTTCTCTGAGCTTTATCCCACACACTTTCTCTAGTTCCTCCAGCACAAGCTTTCTGCAAGTGGGAGGGAGAGGCCCCTTTACCACCAGGAAGAGCTGCTGAAGGGAGCACTGTCACCATGGGGGTTCCTGTTGGGCTCCCTGGGGCAGGACCTTTTGGACTCACTCTAAGGGCAGGTGACCGCCTCATCTCACTCAGGCGTCTCCCCAAAGGCTGGCTTTCTGAAGTGGGGGTGCGCGGAGATAGGCACAGCAGGAGTCATTCTCCATGGAAGTGGTAGAGGCTGTGTTGAGGAGGGAATGCAAGAAGGAGCAGAGAACCCTGCTGCTGAGAAGCTGGGCTCCTGGTGGCCACGGAGTCCAGAGCTTCTCCTTAGGTAGTTTACCACAGAGCCAAGGAAATATGTTCTAAAAGTGCCAACCAGCTCGAGACACTCCACCTTCTTGGCGGTTCCCAAGCTTTCAGCAGGAGGAGAATTCTCCATAGGCCCTAGTCTGCATATATCATTCACCCTTTTTAAAAAAGGTGCTGATCTGGTTGGAGGAAAACACTTTAGTTATTACAGAATAAGAGAAAATTGTCAAGGTTAGAAAAGACAAAAAGGATCAAGCATGGATGGGGTGAGAAATAGTTAGAGGTGATATTTACAGCTTCCACCCTGAAAAATAAATGGGAGGTAATGGCCACCAAGCCTTGGCGATGGTCTTGGAACCTGGAGGAAAAAAGGACTTTCTTAGTTCAGTGGTCACCGTGGATTGGCAATGTGGGAAGCGGGGGTGGGGGGTGGGGGCTCTTTTATCATGAACTCCCTCCCTCTCTGGTAGACTAATTCAGACAACTCGGGTTGTCCGTGAGAACAGCCCGCAGGCGTCTCCGGCCCCTCCCCAGCCCAGCGGCTCCACCACATCCTCTCCCCCATCTCCTGGCAGAGAGAAAGCTCCCGCTGGTTTGGGACAAGACCCCTCCCGTTGCCAGTCTGCCAAAAGGCCTGACGCGGCGGTTCCACCCCTCCTGACCTCTGAGTCTTGGAAGGCAAACCCACCCGAGCGAAGAGCTGGTTGCTGGCCCCTGGAGTACGGGGACGGCAGAGCTTGCTGCCCACAGTCAAGACTGAGCCCTCGTCACCCAGCCTACACCTGCATCTCAGCTCCCCACGCCCTGGGCCCAGCCACTGCAGCAGGTAGAGGAAGGGAACCCCGTTTTTGTTTTCCCGCCAGAAGAGGTGGAAGTAGAAAGCGGGACACGTACAGCGACAATGAGGAAGTCCAGCCAGCACCAGGCGTTGGTGAAGAACTTGACGAAGCCGTAGGCGGTCCACTTGAGCAGCATCTCCAGGATGAAGATGTAGGTGAACACCTTGTCTGCGTACTCCAGGATGGTGCGGATGGTCTTCCTCTGCTCGATGTAGATGTCCTCGAAGGCCTGAAAGAGAGGTGGCGGCCACTTGCAGTGCCTGCAGGCAGGTGACCAACAGCGGGTGGTGGCCCCTCCCCGCTGCGTTCCTCCCCACTGCGCCCCATGCTGGAGCTGCCCACCAGCTTCCCACCTATGTCCCTCTAGTCCTTGGCGACACGAGGCTGCTTCTTTTTTTTAAACACCTTAAAATTATATGTGAAATATGACTCATGTAAAATTCAGCTGTTTAAAATTGTGCATCCTCCATCACAATCAGTGTCAGAGTATTTTCAGAACTTCAAGGAGAAACTCTAGGCTCTGGGCGTGAACCTCCTGTCTCCTTGTCCCAGGCAACCATGAGTCCTCTTTCCAGCTCCACAGATGCGCCGATTCTGGACACTTCCTAACACGTGGTCCTCTGACTGGCTCCTCTAACTTAGCACGAGGACTCCAAGGCTCGCGCGCGTGGCAGCACGTGTAAGCACTTCCCTTCTTGTTATGCATGAGGAACACTCCGGCACGCCGGGAGCCCACACTTGGCTGACCCTGCGTCAGTGGGAGGACATTTGTGTTGCTTCTACTTCTCAGCTGAGGTGAGCATCGTTACAGGAGTTTTTCTCTGCAAGTTTTTTATGTTTTCATTTTTCTAGGATGCTTACCTAGGATGCTTTTCATTTTTCTGCTGGGTCCCATGGTAATTCTAGGTTTAGAACAGCCAAACTGTTTTCCCCAAGAGGCTGCTTCATTCTACAGCACTCCTGCTGCGCTCAGGGGCTCAGCTCCCCACATTCGTGCCAGCACTGCATGTTTACATGACAAAATCTTGTCTCCTTCAACCCCTGATGCCACAGACATGGGTGGAGGGTCACAGGGCTGGGGGACTCTCAGGTGAAGGAAACCTTAGTACTCCTGCTGTCTTTGGGTGAGCACCCAAAGATACGAGAGTGTGAGTACCCCTCATGCAGAGGGGTGACTGGTGCTAGGGGAGGGCACTCAGAAGCAGGGAAACAACTGGAAGCAGAAGAGTCCCTTGTCAAGCGATGAGCGCGGCCTGCTCCACAGAGTTCTGGTAGGAAGGACAGACTGGGCTGGGTGCAGACCCGTCATCCAGGGCACAGGCACGCGGACACAGGTGCTCTGCTCAGCCCGGGGCAGGGGGCAGAGGTCACAGGTCTGCGGTCATTCTCAGGGTCTTGGTAAAATAACTCTCTGCTTAGTCAAAAAAGTAGCATCTTGCCTATCAACTTTCCCCTCACTTGCATTAGAATCCCAGCCTCTAACCCAGTCTGTGTTAGGTGAGATGCCTAAGGCAGGTCTTCAAGTCCTTTATCATGTGGGGGTGTGGTCTTTAATCCAGCTCCCTCTAAGCCTCATCACAATCCCACTCTCTTCTTTTCTTGGGCAGTTAGCTGTGGCTTCAGTTTGCTATTCTTAAGTCTTGTGACTGCTCTTGCACAGGCTACTGAGCCAAGTCATCCCTTTTTCATTCATCGATGATAAATAAAAATTGTCAAAGGTAAGTAGTGAAGAGCTCTAGAAATTTTATTCCCGGGCCTCCCCGGTGGCGCAGTGGGTTAAGCAACGCACTATGAAGCAAACCGCAGCCACTGCAGCACGAGTTCGATCCCTGCTGCCGGCCAGGGCGGGGACCCACATGGCGCAGCAGACCTCTCCTGCCTCATCCACTGCTCCCCTCAGCAGTGTGCCTCTGTTGATCTGCCTGTTCTGCTCCCCGCTCTCTGTGGTGAATCCTCTCACCCCCCCACACCTCTGGCCTGTACCCCAGTGCTTGTATGTGTAAATAAATAAATCTTTAAAAAAAAGTTTATTCCCCTGGTCTTTTAATGTTTTGTGGTAATGCGAGTGAAGACTCAAAAGGATCGGGCATGTTCTCTTATTTCAGGTTTCTGCTACTAGATCTGAAGAACAACGGTGACAACGAAACACCTTTCTCTAGCCCTGGCCTGGCCAGCGATCTGATTCTCTCTTCCCACAGGCAGCGGCCAAGCTGTCCTCTCACCCTGCACCGGTCCTGACTCCCCAGGCTCCCCACAGTCTCTCCATCCTTGGGCTCTTCTTCACCACCTATCCCTGCCTGCCCTAGTTCCTCTGCTAGTCAGTGAAACTTCTCAAGTCACTGTGGGATCATTAACGCTGAATTTGGGGCTTTTCCTTTGTTTTCTGTTTCCAGATTAAGCTTTGAATCCACACCTACACGAAATGCGTCCACCTTCTCTACAAGGTTTCAAAATCCTGCACTCTTCACCTTTCCCTTAACTAAGAGCAGGAACAGATGTAGTGCTCGTAGTCCCGGCCCTCATGCCTACCCAACGGGAAACCGCTCCCTCACGCCAGACCCTGTCCAGGTCTCCACCGCTACAATTCTACTGAAAACAAAAGCGAAGGCCAACTGAACCAGTCCCTGCCGGGGAGGGCCTGTGCGCTCAGCACCTGACGCCTGCCTGACCACCGGGAAGCACCCACCAGCTCACGAGACCTATGCACCAGCGATCGGATTCTCTAGATATTTGTAATGCCACAGGGACTCCAAATCCAGCAGCCTGTGAGGGGAGTGAGTGGAAGAATACCATCTCTCCCCTGTCTTGGGCAACGAAAAAGTAAACCATAACATATTTGGGGTATTACTTAAGAAAGGGAATCGGATTCTCTAGATATTTGTAATGCCACAGGGGCTCCAAATCCAAACGAAAAAGTAAACCATAACATATTTGGGGTATTACTTAAGAAAGGGAAGCTCATTTTAGGAAGTTGCTTAAAATGGGGCAAACCAAGCACAGAGACACCTGGTAACTTAGAGTCTCACCCTGGGTTTGTGGGATCATGCTGAATCTAAAAAAGATCTGGATGTGGACAAGTGTGGATTCTAATCCTAACTTGTCAAAACATCAGTTCATTAACAGGCCATCATCCCCAGATCCACCGTCAATCTGTGCGCACATCTCAGAGAAACTAGGTTTGGTCCACTGGGCATTTCCCGCTGGGTCCTATCACCCTTCCCCCAGTCGACCACTACATTTTTTTTTGGACCTCACCAGGGCGCCACTGCTGAGCAGGATCATGAAGATGATGAAGGTTTCAAACCAATTGTGCTCCACGATGAGGAAGCAGGTTTTCCGCAGGATCCACCAGGACTTGCCCAGCCCCTCTTCAATGTTGACCTGGCAGCACTTGAATCGCTGGACACAACCTGGCACCAGTGGGAGAGCAGGTCAGACCGAGGGAGCGTGCCCTGCCCAGATCTGCCCTCTCCTCCATCTCCCGGCCCCACCAAGGGCCGCCCCACCACACACTGGGAGAGGTGGCAGGGCTGAGGCTATGCTGCAAGGCTACCAGGGCTAGGCCCTCTGGACTTGGGAAGATGTCCTATAAAGAAGCATGAGAGGGAGGGAAAAAAGGCAGTCAGGAGGCAGCACAGGCCTTTCTAATGGAAGTGTGTGGGTTGATACCAAGAAAAAAAAAATAATAACAAAGTATGTGAGTAGAAACTTATTTTTGAAGACAGCCATTGAGCCCCCTGCCCCCCCAACTCTGCCAAAGCTCTGTCTGCGAGCAGTCCAAGTGCCATGCGCTGCCCCCTCCTCCCCCCCTTTCACCTTCTGTGAAGCAGGCATCTGGGTCCAAGTATTCCTCAGGCTGTTCCATGGGAACTTCTTCTACTTCTGGCTTGATATCGATGGTGCTGCCTTCGGAGGAGCTGGTGTCATCCAGCTTCTAGATATACAAGGAAACGGGAGGTGAGCGCACTGCCGGCTGCTCCAGCACCGCCACGCACCAGCCGCAGTTCCTATTACAGCACGTCACCTCCTGGCTCTCGCTGGTCAAGCAGCTACCACAGGGCCCTCCCAACTTCTGTACCCGGATGGGGTACAGCATTACAGCCCACTCCCAGATGCAGCGACCCAAGGTAAATAAGATGTGGCTAAAGATCAGTCTTAGGGATGTAGCTCAAACAGACTAGTGCAGACAAGGTCTCCAGGGCTTATTCCAGCTTTGGGTAGATGGTCGCAGAGCAGCTGAGACAGACTCAGGAATCTAGGCAATCCAAGGGAGGCTGAGAATGACAATGGAGGGGAGAGGAGCTGGAGTTGAGCTGGCTATTCCAGAATTTCTCTACCAGGCCCATAGCTCAACCAAGCCCTGGGCTGACAGCCCTGTTTATTTTCACCCAGGGTCAAGGCTGAATTCTAGGCTGGGACCTTACATCTTTGCTGCCTTCGGGATCAGACTCGCTGGTAACATCCTCTGTGTTGACGTTCTCGAAATCAGATTCGCCGACAGCGATGGGCACCCGCACGGTCAGGTTGGGGTTGTTGATGAAAGACATGTGGTCTTCATCAATGATGTACTTCTCCACACTGCTGCCGATGCCACTGGTCGTGCCATTGCCATTCTTCTGGAAGTCGCCATTCCGGTGGATGTCTGCGCCAGTGTGGTTGGCAATGCAATTGGCCTTCTTTTCATACAGTTCGTCCAGAGGTTTCACTTCATCCGCCTCACGCTGCTTGAAGTGTGCCTGCATGAAGGCACGCACTTTCAGCTTGGTCCACGCCACCCCCTTCTTGATACGGATCACCGAGATCTGCAGATTGTTCATTTCCCCATCATCGTCTGTGGCTGCCAGATTGTCTGCGCTGAAGGAGCTCAGGAGCAAGGCCAGAAACAGGTTCAGCACCTAGACCAGAAGCATTAGAAAAAAGGAGGATGTTAGCTATCCACTGACTCGGGTCGCAAACTGGAAGCTGCAGACTCAAGACCTTCTGTTGTACTTGATGTAGCCCACAGGGAGGGAGTCTTGGATGCTCACGTCACTAGGCGGGCATTCCTTTTGGTTTGGGTTGTGCCACAAAGAGTGCAGAATCTCTTTTCTTGGTTCTTTTGTAGTTTTACCTACTTACGTATGTACCCCAAACATACCGCTTTTCTTAAACCCGGAAAAAGCAATGACTCTATTAACTCTGGAAGAAAATTCCCCCAAACTAAAGACAAAAAGGTGGGCATGCGTAATTGGGAAGGACTGAAGACTGCACAGATGCTCGGGCATGTGGGCAGAGGTGTCTTAGAGAGCCTGTGTTAGGAAAAATTAGGCTTGGAGAACCATACTTTTATGTAACATATCACAAAGGTAGAACTGAAATATATTCAGTGTTATCTTAGGAGGAATTTTCTTTGTTTTCCTAACATTTATCAAAACAAAATAGCTTCAGCAAGACAGTGATGTGACTTTGTGTTCTGTTGTACATCTAAGTGTCAAGCTATCAAACACAAGCTCATCTATTTTTTTAATTTCCTATTTTACCAAAGGGAGCATTAAGATTAATTTTTTTTAAGACTTACTTTTGAAAAGTGGGAGACGTGTTCACTTCTTGATTTACACTTGGCCCTTACTCTGTCACACTTCTGAAGAAGAGCAAGGCATACATTTTAGCTGGAGATGATGGTATGTACGGAGTGGGAGGAATGGAAACAAGAGACGAACCATATGTCTTTGGGTTACCTGGGCCATTTGCAGAACTGACAAAGAATATGGTTGGTAGAAGGGGGATGAGCTGGAGGGCTCCGAGGGTCAGGCTCAAGGATTTGAGTTTTATCTAACTGCATTCACTTGGTTCTTGACCAGAGTAACAGGGGAGACAGAGACTACAGAAAGTCACTGTAACCAGCTAGAGGGTGGGTACTAGCAGCAAGAGGCTGTTACCTGCACGAGTCAACAGGGTCTCGACTGGGTTATAGTCATCTTATCCCTTGGCCTCCAAAAGACTCTCCTAGGGTGGGACACTTGTTAAAAATACGTATTTCCTTGGCTTTACCCAAAAGAGATTCTGATTCAGTAGATCTGGTGTGGGGCCTGGGACTTGATCTTTTTTAATGAGTGGACCCTGGGTGAATTGTGAGGCCTTAGACCACACTTTTAGAAATACTGGATGGGTTATAGAAATGGAAGAGAAGGGGAAGATTTTAGAAATACTATGAAGACATAGGAACAAAAATCTTATGAAGAAGGACAATGTAAGGTATCAGATATTTACTGGGGGTGGAGGAAAAAGAGTCGGAAGACACAATTACAGGGTGCTAGAGATGAGTGGGCGGAGGGACTGAGCACAGGAAGCCTAGGAAGGTGTCACATCAGGAGCAGAAATAAGAGTTGCTTTTGTCCTGTGCTTTCTGTCATGGGGAGATGTCCTTGAGACAACTGACAGTAGACAACTGGAGCAAGGCTGGCAAGGTCAGGGTCAGTAGACTTTGGTGACATCACATACCAGTAGGTGACAGCGACAGTCACTGAAGGAGTGAAAAGTCAAGAGGAATCAGGACTGAGGAGAAGGCGGCTGGATGGAGATTGGAGGGATGAAAGAAACATTACGGCATCTATTTTTATATGTCATGCAGTGGCCATGGCTGGCTCAGAGACTGCTGAGTAGGAATCTGCTTCTCTATGGCAGAAAGAGGAAAAGAACTAATATGGAAGCGCTCACAAGGAATCCTTTAAGTTTGTCTTCTTCTAGTCCTCCCTGTTCTACAAGTGGGATTAGGTCTGATCTGAAAGATAGACACTTAGTAAACTTTAGTATGCATGTGACTCACTTGGAAGTCTTTTAAAAAATGCATATTCTGATTCAATAATTGTGGAATGAGGCTTCAGACTGCATTTCTAACACCCTCTCAAGTGATCTTGCTGCTGTTAGTCCTCTGGTCACACTTTCAGAAACAAAGTGCTAATGTCTCTGTTGGTGAATGTGACATACACAGGCAGAATACAGCAGGCAGACAGGTCACGGTAAGCAAGAAAGGGATTTGTTATTTATACAAATTAAGTAAAACCTGAGAGGGTTTAGATCAATGAGTCTCAATGGAGGGCAGTTTTGTTCCCTCGGGGACAGTTGGCAATATCTGGAGACATTTTTGCTTGTCACAACTTAGGGGTAGGGGTTGCTACTTGTAAGTGGAGTGGAGGCCAGGGATGCTGCCACACATCCTATGATGCACGAGACAGCCCAGAACAAGAATTTACCTAGCCCAAAATGTCAGCAGTGTTAAGGGTGAGAAATTCTGGCTTAGATGAAAGAAACTTTTTGTAGTAGAAAGAGCAAAGAACCTGAACAGGTGTTTTGCCAAAGTGACTTACAGACAGCCAACAGGTACATGAAAAGATGTTCAACATCACTAATCACAGGGAAACGCAAATTAAAACCACAAAGACAGAGTACCTCATAGCTGTGAGGGTGGCTATTATCAAAAAGACAAGAGATAACAAGTATTGGCAGAGATGTGGAGAAAAGGGAACCCTTGTGTACTACTGGGAGAATGTAAACTTGTATGCTTGTTATGGAAAATAGTGTGGCGATTCCTCAAAAAATTAATATAGAACTATCATATAATCCAGCAATTTCACTTCTAGATACTTATCCAAAGGAAATGGAAAAACTAACTTTAAAATTCTAATGCACCCCCATGCTCACTGTAGCATTATTTACAATGATGAAAACACAGAAGCAACCTAAGTGTCCGTCAATGAATGATTAGATAAAGAAAATGTGGCATATGTACATAATGGAATATTATTCAGCCATAAAAAAGGACGGCACATGACATCCATATGACTACATGGGTAGACCCTGAGGGTATTATGTTAAGCGAGATAAGAAAGAGAAAGATAAACACTACATGATTTCACTTATATGTGGTATCTAAAACAAACAAATAACCTAAGTCCATAAAGAATAGATTGGTGGCTGCTGAAGGCAGGAGAGGGGACTGGGTAAAATGGATTAAAGAGGTCCAAGGTCCAAACTTCCAGTTATAAAGTAAGTCATGGGAATATAATGCACAGCATGGTGACTATAGTTAATAATACTGCATTGCATATTTGCAAGTTTCTAAGTGAGTTGATCTTAAAATTCCTTATCACAAGAAAAACATTAATTAGGCTTCTTACAATCACTTCATAATATGTACAAATATCAAATAATGAAGTTGCACACCTTAAACTAAGATAATGTTATACATGTCAGTTATATCTCTATAAAAAATATTAAGAAAGGTAGTGCGGGACCCCCCACCCCCCCCAACAAAAAAAGAGCATAGACTTGGAAGCCTAGTATCTAAAATAAGACCTAACATTTATCAGCTGTGTGCTGTGTGACTTTGGGAAGGTCATTTAAATTTGTGAAAGTTTCCTTAACTATGAAAAGGGGTTGGAAGATTGTGGTGTAAATACCAGTAAATACCAGACTGTAAATGCCAGTTTCCTTTCCTTCATTTGCACTTTAGGGTTCTTGGACCAAGAAGGAATAAAATCCAACACAAACAAGGAAGGTAGTAGTAGAAAGACAAAGCAGAATGAGCTTCTGGGGCAAGAGTAAGATGTTTACGGCAAAGAACATAAAGTCTAGAAGTTAGTACTAACCACCAAGTTGCCAATAACCATGACCATCATGAAGACAATGAGGCACATGGCCTGGCCTGCCACCTCCATGCAGTCCCACATGGTCTCGATCCACTCCCCGCACAACACTCGAAAGACAATGAGGAAGGAATGAAAGAAGTCGTTCATGTGCCAGCGAGGGAGTTCACAGTCCTGGTTGATCTTGCAGACACACTCTTTGTAGTTCTTTCCGAAGAGCTGCATCCCCACCACGGCAAAGATGAAGACAATGATTGCCAGCACCAGGGTCAGGTTGCCCAGGGCACCCACTGAATTTCCAATAATCTTGATCAGCATGTTCAGGGTGGGCCAGGATTTCGCCAATTTGAAGACTCGGAGCTAAGGAGAAAACCCAAACAAAATTCATATGATACTCAATCCATTTCTTACCCATGGCTAACATAAAAACACACAAAACTAGTAAGAACAGCTTAAAATTATTGTGCACCCTTGGGAAACTCCCAGGACTTTGACACTATCTTAAACTAAAATGACGAGAGGTGAGACATATGAAAGAAAAATGATTACTTTCTGGTAAGAGAAAGATTAGAACTAGGAACCAAGAATACTGCCTCTGGCCCACCTGTATTAGTCCCTGGGTCAAGCTACTTTTTCAAAATTCTGACATGAACATATTCTTTTCCTATTGATTTTCCCTTGACTTTGCAAAGGATCATACTGATCTTAATTCACAAGACAGAAATTCTGGTTCTGTTAATCATGAAATGTCTATACTCTGTCATGAATGATTATAAGGTCCTGGCTAACAGCCCACAAATCATAATATACAAAGCCCGTAAGTGGCATGACAGTGACGAGGTCAGCAGATGACGTAAGTTAACAACACACATCAGACATTCTGGTAGAAGGCAAGCGCACCAGTGTGAACATCTTTTCCCTATTGAAAATGTGAGTCTTATTGTAGAGTATAATATTTACCAGGTATCGCTTTATGTGGATATCTGGATTAATTCAGTTTTTTCTTTTCTGAGTCACTTTTAGTTTATTAAGAACATTAGTGCTACAAGGGACTATGATGATGGTTCATGGGTGAATTGGTGGTGGGAATTTTACAAGGACTACACTTGAGAAAGCAAACATTGTACAAAAATTAACAAAGGTATAATATATATTCACATCTATACACACATACACATAAATAGGTACATATATATTTAAAAAAGAATATTAGTGATAAAATTTCCTTCTCTTAACTCCTTCCTCTCATCTTCTAGATAAGAATAATTCTTTAAGAAAGCCTATTGTGGTCTGATCTAACAGAACTGCTGAGCAGAGGTTATTTGTGACTTGGGCTGAGTGAAATGTGTTTTACAAATTGTTTCACTCTATTCCAATTTCCTCCCTTAGGTGTGCTGATTATCCTAATGAAAAAACCTTAGATCCTTTCAGTTGTAAGTGGTCAAGTACATCCCAATAGGGGGGGTGGAAAGCTAGGCCAGCTGCGAGTGGGAGCCCCTGGGGTGTCCCCAAAGAAACACAGCTTCTTAAGAGGTTCCACCAGGGCATCCCTTAGGCCTGTGCTTACTGGAAATTATTTTCAGGGTATCATTAATTATTCTTTCGGAAATATGTTAGCAATTTAAACATGTCAGCAATGTAAACACGTTAGCAATTTAAACACTAACTTCCTCAAATACATTAAAAAAATCCATCTTAGTATGAAAAGCAAAGCAAGTGTTTAATGACCAATTTCAATGCAATTAAAAAATGTATTGGTTGATTCTCCTTTTTGGGAAGGAATCACCATGATACAACACATAAGGGAAGCCATCTTGAGTCAGAAGAAATTCTAGCCATTTCAGGAAGCTGTTCAGTCAAGAAATAGGCTTGCTAGTGTACCCACATTACACCTCAGTATATATAACCCTTAGGAGTCCTTCTCTCTCAAAGTTTAAATTAACTATTCTTGTTTGAGGAACTTCCTAAAATTTGATTTGTTTGTTGATTGATGTTTCAGAACTAAAGTAAGTTTCCAAGATATTAGTAGCTAAGCCAACAGTCAACTAGAATGGGAGTAGACTACAGCTAAGGATTTAAAAAGTCATCAAATTAACTTATATAGATTTCTTCCTAGTAGCTGCAAGACAGGAAATGTAAAAAGAAATTGGAGAAACATGGAATACCAATCGGAAAGATCGCAGCACCGAAAGCCCCTCCACGTCTGCTAGACCCAGTTCCATTAAACTGAGGGAGACAATAAATCCGTCAAAAATGTTCCAACCTTCTTGGAAATAATAGTAGGGATCCATGGCTATGAGCTTCAGGAACATTTCCGCTGTGAAAATTCCAGTGAAAACCTAGAGGGGAAGGCAGGGGGATAAAAAACAAGAGAAATAATAGAAAGAGAATGCCTTTATCATCATCTTTGAATACAACATAACCCACAAGCCACAAGAACCAGTCTTGGTTAGATTCTTCACCTAAGGCCAGTAGCACCTGCCTGTCCCACCCACTCCTCCAGGAAAACCTTATTTTTTTCTTGTATTGAAGTCCTCAGGCCCCAGTGATCCCATCTTTGTTGCTAGAACCCTACAATTCACATTATTCAAGGGAGCATCTAAAAAAATATTCTAAGCAATAGAAACACCACACAAATAACTTTTTAAAGAGTTATGTGTATCCAAAAACCAAAAATGAAAAGACAAGGACAAATTAGGGACACTTGGTGGGGAGGGAAGGGGGGAAGGGTTGAGGGCAGACGGGAGCATGGGGGACTGAGGAGACAGTGCACTGGTGATATGGTGATGGGAAATACATGGGGATTACAATTGATGTCAAATATATATAAATAAAGTAATGTTAATAAAAAAAGAGTTATGTGTATCAGTCATGTGAATGTATCTGTTTGGGACGTTTGCCTAAAAAAAAAAAATACTCATTATGCTATAATTATACTAGAAAATATAGCCATTATTCCCTGCCTTGAGTTACATGCCTTATTAAACTTGGACATATGCTGCAGGGTTTTTTACTTTAAATCATAAAGGCAACAGAACATTGCTGAAAGTATGCAGATACAGCCAGGGTCTTGCTGCCTTACATACAACAGTTATTTATTTTTTTTAATTAAAAAAAATTTTTTAAGATTAATTTTCTTTATTCACATAAGAACTGGGGTACAGGTCAGAAGTGCGAGGATCCACGAGACAGAGTGGGCAGCAGAACAGGCAGACTGACTGAAATACACTGCTGAGGGGAGCAGCGGGCAAGGTAGGAGAGGTCTGCCGCGCCATGTGGGTCACCTCTCTGGCCAGCGGCAGGGATCGAACTCGTGCTGCAGTGGCTGCGTTTTCCTTCATAATGTACAACAGTTATTTTTAAGTACTCCAGTCTGGGGTTTTTCAAATGTATATATATTCCAATGTAAAATATTTACAATATCTTGGATTGCTTTCCAGTTATCATTCATAACTCTATCCATGTTGCGACATAGTCTTCCTAGTTCCCACTTTTACTGCTTGCATAAAATTTGATTAGGTAAACAGACCCTCAAAGAATTTTCTTATTTTTATTTTTTCAGTATGATAATTAATGATAGAATTATTTTAGACTTGGAGTTTAATAACTCCTTCCCCATGCTAACCATCTACCACTTTTCTGCTGGACAGAGGCCCTTGTATTACCCAGTGCTGTCTGTAGCCTGCAGTCTTGCTAATACAACATGCAGTAAGAGAGGGAAAACCATGAACAAAGTCAGTTTTCATGAGCCCAATACCCTCACTGTAGGTTAAACACATAACACCATACTCTTACTGAATATTGTGACTTTAGACAGGATCTTATATGCAATAAGTGTGAAACATAATAAATTAATATATGTAACCAATTTGGCTACCAAATTTATACCTGAAGGCATTTAAGGAAAATTTCAAAGATACGGTTTGAGGACAGAATTAAGAATAGTGAGAAACATTTAGGCTATTGTTGCTGTTTGGAAATACACCAAATTAAAGCAAGGCAGTATCCATGCAGAATGATCAGACGGAAATATATCAAAATGAGTAAGTGGGTTATAAGTTTTTGATGTTTACAGTGGTTCCCTGTTATTTGAAAACTGAAAGAAAATAGTCCCTGAAGAGACTCTATTAAACTAACTTAAATTTTACAGTGTAAGTTGAGCATCTACACAAATGAACCTTGCTAACCATAATTTCAGCTATTGTTTAGAAAGCAAAACACACACACACACACACCCCACCACCACCACCACCACCACCACTGACAACAACAACCAAAAACCCCAGTGGAATACCCCTGTAAGAGAGGTCAGGGAAAGCAGGGGCAGCTAATTCCTGACGTAACTTTCACTGTTAGTATAAACACATCACATCTTCCCTGTGGAGAAACATCAGCCTGTGCAGTGCACACTAGTAGAGACTGAATTTGCTGTCCCACTGAGCCATACAGGGAGTTCTCAGTAATAAACACTGACTCACTGGAACTCTGGCTCCTGAGAGGCAATCGACGATGACACAGACTTGTGTGACTCTACTTTTCAGTGAGGTGCACGGCCCCCATGTTGGGCAAGAAGGCTACGGTCAGAGGTCGGCAGGCTGTTGCTTCCACACAGAGCGTGCCTTTATTTGAGCGAATGCAAACTTGTACTATTGGTAATGTGAAGGCATCACTTTTTGAAATTGGAGAACAGATTTAGGTGATCCCTATGATGCCACTCTTATTTGCACTGTATTATGCTTCTTGAGAAGGAACAAGTATAAGCAACGGATGAAAAACGTACATAAACACTGCTTTGTGAATGTCATCAAATAGTCACGTAAGGATTTACGTCCTAATGCAGCAGTTCTCCAGGTGTACCTGAGGACCCCTGGAACCCAAGAGCCTTTCAAGGGACATGAGATCCCCCCTTTCCAACTATGTATTTGTGTGATGAGGCTGGGCCTTTTCTCTATACTTCAAACAAAACAGTACATCACAGAGTCAATGCAGAAGCAGGTAAGAGAACCTCGATGTATTAAGCCAGACAGGAAAGAGATTTGCAAAAATATCAAACAGCGCCCTTAAAAATTTTTCCACGTACAAAATGTTGTTTATGTAATTGTGTAATGGGTATATTGTTATTTTCAAATATAAATTTAAGATTTTTCTTGAGGTATGTATCTCTAAATATTACTCACATGAGCCAAAATCTTTAACTTGTTAAGCGTGTAAAGGGGGCCCAAGACCAAAAAGATGAGAACTGTTGTTCTAAGAGGATGTTCTGAATTCAAAGTCAGTGTATCTTTCTAGTTTGGACAAATTTCTGGGCGTACACCTGGAACCTGTAATATCACATCACCAAGCAAGGCCCACAATGTCCTAAAACTGGGGTGTTTACACTGGAGTCATTCCGGGGCTTGGGAAGTGCCACATTTCCATCTACACAGACATGCCCAGACAAATCTGCCGGCAGTCTACTGCCCGTTCTCAGAAGTGGGCTGACTGGCTGCTGTTGTGCGGTGGGTCCTTTCCCAAAGTTAAGGAAATTCATTTTGATCAAAGCCCCGTGTATACCACAGTGGCGACAACAGACCAGCAGGCGCTGTGAGAAGCGTTATGACCGCCTGTGAGGAGTCAGTGGGCAGGAGGCGGGCCGAGCAGTCCGCGCTCACTTGTCTGTTCTGATCTTAAGGCTGGTGGTCCCGCAGCCTGGGTCTCCAGGGAAGGTTTTTTTGTACTGCTTTGCCCGGACTGGCCCACTTTTGAAACTGAGAGTTCCACATCCCAGGAGTCTCCTCAGATCTGTGCAAACTGGAACAGCTGGTTACCACCAGAAGGAAACAGACAGAAAAATGAAAATAGCATGTGATAGTACTTATAAGGAGGGATGCATAGGGGCCTATGGGGCACATATGAAAGAAGAGTGAAAATAGAAAAAGAGTTTCTGTTTGGTTGCAAATCTTGTTAAGCTGCAGCTCAGAAATAATATTCATGGGTATTTGGTGAATGAGGAAAAATTTTTTTTTTTCTTTTTTTGCTTAGCATCTCAGAAATTAAAAGTTTCATGTCAGGTTATGTTTTGCTTCTCCCCTAAAAGATTCAACCTGAAGTCCTATCTGCCTGGAGGGGGACTGGTGCCAGGCACGGGAGCCCTAACAGGGCTTCTCTGCAGAAGGGCTGTGGGGAGTCACACCTGAGTGGGGGTTAGGATGCTCACACACATGTGGGGCAGCCCCACATGGGCTGTAGAGTCTGTGAGAGACAAGGAGGAGGTGACCACTTTGGGGGACAGTCCTGCAGTGAGTGTCAGAGCGAGTGGGGAGAGGAGGGTATTTATGCAGGCTGGCCTGGCACAGGGTGGTGAGGCTCAAGTGAGATGGGAGGCATCCATGATGGAGGCGTGGGGGGACTGGGTGGAGACAGTGTGGTGGCGGGAGGATAGCTGGTTGCAGTGTCAGAGACTAAGAGGACTGAGGGTGTCCGTACAGTGAAGTGAGGGGTGTCAGAGCCAAGCAAGGTGAGAACGCGGCCTGGTCTCAGGAGTCGGCCATGGAGCCTGGTGAGAAGTTCTAGGTGGAAGGATGGCACAGGCAGTGGGTGCCCTAGTGCGGGCAAGGCGTGTCCATGCAGATGGGTGGCATGAGCTGGAGAGTGCAGCCTGAGCAGGGAAGGAGGGGTGGCAGTGTACCCAGAGTTCAAGCAAGACAGAGACAGCTTTTGTGGGGGGAGTCTGGGGTAAGCTGAAAAGGGCCCGCAAAGGGGAGGCCCGCGGGGAGGCATCCAAACCCAAGTGTGATAAAGCAAACAGGGATGTGTGGGGTGGCTTGGGTTGCATGAGGGCCTGAGAAGTGTGAGGAGGGGCTCCACCTGGGGGACACTGCCACGGAAACTGGGGCCCATCACGGGAGTCAGAGCCTGAACAGGGTGAAGAGGGCACCCACAGCGTAAGAGGTAGCAGTGATCAAAGAAAGAAATACACTAAATGTAGTGAAAACCAGGCTTCTTTTTGTTGGGCAAGGAGTCACAGCTACAGAAAGGAGAGGCCTGGGGTATGTTCTGTCCTGTGGCAGCAGGGTCAGAAGCGACGGGGCTACGCGGTGCACAGGGAAGGCTCTGCACTGAGCGGCCACACACACACCGCCCCAGAGACCCTGCCTTCCAATGTCACCGCCCGCTGAAACAACCAGGGCTTCTTGAGAAAAGGCTGAGTCAAGAAAAATACAGAACGAGGCCTAAGTATTTGGTTATAATAGAAAACAGGAAAGTAATGACAATGTACAGAAAGGACACAGAAGCCAGTTTGGAGGGATGCCCATGGCCGAATCAGGAAAGGCTTAATATTGAAGTGAATGCGATTAATGGGTTGTAGCCCACTGGATAAAACTGAAACCCACAAAGGAATAACTAAAGTTTAATAGAAACCAGGGAACCGAGATAGTGGAAAGTGTCTTCCTCGTACTCACAGACTCACTGATCATCGACAGAGAAAGTAACTTTACAGGGGAACAGCTTAGCGAGAGGTCAAACGCCCCACCCCGATCACGGGACAGATCAGCTGCCACCTGCAGACAAGAAGCCAGCCTCCCGACGACGTTCCTCATGAGTCTGATCATGAGGAAGCACCAGACAAGTGCAAATTAGGAGAATTCTACAAAGTAACTGGCCTGTAGTTTTCCAAAGTGTCAAGGTCATAACAGTCAAAGAAAGATGCGGCACTCTTGCAAGCTGCAGGAGATGGAAGGGAAACGACTACTTGATGTGCAGGGTAATTCTGGAGCTGCACCCTTTCGTGACAGAGGGCGTTACGGGCGTCACTGGCCAGCTTGCAGAGGCCTGCGCATGAGCTGGCTGCGACGTGACCATGGTGACTTCCTGACTTCGACAGTTACATCATGCTTCTGAAGGAGAATGTCTTTGTTTTGCTCACCAACGACACTGAAGGATTTGGGGGAGACGGGCTGTGTCAGCAACTCACTCTGAAAAAACAGTTTTTTCATACTGTACTTGAAAGGTCTTTGTAAGATTGAGACTGCTTAAAAAAACACCTTATACACCCATTGCTATGTGCAACTGATTGGAAAAAGAAGGTAAGAAAAGAATCTTACATGTCTACTAAATAATACAAAAGTTGTATATTATCAAATGTTGCCTATTAGAGCCTCCCCAGGTCTCCTCTATAGGACATCGGGTTGCACAGAATTATCCTTAAGGTTCCTCTATTACTAACATTTTTTTCCTGCGGGAGGGAGGAAAGGCAGTGCTCTTCATTTTGCAGGAGACTGGTTTCATCTTATCTCAAAAACATCTATCTGCCTATCTACAGGAAAACACAACTTAATTGGCCTGGCTGTGGGAAGAACCTGGCATTCCAGCCGGAAGACAAAATCTTACTCTAATTCGTACAACAGTCAGTCTCCCTTTTCCTCATCCTCTTAGCCTCAAGTTTTTAAAAATTCTCCTACTGAAACACACTAATACTGCCCCTGAGACCTGCAAAGTGTCGGTCACTGTTCCCAGAGCTTCTGTGTCCTCCCCACCATTGTGACATTGTATTAGCCTCAATCTACAGAAGCAAAACGTGAGCGGCTTACTTCAGGTTCAGTTCTGTCAATTAGGAACTGAGCCCCAAATCTCCTGACCTGGAGTTCTGTGTTCTGTCCAGTCAGCGCTACACTGACGGGCAGCAGACGGTACCTCTGAGTTTCTGGTTGGCCAGAAAACACTCATGGGATATGTTTCCCTGAGGTCCGGCGCTTACCCAAGTGCCTGTCTGGAATCTTCATTCAGTGAGCTGACATCCCATACTTACTCTGCCCAAAACAAATTTTTTATTTTAAACTCCAAACCTGTCCCTTCCTCAGTCATCTCCACTTTTCTCTCAGTTACTAACCCCCAAATCTAGGCACCATCTTTTATTTCTTTCCCTTTACTCTCATATCTGATCCACCAACCAGCCCATAGTATCCTGAACTAGGATCTCTCTCTCTACTAATGATTATTTACCTTTCCCTTGAAAATTCCTGCCCCCCAAAGTGCTTTCTTATTTTAGAACTTTGCTTTGGTTGGTTAGTCTCATGGAGTCCCTGAGTATTAGCTGCCAACCTTGCCTTTGCTCCTCTTTCTTCACGGATGGTTCTGGGCAGGCTTGACTGTTCACAATGCTAATTTAGGGGTGCCCCTAAATCTGTGTAGATTTAAAAAGAGAAAAATACTGTCATTCTCTGACTTGGTTTGTGGGCAGTTCTACTGGTGAAAAGGCCTCTCAGAATTCCAGGACTAATTCTATAAAAATCAAGTAAAATAAAAACCTTGAAGAAAATAAAAGGTTATAGGGAAAACACCACCATCATCACCAACAAAACTGATGAAGTCATAGTTCTTGTTATTTAATCCTAAGCTAATTAAATACATGCATCTATATGATCCACATTTCTATACTATATGATTGTGATATACATTTATATCATTGTGGCTCAACGGCCAAGCCCCCAGGCACCCACTCCCGGTGCCTTTCAGAGGTGCTGGCTGATTTCCCAGACAGCCTGTGGGAGTGTCCTGTTTCGAGACTCAGTGTTTCATCTGGCGGCATTCGGTTTACAGCACAGCAGTGAGACACAGAATCATCTTGGAAATACACCAGGGAACACAAGCGGCTACAAGGACTAATCAGACAGAGGATCCCCTTCTGCCATGTGTGTTTTCAGCACAGAACTCAAACTGATATTTAGAAGCTTTAATAGTCTATTAGGATTTAAGGTAGAAACTGTGTGTGTGTGTGTGAGAGAGAGAGAGAGAGAGAGAGAGAAGGGGAAGGGGGTAGGAGAGANGGGGGGGGGGGGGGGGGGGGGGGGGGGGGGGGGGGGGGGGGGGGGGGGGGGGGGGGGGAAGGAGAGAGAGGGAGGGAGAAGGAGGAGGAAAGAGGAGAGGTGAGGACAAACACTGGTGAGAGATCATATTCAAATTAAATGGTAACTTCTAGATTTGACAAGCTGATGGTTCAACTCCTAAGGAATAATGAGACCCAGATGCCCTAATGGGTTCTTCCCAACTAATTCTTTACTAATCCAAACAACTCCTGACTTTTTTGTACTAAACAAGTCAAGATAGGTGCCTCCCTGGTGGGCAGAAGTTAAAGTCTCAGGACTATCAAGCAATCACTAGCCACCGTGACTTGAATTCAAACCCCGGCCAGGGAGCTGACCCACTGGGCACAGCAGACCTTGCCAGTCTTGCCCACTGCTCCCCTCCACATTGTATTTCAGTAGATCTGCCTGCTCTACTCCCCACTCTGTCTCTGGTAAATCTTCTTAACCCCCCCCCCCCACACCTCTGGCCTATACCCTAGTTACTGTATGCATACATAAATAAAAATAAATCATAAAAAAGAAGATAATCTTCAAATCATGGCTACTTGACTTCAGAATATACTGAGTAATCTGTTTTTAAAAAATGCATTCATCACTTATATTTAAATAATACATTAAATATACGATTTAAGCTAACACGGAGATAAATTTAGCACGAAACAACTAATGGCAGAAATGGCAGATGACAGAGCAGAAGTTGGATTGGGGGTGGGGGTTCAGTCTAGAATTAAAAACTTCCCACAGAGAGTCATCACATGAATAATTAAGATATGACAGTGAAGGCAAATTTACGGTTACACTTAGGGCACTGAAAGACCTGTCCTCTCTTGTGGTGGTTGTTACTGAAGGTGAAAGGGGATGCGATTTGCTAGAACAATGCAGGAATCAAAGTGAGAAACAGAATGAGAAAAAAACCCAGAATTCCTTGGCTCAGGCTGCTGGAGCCAACCCACGGCACCATGCCTCCCGCTCTGCACCAGGACTGACTTTCTGCCAACAGCTCCTGAGTGACTTCTTCTGAGCTCTGCAGGGGAGAAGGGGCTTTGGTGGCTGGGGGGGGGGGATGAGGGTGTCACAAAAGTGGGCACTGTGCTTGGCACCTGCCTGGGTAGCTCCATGTGTCTTCCAATGAACTATTACTTTTTTTTTCAACTAAATCCCAGCTTTCAGAACCAGAAAAAGATGCCCTACAGGCAAAACATGTTCAGATCATAGCATCAGGGCACGGCACCCCATCTTACCAGATTTCCTACAGCCAAGACATGTTCAAACTGCGGTGTCATCGGGTGGTGCTCCATGGCCATGAACAGCGTGTTCAGGACAATGCAGATGGTGATGGCCAAGTCCACAAAAGGGTCCATGACGATCAAGTTCACAATCTCTTTCAGTCTTATCCAATAGGGGTGACACTCCCAGATGAGGAAATTGTTGGCAAATTTATACCAGCACGGTGGGCATTTCCTCTGTGACTCTTCCAGTTCTGCAGTGGGTAAAGAATAAAGATGTCCCCTGGATCAGAGGGAGAAGACCCGGGGACAGCTACTAGTCCTCACCAGCTAGCTGCCACTGCTAGTAGCATGAGAACAACGACTGGAAGATGGATTCTGCCCCGCAGTTTTCCCTCTCTTGAAGGGAGATGGGAAGCGAGATTAGCAGGGCCAGGTCGCTTTCCTACTAGTAGTGATCTAATTATAAACAACATCAAGCCACGCACTTTAAGAATATTAGCATAATGGTGAGGAACTAGGTCTCTTGAGTCTGTCTCTTGGTTCGACCGGCTTCCACACTCACAGGTTGTGAGACTTGAGGCAAGGATGGACCCTCTGTGCCTCAGTTCTTCATCTGTGACCTGGGACTTTAGAGGCTACAGGACTCATCAGGTCTGTAATCCTCATCATCGAATAAGGAGGACACGGGTTGACTCACATAAAGCCCGGCACATATCAAGTCCTCAATAAATGGTAGGCACTATATTATATACCATGAAATTATTATCAGAGAAGCATCAGCGTGTACACTGAAGCCAGACATACTTGGGCCCAAATACTTGCTAACTGTGAGTCCTTAAGCAAATAATGCTAACTAATTAAATGATATATGATACATATAAAACAGTGCTTTGTGCTCCAGAACACCCTCGAAGACCGTAGTATGTGCTATACAAGTATTTGCTGTATTGTTATCTTCATCAGCAGAATCACCATCAACACCCACTATCACGTAAAATTCTTATTCCTGAAGAAGTACAAGTCACTGAGTGTGAGATACATAATTCAGCTGGCATGTAAATCACTTCCTTTCTCCTTTGCTGTCTCCTTTACCTTTCTCACCTCACCTCTCTCCTGCTCTTTCTCTCCTTTCTGTCTTGTCTCTATCTTTTTTTAGAAACGGAACCTTTTTTTTCCTAACAAGATCTTATGTGACCTTCAGTATGTAAAACAGATTAATGGGGAATTGCACTACACGAACTGGAATAGGCTGAGAGCCCCTCCGATCCACTTCTTTCTTCCCTGAGGTCCTCTCTCAGAATCCCAGGACTGACAAAGACTTCAAGTCTATGGACTTGATGCTCTCTTAGGTTTTTCACAAAACAAAGATTCAAAAAGACTCTTAGGCCCTAAAAGTACAGCGCCACTGAGGCAGCCACAAGAATCTAGGCATGAGGCCCTAGGTAACAAAGTTCTTCTCAAATTAAGTGTGGACTACTGCAGCTACGGGATGAAAGCCCAAGGACTTGACCTAGGAGGATGCTCTTTAAAAGATATAACTGAAAACCTGCCAGCATGAGAATGTCTAGAGGCAAGGTACGGTTCTACAGGGTCAGAGAGAACCACATTCCAACATCCCTGCCCTGCCCAATTCTGCTGACAACATCAAGTCATTCAAGGAATACAAAGGAAAGTTTCCCAACACTTCACCAAGGACAAGATGGCTGCCTGAAATTAGTCTACTTTCCTGTTTTCAACCAGCTGGATGGTGCCCATGGTGATGGCTTTATTTTAGATGGGGTGCTTTGGGTGGGCTTCTGATTGGCTCCCTGGTTGCTAAGAAAATGGTTGCCTTGGTTTTTCAGATTTAAGGGCCACAGTGAGCACCACGTGGGAGTCTGCGTGGGAAAGGAAGTCTGTGAAGAAAATTTGCTTTGGCTTCTTCCTCAGAGAACTCCCTCCCCAAGGTAAATTTAGTTTTCTTCCCCAAAAAAGAAAATGAAAAGGTTCTCTTATTTCCATAAATTCTTCTAGTACATATTTGGCAATTTGGTTCCGTTCCTTTTTTCTCTCTTCCCTTCTCCAAATGTCTGCTGCTCACTGGTACCCATGGGGGCTGAGGCAGCAACTGCTCACATTCCTGACAGCTGACACAGTTGTACTGGTTTACAGTGAACTAGGCTCCACGTCTTTGCCAGACAGTGGAGAGGGGTTCCCTTACCCTAGGGGGTACCCAGAAGATCCCTACAGGGATTCTGGAGAGCTGCGATCCATGTTCACTGAGAAGGGATGACATCAGGATAGCTGCTCCACAAGAAGTCAGTCAACGAGCTTGAGTAGCGACTCAGGGAAGGCGTTCCAATAAAGCAACTGCAACCTGTAACTGGCCCCACATGCCTGGGGTGGCTGAGTGCTTGGTGTGAGAGAATGGGTTAATAGTGGGGGTGAAAGAGTTTTCTCTAAATTTGCTTCTGGACATTTTTAGAGAAGGCATTGTAGGTGGCAAGCTCGGGGGCAGTGGAATCATTGACAGACAGGGCCTCATAACTCCACCAAGAAGGTAGTAAGAGACCATGGGTTTCTGAAGACAGGGGCTTCTCCTAATTGAACAACCTTCAGGCACCTACAGCGCGGTAGGCACTGGGAATATGAGTTTCTGGCCACACAGGAGAGAGATAATAGATAAATAACTGCCTGATGCTTGATGCTTCTCAGCGAAATGAAAGAATAGCTAAACCATGGCAGCAGTGGCGATGGCCAGCTGCCTCCACAAGGAGTTTCTGAAAGTGTTTTTTCCAAGAATCAATAACACCAAATACTATCACTACTTCATTCTGATTCTACTAGCTCTATTCCCTGCTCCCACAGCTTCTCTGCTTTGAGAAGAGACTATACTACTTTCTGCTAACACCCCCAAGTCCTCTGAAATGCCCAAAGCTGTGGCTCTGCTTTCTGTGCATCCCGCTGTGTTCACTGGGCCCCGGGGAGCATGTGAGCACCAGGACAGGGTAATGCAGAAGAGGCAGGGTTTTCTCACTGCTGACAGGCTTTTGGAATCCCACTGTGGTTTCTAAACCAGTAGGTAGATCGGAGCCTCCTTCTTTGGCTTTGGGAAATAATTATTTTAATCTAAAGATTAAACTAATGTTAGGGTTTCCTAACAGAACATCTGGGAAGCAGGCAGTTTTTCATCTCATGCTGGCTTTCAATGTAGTAATCATGAAATACACAGGGATGGTGGTTAAATAGAAATGATCTTTCTCAATGTCCTTTAAATCCCTCTCACGTTATTCAGCTTCAGCCATGCGTTGTTCTTTGCTTGTGTTGTCTGTCTCATCAGCTTTAACAAAAGGAGCCAAATATTATGAGAGGGGATAGGAGGAATATATAAAAACTAGGTGAGCAGGGTTTAGAAATAAGAGGGGGAAGAGCTTTCTACTAGAAGGCTTCCTACTCAGGAACAGATATCTCTTTCTCCCCTGCAAGCAACCCTTGCTTTTTTTTTTTTTTTAATGTGTATGCTACCTGATGAAGAACAAGTATAGCAGGACAGAAAGAGGAATATGTGGATGGGGGAGAATAAAGAGAAAAAGGAATAGAAAAAGACAAAACTAATGGTCCAGTGTTTTCCCTTCACGTCTGTAAAGGGGGTAAAAGCAACAAGGACATCCAGCAAAGAACCAGCGAGTTCAGCTCAACAAACACTTGTGAGCACCTGCTCCTGCCTGAGCCTGGCTCGGCACCGCATCACCAGCGGATGGTTGCTGCTCGGCGGGCAGGCCTCCGGCTCTGCCGGCTCTGCCTGTAGTAAGACAGGCTGCTGGACGTGCTTTGTCTTTCTCAACTGCCACAGATGCTTAGAGAAATTCTGTCTTGGTCTCACGGTGAAGAGTAAAATTAGTCAAGGGTCTTAAGATAGTGTTTCTTGTTTGGGACCCTTAGGACCGGCAGTCATTTTGAGGTTACCTGTAACCTCAAGGTATAAGCCACAAAGCTTAAAGATCTTGTATCAGATAATGACTTCAATGGGAATGAAGGAAAACAGGAACAAATGAAACCGTTCAGGTGGGTGAATGCAGTTAGTCCAAAATTCTTCTTACCTGATGTATTCTCAAGATTAGTGTGGGCACAGTCTAACACCCAGGGAGTTCCTCTCTAAGGACTCTCCACAGTTGTCCCTCCCCAGCACAAACACACACACACACACACACTCACATGCTTCACATGCACATACAGCACAAGGGGCGTTCGGCTTAAATTTCTAAAACAAAAATGTGTCCCAAGGATATTTATCATCTTAAACCTCCCTATTTCGTGAATACCAGTATTGTTGGGTTAGACTCAGTGCCTAGACTCCAAAGAACAGCAATCTGATGCCCAAATACCACCTAGGTCTCTAATGGAACAACTCAGCTAAACGGACACGAATCCAGTGAAGATCTGTGCATAATAAATCAGAACTTTATGAGAGACAATCTTGTCACTGAATCTACCACAGAAAGCCAGAGGGCTAGAGACCACAAGTGGAAAGAAAGACAGATGTTGCCAGGCGCAGGCGGGGGTGGGCTAGGCCCCAGCTAACTGCCAGTTAACTCCCAGCAAGCCCCCAGGCAGCCCTCAGCTAACCCCTAACCAGCTCTCAGCACACTGCCACGCTGTGTCATGGAGGAGCCCGATCCTGAGGCGCTGACAGCAACATTCCTGCAGACGAGCTGTGACTCCAGAGTGGCTGCTCTTTCCCTGCGGCAGAGAGCTTACCTATTCACACATCAAATATATTTATGGATTCGTGGGGGTGTTTGAAGAGAGGCAGGATTAAGTGTAATCAAAACGCACAGTACATTTGTCCTTAGGGAAAACCAAAAGGGCTGTGAGTAGTTAAAAAGGAAAAAAGGAAAGCATGTTTTGGGGTAGAGAACATGTGGGGGATTCCATCATTGTCTATCTTCATAGCTCTTCAAGCTAATTCCACTGACTTCTCATGATGATGACTACAGAGACCTCCTGGGCCCTTCCAGGTAACTCTCCTGTAGCTCCTTCCTACTTCTTAACCACCTGTGTCTACTTCTGCAGCTGCTTTGAAGTTCATATTTGATTCTCTGCATGCAGATTTGGGAAAAGAGTTATTTGGGATGCTGTTTCTATAACCAGATGCTATTCAAAAAGCTCAGTGATAGTTTTTGCAAATCTCAGATCACAGGACAGAGATTAGACTTATGCATGTCCCACATTTATGTCTCAGCAGCCTGGACTCTCGTAAGAGGGCACATACCTTCTACGAGTGTATTTGTAACAACACTCAATATACTGTTGATCCTGTCCTTCCGCCCGTAGGAGGCCAGCTGATCCATGGAAACCAAGAGAGACCCGGGGCCTTTCTTCTTAATTTCCACCTCAGTTGTAGTCTAAGAAAGAGGAAAAAAAGCAAATTGAGTGGGTCAAGTCTTATAAATATAAGCCCGGGCCTTGCTGGATGGTCCAGGGAGCAAGCAAGAGCATATGCTCTTGATCACACCCTTTTCCTTTGATCCTAGAATCCTGTTCACCTCAAGAGGGAGAACGAAACAAATTGGGTCATCCTTACTTCTGTATACAAGATCAGCCCATCTAAGTTTATGCACATCTACAATAAACCCAGTCTGGCTGGAATCAAAGACCTCATCTGCTTAATGCCAAGCATAGGGGAGGGGCAATGTCATCAAAAGTGGACTGAGCATTCCTGTCCTACTCTCAGAGCTTCAGCATTTGGCTGCAATTGGAGCATATGATAAAGTCAAATGAGCCTTGATTTGCAACTTCACTAAAGGTTAAGTCTCTGACCACATCCAGGGCTATCAATGCCATTTCTGCCAGGTGCAGGGGCACTGCCACTCCACCAAATTGCCCCTTTGAAGGCCAAACCTGGGTCTAACGGAATATTACCAAGTTGGATGATGACTCCAAATCTCCACGGCAGTGTAAGGAAATATGGACATTTCATTATCTTATTAAACATATTACATCATATGTTTACCCTGTCCTTTAAAGTTTTACTTTACAACTTCACCTGTGACGTCCAAATTCTCAACCAAACAAGGACAGAAAACATCATCAGACTATTATACAAATGGTAGATTACAGCAGGTTTCTTAATGTCCCTTGCTTATGTTCTTTGCACCAACCTAAGTATTTTACATCCGATCAGGCATAATGAGTGGATTAAAGCCTCGCTTTCTAGTAAGTATGTGGTCTTCTGTAACACATCACGTGAACTTGGCTGCCCCTTCATGGTGAAGATAAGGGCAGAGACAGTTACCATCCCTCAGAGGTCAGGTTTTCTCAGTACCAGAATGATTCTAGCTGTTTTGAAAGGAATATAATTATCTCTGGAAAGCTGTATCAGAAAACCTTTCTGTCCCCATACATGTTCAGACTTAAGAATCATACAAACTAAAGTTCCTGACAGACTATAATTTAACTTATCAGAGTTTTATCAAACTGTTTCACTGCTTTATACTTTCAGTTCACCTTACAGTTTTGTTTGCTGTGTTCAGTTTGGTAGAGCTACAGGAGAAATGGAAACAAAAAAAACCCAATTTCTTTGGGAATTCTTTGCTGCATTAGTATACAAACATCTGTATATGTAAGAATGACTTGTTAAGCATTACCTCGAGTCCTGAAAATATATGTTTGTTTCTTTCTAAAAATGAACACAGAAAGGTACTAGGCAATGAGCGCTCTTATTTCTGGTACTTATCGCTTCTAGATTTTTACTGAGCTGTCCTTCTGCAAGTCTACTATACATGTAGATAAATTTTATGATGCTAAATCCCAAAGTTCTGTAAGATCTAATGGGCCAGCTGACTCATCAAGAAAGGATGAAATTGCATTTAATACAGTTTTGGTACTAAGAATATCTTGTTGCTTTCTGGGTATGCTGGATATAACAAGATACATAAATTCTTCAAACTTTAGTAACATCAACTGTAAAAAACCAAAATGAATGGTTTCTATAAGACCATGGTTTTTTGTTTTCGTTACTTCTATAGCTCTACCAAACAAACTGAACACAGCAATACTTAGTGATACTTATTTGAAAGCTAAGTAATTTTTAGTTTGTATTTAAAAATTCACAAAAGAAAAAATTATCCTCAAATTTAATATTAACTTAATATTAAGATGGAAAATAATTATCACTTGTACTGTGCTACGTAAAATGACAGTAAACTAGAACAAGATGATGTGGAAACAACTTCTACAGTGTTCATTTAACTATAACTAAAATTTTCTCTATAACATGTGTTATTAGAATTAATATTTAAATTCTGTAAATATATTAAATACTTTTCCTCTAAAACAAGGATGTTTGCTTTCATCACTTCTACTTTGTATCTTAAGTCCTAGCTAGTGCAAAGACACGAGAAATAAGTAAAAGGCATAAAGATAGCCATGAAGATTGTTATTCACAGAAAATATTTTGCATTTAAAAGCCCTACTGAATTTACTAAAAAGGAAAAAAACCAAACCTAGTAGAACCAAGATGTTAATGTATCAAGGTCATAATATATACATTGTCATACATAGAAATCAACTCTTTTATATTTTGGAAACAAATATTTGAAAATAAAAAATTTAAAAGTTATACCTCTCATAGTATTATCAAAAATATCAAATACCAAGGAATAAATCTAAGGAAAGATGCGCAAGTCCCCCCACAACAAACTATACGATTTTGCTGACAGAAACTTGAGGAAACTTAAATAAATGTGGAAATGTACCATATTCATAGACTGGAAGACTCAGTGTAATTAAGATGCCCATTTCCCCCAAATTAGTCTAAAGATTAAGTATAATCATTATCTTAACTCCAGACTTTTTTGAAGAAACTGACAAGATAATTCTAAAATTTATAAGGACACACAAAAGATCTAGACTAGGAAAAAAAATCTTTACAAAGTGATGTAGAATAGAAAAATGAACTTAAAAGTTGACTTAATAACATTTTAAAATATATTCTGTTTGGAGGACTGACACTACCTGTTTCAAGTCTTCTAATAAAGTTAAAATAATTAAAACATATTTAAGTACTGGAATAAACATAGACAAAGAGATCAAAGGAACAAAATAGAGTCTAGAAATAGACTCACACAAGTACATCAATTGATTTTCACTCAAGGCACCAAGTCAGTTCAACAGTGAAATGAAAGCTTTTTAACAAGCAGTGTTGAAAAATTGTATATATATATCCAGGTCGAGGTCTATCTAAATTCATAAACGAAAATTAATTTGAGCTGGATCAGAGACTTAAGGTAAAATCCCAAAACTTTAAAGCTTATAGAAGGAAAGTATCTTCACCATCTTGGGAACTGGCAATGGGTTTTTGGACGAGATGCAAAAAAACACAATAAAAGAAAAAAATGTTATCCTGGACTTCACCAAAATTTAAAAAATATTTCTATCTAATAAAGGACTTGTATTCATAACATAAAAGGCTAAAAATTTAGTAATAAGATGAATGACTCAGTGCAACATGGGGAAAAGATGTAAATAGACCATTTATAAGAGATATGTAAGAACAGATAAGCATATTTTCATATGTTCATCAATAGTCATCAAACAAATGCACACTAAAAGCACAAAATAACATCATGCACCCACCGAAATACTAACACCCAAGACAAAACACTGAAGACTGGCTAGGATGTGGAACAATTGGAACTCTAATATATTGTTGGTGGGAGTTAAAAAAAAACAGTGCAACTACTTTGGAGAACTTTGATGCAACTACTTTGTACTAGGCAGTTTCTTAGAAAGTAAAACATACATTTGCCTTATGTCCCAGGAATTTTTACTCAGGTATTTATCCAATGTAACTGAAAACATTTACGTACAAAATGAGTTGTACAAGAATTTATACATACGAGTCGCAAACTGGAAACAATCTGAATGTCCATCAATAGGAAAATGGATGAACAAATTGGGGTATATAATGAAACATCAGTAACAAGGACTGAACCACTGGTACCCCAAACAACAAGTATCTCCGAAACATCTGTGTTGAAAGGAGCCAAATAAAGGCCTCCCTGGAGGCGCACGGGTTAAAGACACAGTGCTATCAAGTTATAGCCAGTCACTCTGGTCAGGGAGATAAATAAATGGCACAGAGACCTCTCCAGTCTCACTTGCTGCTCCCCTCCGCAGTGTGTTTCGGTCCATCTGCCTTTTCTGTTCCCCACCCTGTCTCTGGTGAATCCTCTCACCCCCCCCCCCCAGCGCCTCTGGCCTGTACCCCAGCTCTTGTATGCATAAATAAATAAAATCTTAAAAATAAATAAAAATTTTTAAAATAAGAAGAAAAATAAAATATATAGTATGAGCTCACACATATGAAAGAAAAAGAGGATATGGTGATAACAAGCAGTTCCCTGGAGGTGGGAGGGGACTGACTGGGAAGGGATATGAGGATACTTCCTGGGAGAGTTTTGCGGTAAGGAGGGGACTAGGTGGAAACCTCGACTGGTCACAGAGCTCCTCTCCATGTCTGTTTTACCCACAACTTGGTACTCTTGGCTGGAGGTTACCCAGTGCATCACTTCAATTCTGATTGTGTGGTGGAATTCCTTTGAGAAGGGATGTGGAATGCAGACTGTAAATACGTGTTAAGGTGTTAATGGTATCATGGAAATAAACAAGGACCAAGCAGGTAAGAAAAGCAAAGGCTATTTATTCTGAACTTGATATCAAGAGGGAATCAGCAAATGTCACTGGTGCGTTGACAGAGGCTCAAAGGCAGGGAGGGACGCAGGAAAGCTTCAGAGTGGAAAAAGGGGATGGCTTCAGGTGCACCCTGATTCAAGGCCGTGGACACAGGAAAACTGCAGGTAAGTGAACTGGAAGTGGGGTGGCCTGTGTGGCTGGTTAGGGGAATGAATACATGTGGCATTTTCTGTTGGTCCTAAGGTGGAAGCAGGGACAAAAATTAGGGAAACGGTCAGTTATTAATCAAGTCTGGCCATTCTGGAGAAATTGTTATAGAAATTCTTGTTTAGGTTCTTGCATTGTCACTAGAGATAGCAATCTGGCTTCCAGCAAAAGTTTGCTTCATAACATTCTGTCTCCCTGGGTTGTTCATGGTAGATGGGGAGTACAGGTATTCTCAGTAGTCATCAGACTGCGATTAATGGAGAGATGGGAGTAAGTATGCTGCAAAATGATCACAGGACACAACTGAGAACCTTAATTATGACCTTTAAAAGTTAAACCCTTTACAAATTTTGTTCCATTCTTCTTAACCTGAATGCAAAGTTTATAAGCACATTTAGCTGCTGACTTCCAACCTCTTAAATTGTAGCTATCCTTACATCTTACATCTGCAGATGGCAGATTCATTCACATTTCTACAGATCTGTCCAGTAAGTTCAACCTGTTATTGTCTGAAATTACTTTCACATGGAAATGCAAAACTGGAAATTTATCAGCTGGTTACTATCACTGGAATTAAAACTTAGAGCATTTTACAAATGGTTTTAAAGCCCAGTTAGCTCCAGTTCAAATCTCAAATTTTTGTAGAGTTTTTTTAAATAGTAAAATACATCCTCCTCAGACATAGGATATTTAGAATCTTAGAAGTAGGTCCTGATGTAAAAAATTAAGTTCTGACTCAATTAGGGGAAAAAAAGAATCTTAGAAGGAATCCCACCCCCTCCAAATCAAGAAAATCAGTAGAAAACCCACTGTCTACTTCTCAGAGCTAGAAAGGCTAGAAAATTTTAAGTGAAAAAAAAAAAAAAAAAAAGGAAAATTTTTCCAAATATCAAGAATGGGTTAAGTATATACTTCACATTTTATATTTATATGTTATTACATTTAATCTTCACAATAGCCATACAACGAAGGTCCCTTTGATCTCTTTCATAGGTAAGGAAATGGACTTAGAAAGGTTAATTTCCCAAGGTCATAAGTAAAGAACATGGATGGGTTTTAGTTAAACAGCTTAATGGTGAATGGTTAATACACTTGGAGTGAGACTGTCTGGATTTAAATCCTAATTCTACTGCTCACTGTATGAGCTTGGAAAAGATGCTCCATTTCTCTAAACTTTGGTCTCTCCCTAAGTAAAATGCAGACACCAACAGTATCCATATTATAGAATCATGTCTGTGAACATTAAACGAGATAAATTAAATGCAGATGCCTGTGCATCTGTAAGCTAACACAGGATGATTTCAAATTACATGTGATATTTGGATCTGGACTGTCATGGCACCTGGTTTCTTTATGAGTGAAGCCAGTGAGTCTCACCTACTTCTCCAGCTCAGAGATGAAGGCATGGCATAAAGTCTCCTTATACTCTGCTTAGCAAAAAAAAAAAAAAGCAAAAGTGAAAATATCCAAACTATGATAAAAAGACATCAAACTACAAGAGTTAATGAAGATATGAAATAGCTTTTGATGAGACTTTAATGAAGTGATGTCTGATATCTTTTTTCTTAGGGAACAGAATGTTTTAAAACTCTAAGCTTGAAGCAGTAATACAGATATGGCATAACCTAAGCATTAATCTTATATAAGGTCAGCTTCTGGCCTATCACAGCTCCTATTCAACTCTACTGAGAACAAATAAATAACTAGAAGCATTTCAAGGGTTCAAGTGAAATCAAGTTAATTACTGGTCGCAGATACATCCAGATGTTTTGAAAGTTGAGACTCACTATACTATGTTCTAGTCCAAAGGGGTATTAATTACTCATCTGGTCCAAACTGCATATTATAATATCAATATAGTATATCCTTTTAAAACAAATGACTTCTTCCTATTTTCCATGGACTAACATTTAAGTAGTCAGGAAATTTCCCTTGGCATCAGGTCAAGTATGGTTCACGTTCCATTGCCACAAGATACTAAATCTCTGAGTCTCATCTGTTAATAGGATAAAACTACCTGGTTTTATCCTATTGTGGTTGCGGGGATTAAATGAGATCATGTATATAAAGTGCTTAATATAGTGAGCATAGTGTACAATTCAATATATGGTAGCTATAACAATGATGCCCACTGTAAAACACTACAAAGATGAGTAAAATAAGGAAGAAAAAATATCACCAATGACCCCACCCCCACCCTTACCCCAACCCCCCAGCCCAAGGCAAACTACCTTTAACTTTTGTCAGTCATCCAACAGTTTGTCTTTATAAAGATCTGGTATCATACTGTACATATTAGATGCAGTCGGCTGGCTTTTGTCTTTTTGACCTTATTAGCATAATTTACATATTTCCTCACACCATTAACAAGAAGCTTCTTTAAGGCTTATAATAAAATGATTTTTTCCTAGTTAGGAAGCCCTTGGGGATGACAGTTTGCTACCACATCTTCTACTGCTTTGAGATCTGATCTCCTGATCTTGAGACTCTCAAGCCTGTCACCATCATCACTTGGGACCACTACAAAAAAATCTCCCGAACGCCGACAGGGGGCCAGTGCAGGGCAGACCCTGAGCAGTTTAAGGCAGTGCTTTGCAGGCCGCCGCAAGGCTTACATTCCACACCATCTGCTCCACTGCTTCTAAAATTTTCTCCCACACAGTACAACAGAAGCTGCTGAAAAACACAAACAGAGCCCCCAAACCTGCTCATCTGCCTTAAGTTGAGGCTGCTTCTTCCTGGTCACCTTTCGAATACCTTCTCTTCAAAGAATAAAATAAATGTATTATTTGACTTACCTATTTTTAAATACTGCCAGGAAATGAAACTTTAATTTGGTTTTCAACATTTGAATTGCTTCAACTGTACTGTCCAAGCCAACCTGACCCTCATTTTTCACTGACACCACCTCTTGTTTTTTCCAGAGAATAATTTCCTAACTGTGGAGTCCAAAATTTGCCTCTAACCAATTAATGAAATAGCAAATAAAAGCTGAATTTAAAGAAAATCATCTAAAACATTTATTCTGGCCAACTAGCAGGTTTTTTGGCGGGGGGGATTGTGGAAACACTGTTCTTATTATTTTTGACCTTAAAAAAGCACTGCTCCAGGTGAGCAATGGCGGTGTAACTATGCAATGGAGACATGAAAATTAACTGAGAAACAAAAGGTGGAGGCTCTATGTCTCAGGCTAAGGCTCTGACTCTGTCACTGAGGAACTGAGAGGCCTCAAGTTACATATCCCTGAGCATCTTCCCCCACCTTGAAAACAAGAAAAAAAGGCCTCCCTGGTGGCGCAGTGGGTTAAGCAATGCACTATGAAGCAGACCGCAGCCACTGCAGCACGAGTTCGATCCCTGCTGCCGGCCAGGGAGGGGACCCACATGGCTCAGCAGACCTCTCCTGCTGTGCACGCTGCTCCCCTCTGCAGTGTACTTCCATTGATCTGCCTGTTCTGCTCCCCACTCTCTGGGGTGAATCCTCTCACCACTCCCCACACCTCTGGCCTGTACCCCAGTGCTTGTATGCATAAATAAATAAATCTTTAAAAAAAAAAAAAGAAAACAAGAAAAAAAATTTCCATTATTAGCCTTAAGAAATATTTAACCTGAACCAGATTGAAACAATATGTGTAAAATTTATCTGTCGTTTGTGAAGAGCTATAAAAACATAAGACAGAAAGTATTTTGCTTTTAAATAAAATGGCAGGGGAAGAAATAGAGGACCTCAAACACATCCAAGTGCCTTTTGGGTTTCTACCTGTATAATCAACAACTATGCAAAAAGGCTAAAAAAAACAACATTCTGGATAATTTCATTCTTGGAGGTCCAGTTCTCCTCCACGCATGCAGCATGCTAATTAATGGGCCACTATCTTCATGCTGTTAGAGAAGACTGGTTAGAACACAGACTGACATGCTATCTCAGGGAACTTACACCAGGACGGTGGGACTGAGGAGAGTTAAGGAGTTAGAGGTAGGAAGAACTAGGATCACTCAGGTTATAAGACTTTAAAACTAGAAAAGAAGTACAAACAGCTTAGAATTTAAGGAAATGCCAAGAGATAGCTTTTCCCAAAGAGGGGAGCTGTTATCCAGACCCTCAGACAAGTGATTTGTGAAGCTATTATCCGGGCCTCCTCCAGAGCCTGACATCTGATCACGGTTAAAATTCATTTTTCACTTCCCTTTTCCTTCCTCCCCCATACACCATGTGTTCTTGCCCCACCTCCCACTTTCCCTCCTCTGATTTCTGTTTATTCCCATCCCTCTGAAAGTCCAGGTCAGCTGTACACTCTAACCTCTCCTTGCCCCTTCTCCCTGGGGCAGCTCCCCATCCTCAATACCACGTATGCACGTTCCTCTTTGGAAAAATCACATCTCGTTCTTAAGAGAAGACTTAGGAAATTATCCCAAGTGGTATTACTCTTACTCGATAGTCAGATAAGGAGTTTTAAATTCCAAGCTGTTTCCCTAGAAGGGAGGGAAGCAATGGTGGTACCAAACCGCTCAGACGTCTTGGTGGTGGAGCTGCGTTCTCATTCTCTCCTGGCCACGGCATTCGGTCAGAGCAGATGGGGAGAGGGGACCGGAGAGGCAGGAAGGAACTTGCCAAGATGGAGAGAAAGCAAAGGGGTAAAATAAAGGAAGAAACTGATGGAGAAAGGGAACAGTCAGAAACCGGGAAGGAAGATGAGTCAATGTTATAAGGAATAAAGGGGAAATGGGGGGGGGGGTGGATGGGCAAAGAGGACTGAGGGGAGAAACAAGCAAACCAGGAAGGGAAAAGCAGAGATGGCTGGGGGAGGGCAGAGTGGGAGAGGGGGAACTGGGCAGAGCAAGCAGAGAAGAGAGGTGGGCCGGGAGGCTGTCATGCCTAGCCTAGGTGTGTTTACTTCCTTACACTGTCATCAGCTGCCTTATCTATTTTCACCTCAGGCAGGAGACGTCCGCCGATGTGGGAGCCGGGGCCTCCGATGAGGGACACCACGCCGTTGCAGTCCACCGTGCTGTTGCGCTTGACGCTGCGCCGGAGGCTGGGGAAGATGCGCGAGGAGCGGCTGCCCTGGCTGTAGCCGCTGTAGCCGCTGTAGCTGCTGCGGCGCTCGCGGGCGCGGATGGGGATGAAGAGAGAGTCCCGGCGGCCCTCGCTCTCCTCCACCGTGCTGTGCTCGTCGTCAGCGAACTCGTTCTCAGAGCCCGGGTCCCGGAACCGGCCAGGGCCCCTGAAGCTGAAGATGCTGCTTTTGCTGTTGTGGCGGGAAAGGAACGGGGAGCCCGGGATGCTGAGCAGTGACTGCAGGGGCAGGAGAGAGAGATAAGGGTGTGAGACTGGAAGCTGACCCACACATAGTTAAAGGCCACTGCTTCCTTCCCCAACTGGACCGCACCTTGCAGTCCTGTTTGATTCCAAAAAGCACTTCTGGATGCTGAATTTCCACTGCTCTTTAACACCCATTACTACTCACTTTTTTTCCTTTTACTACCATGTCCTTGAGGCATACTACCTTTGACCAGTTCATCATTCAAAGATTCTACTTATTGCTCATTCACTCACTGAAACGATGCTTCATCTGATGCTCTGTGTAGCTAATCCACTAGTAAATACACAGGTGTCTATTTCTTGGCATTATGCGCTCACGTGCGGTCCACACTTTAATTTTATTAAATTAAATTAAACTCTATCCATTTTTGGCAAAAGAGCAGAGAATTTAAAAAGTGCGACATCTCTTGTCATTCTCTCAATGACTACGTGCTCTAGAGGTCAAGTACTAGCCAACAGCGGTCTTCAAACTTTCTGTTCAGTTGAAAATTATATACGTCCCTTTCTCCATTTTAAAGTCAACCTGATTTTTTTTCTTGAAATGTTTAAATATTTATAAATTATGTAATCCCTAGCACTGACAATTTTTATAAAACTCTTCTTTACCACTTAATATTTTTCATTTCTTTTTGTCCTTCAATTCATACTTCCAATAAACAGTCACTAAAGAATTTTATGTGAATATGTACTTTTATCCCTTTTTATGCTTTAATGTATTTCACTGATCACAGTGGCTTCAGTGATGACTGGGGATTTGACTCCAATGGCAAGGAAAACAAAAACAAAAATGAATGGCTGGGACTATCTCAAACTTAAAAAGCTACCTATCATAGTACCAAAGAAACTATCATTAAAACAAAAAGACATGAGGCCTCCCTGGTGGTGCAATGGGTTAAGCAATGCACTGTGAAGCAAACCACAGCCACTGCAGCACAAGTTCGATCCCTGCCACTGACTGGGTTGGTGACCCACATGGTACAGGGGACCTTTCTTGCGCCCGCTGCTCCCCTCAGCAGTGTGTTTCGGTCCATCTGCCTGTTCTGCTCCCCACTCTGTCTCTGGTGAATCCTCTCACCTCCCTTGATTCTGGCCTGTACCCCAGCTCTTCTTGTATGCATAAATAAATCTTTAAAAAACAAAACAAAAAGACATACTATCGAGTGGGAGAAAATATTTGCACAGCAGATACAAGGGGTTAACATCCAAGATCTACAAAGAACCGATAAATTCAGTGACAATAAAAAACCCGATAAATAAAATGGGCAGAAGAGATAAATAGACACTTCCCTAAAGAGAAGATATAGATGGTTATCAGGCATGTGAAAAAATGTTCAACATACTTATCATCAGAGAAATGCAAATCAAAATCACAATGTGATACCGTATCATTCCTGTGAAATGGCCCAAATTAAAAAAAAAAATAAATAGAAAGCAAGAAAGAAGGAAAATGAACAACACATGTTGGTAAGGATGTGAAGGAAAAGGAGCAAAAAAAGAGAAAAAATTCCTCCTATACTGTGGAATACAGACTGGTCAAGTCAGTATGGAAAATGGTAGAGAGACTTCTCAAAATATTAAAAATAGATCTACCATATGATCTACTTAAAGACTGTGAAGTCACTAATTCAAAGGACTACACGCACTTCTGCGTTCACTGCAGCACTACTTCGATAGCCAAGTTATGGAAACAACCTAAGTGCCCAGAGACAGAGCAGTGGGTTCTGATGTGGATCCTACTCAGCTACAAAAAAAAAAAAAGAAAAAAAATGAAATCTTGTCATTTGCAAAAATATAGATGGAACTGGAGGGTGTATGATAAGTGAAATAAGTCAGGAGAAAGACCAAATATTGGATAATTTTACTTATATTTGGAATACAGAGAAACAAAACAAGAAACTGACAAAATAAAATCTAGAAATGTCACTGCAAAAGTGAGGTTTTTAGAGGGAAGGGAGCAAGGTGGCAGGACAAAATGAGGTGGGGGGTGCATGGCCTACTATAAAGGACTGCGGTGCTTTGTGTGGGGTGGGAACATACATCTGAGGAGGTGCCATCGTAGTCCCCTAAATCCTATACAGTGTTGTAAACCACTGTTACTGCAATGAATGAGTAAAACACAATTATAAAAAATTTTTTTAAAAAGTATCTCTTAATGAAATGAATTTGTTTTTTTAAATTGGTGTTTTCATGTTTAAATACCTACAGATAGTATTTAGTATTAGAATTAGACATGGTTCAACATCAGTCTCTCCCCCACCCCTTTTCTAATATTAGATTTTAAATGCCGAGAACCTTACTCATATAAATAGTATCTTGAAACAAAATAATTTCATTATAGTAATGTCACTCTATTTTTTTTTTCTTTCTTTTTTTTTTTTTTAAAGATTTATTTATTTATGCATACAAGCACTGGGGTACAGGCCAGAGGCGTGGGGGGTGAGAGGATTCACCACAGACAGAGCAGGGAGCAGAACAGGCAG